>JARDYJ010000001.1:139730621-140305621 GCA_029215755.1 Spea hammondii | reverse complement strand
ATGGACATACCGTATTGGCTCAAATATAGGCCGCACTTTTTTCCCCCACTTTAAGTCTTTAAAGTGGGGGTGCGGCCTATATTCGGGGTCTAGCGCCCGACGCCCGGGACATGCAGTCCCGGGCGCTGGGCAGGGTTAGGATACAGATCCCCCGCAGCGGTGCAGGGGACCTGCATCCTACTCCCCGATACGCTTAGACAGCCTCCCCTGCCAGCACTTTCGACGGGGGGGTGCCGGCACGGGAGGTTGCCTAAGCGCATCGTGCGGATGGTCACCGGCTGCGGAGGTTGTTTACCCACATCGCCGCAGCCGGTGACTGTCCGCACGATGCGTTTTACCTCTGCCCCCAAGACTTACCAGAGGAGACTCCCGGGTGTCTTGCGGGGCCGGCGGGGGACATCTACGCAATACGCATATACAACCTCCGGTGCCGGCACATCAGCTGAGTGCCTGCACCGGAAGTTGTGTACGCGTATTGCGTAGATGTCCTCCGTCGGCCCCGCAAGACACCCGGGAGTCTCCTCTGGTAAGTCGGGGGGGGGCAGAGTGGCAGCATATCTTGGGGTGGGAGGAGGAGGACAGTGGCAGCATATCTCGGGGGGGGGAGGACAGTGGCAGCATATCTCGGGTGGGGGAGGAGGACAGTGGCAGCATATCTCGGGGGGGGGCAGTGGCAGCATATCTCGGGGGGGGGCAGTGCCAGCATATCTCGGGGGGGAGGACAGTGGCAGCATATCTCGGGGGGGGCAGAGTGGCAGCATGTTTTTTTGGTGCTTTTTTAAAGAAAAAAACTTTTTCTTTAAAAAAGCACCAAACTTTTAGGGTGCGGCCTATATACGGGGGCGGCCTATATCCGAGCCAATACGGTAGTATTAAACAAGGATATAGCATTAAACATGAACATAGCACTCCTCATGGACATAACATTTAACATGGAGAGAACATTACACATGGACATAGCACTACTCATGGAGATAAGATTAAACATGTAGATAGCATTAAACATGGATATTGCATTAAACATGGAGATAGCATTAAACATGGATATAGTATGAAACATGGACATAGCATTACACATTGAGATAACATTAAACATGGACATGGCATTAAACATAGATATAGCATTAAACATGGCGATAGCAATACACATAGAGATAACATTAAACATGGACATAGCATTACATATAGAAATAGAATTAAACTGACATAGCATCACACATAGAGATAACATTAAACATGGACATAGCATTAAACATGGACATAGCATTACACATAGAGATAACATTAAACATGGACATAGCATGACAAATATATATGGCATAAAACATGGACATATCATTAAACACGGATATAGCATTAAACATGGACATAATATTATACATGGAGAGAGCATTAAACAAGGACATATCACTACTCATGAAGATAACATTAAACATGGAGATAGCATTAAACATGGATATAACATTAAATATGGACATAGCATTACACATGGAGATAACATTAAATATGGACCTAGTATTAAACATTGACATAGCATTAAACATGGATATAGCATTAAACATGAACATAGCATTACACATAGATATGGCAGTAAAAATGGATATAGCATTAGACATGGAGATAGCAGTACATGTGGGGATTGCATTTAACATAGGGATTGCATTTAACATGGATATAGCATTACACATAGAGATAGCATTAAACATAAACATAACATTAAACATGGAGATAGCATTAAAAATGGACATAGCATTACACACAGAGATAGCATTAAACATACACATAACATTAAACAAGGAGATAGCATCACACATGGATATGGCATTAAAGATAGACATAGGATTAAACATGGATATAACATTAAACAAGGGCATAGCACTACTCATGAACATAACATTGAACATGGAGAGAGCATTAAACATGGATATAGCACTAAATATGGAGATAACATTAAACATGCATATAGCATTAAACATGCATATAGCATTATACATGGAGATATCATTAAACATGGAGATAGCTTTTAACATGGAGATAGCATTTAATGTGGAGATAGCATTAAACATGAATATAGCATTAAATATGGACATAGCATTACAAATGGAGATAACATTAAATATGGACATAGCATTAAACATTGACACAGCATTAAACATGGATATAGCATTAAACATGAACATAGCATTACACATGTAGATAGTACTACACATAGATATGCAGTAAACATGGACATAGCATTAAAATGGACACAGCATTACACATAGAGATAGCATGTAACATAAACATAGCATTAAACATGGAGATAGCATTAAACATAAACATAACATTAAACATGGACATAGGATTAAACATGGATATAGCATTAAACAAGGACATACCACTACTCATGGACATAACATTAAACGTGGACATAACATTACACATAGACATAACATTAAACATGGATATAGCATTACACATGAAGATAGCATTAAACATGGGCATAACATTAAATATGGACATAGCGTTAAACATGGAAATAGCATTAAACATGGACATAGCATTACACATAGAGATAACATTAAACATAGACATAGCATTACACATAGATATAGCATTAAACATGGACATAGCATTACACATGGAGATAGCATTAAATGTGGAAATTGCATTAAACATGGAGATATCATTACACATGGATATGGCATTAAACATGGACATAGCACTACTCATGGAGATAGCATCAAACATGGATATATCATGAAACACGAAGATAGCATTAAACATGGATATAGCATTAAATATGGACATAGCATTAAACATGGAGATAACATTATGCATAGGGATAACATTAAACATGGACATAGCAATAAACATGGACAAGGAGATAGCCTTAGACATGGAGATAGCATCACACATGGATATGGCATTAAAGATAGACATAGGATTAAACATGGATATAACATTAAACAAGTACATAGCACTACTCATGAACATAACATTAAACATGGAGATATCATTAAACATGGAGATACCATTAAACATGGATATAGAATTAAACATGGACATAGCATTATACATAGAGATAACATTATACATAGACATAGCATTACATGTAGAGATAGCATTAAACATTGAGATAGCATTACACATAGAGATAACATTAAACATGGACATAGGATTACACATAGAGATAGAATTAAACATGGACATAGCATTAAACATGGATATAGCATTAAACATGGACATAGCATTACACATGGAGATAACATTAAACATGGACATAGCATTAAACATGGACATATCACTACTCATGAAGATAACATTAACCAAGGAGATAGCATTAAACATGGATATAGTATTAAACATGGAGATAGCATTACACATGGATATGGCATTAAACATGGACATAGGATTAAACATGGGTATAGCATTAAACAAGGACATAGCACTACTCATGGACATAACATTAAACATGGATATAGCACTAAATACTAGACTTGTGCATTCGTCTTTGGGCAAACATGAAAACGAACACGAAGAGTGCGTTTTCGTGTTCGTTCCGAAGACACGCTGAAGAGAAGACAGCGGCGGTAAAACGTAGGCGAAGACGAAGACACACACCACGAAGATCTTCGTGATCGTCTTCGTCTACCATTCCCCCCCCCTTCTAACTTACCTTGTATTCGCGGCATCGCGGCAGGTTCCGGAAGGGGAAATCCGCAGGTTCGCCTTCACGGGTTACAGGGCAGTGCGAATGAGCCTATTGGTCGCCTACAGGGACCTCCTCTGGCATCAACCAATTGGTTGATGCCAGAGGAAGACCCTAGAGGTGACCAATAGGCTCATCCCACTGGTCTCCCTCCCTGTTCAATTAGTTAAATGTCCGTACGAGCGACTTTACGGACATTTAACTAATTTTTGAACAGGGAGGGAGACCAGTGGCATCTGCAGGGTAAGTTGCAGCATTGGGGTTTTAAAACCCCAATGCTGCAACTTACCCTGCAGATGCCACTGGTCTCCCTCCCTGTTCAATTAGTTAAATGTCCGTACGAGCGACCAAAAAAGTCGCTCGTACGGACATTTAACTAATTTACAGTCTGTACGAGCAACTCTATTGGTCGTCAGCAGGGGGCTCGTCTGCCACTGGTTGATGGCAGACGAGCCCCCTGCTGATGACCAATAGAGTTGCTCATACGTACATTTAAACTCCTGGCGCCAGAGCTGCGTTAACCCGTATTAACCCCTTAACCGGGGAAACGAAGAATAACCGAAGACGAAGAATGTCCACGAATATTCGCCTGAAGAGAAGACGGGAACGGGCTAATATTCGCGGAATACGAAGATTCCCCCCCCCCCCCGAAGACGAGCACGAAGACGAGCACGAAGACAAACACGAAGAGCCCCCTGGACATAGCATTAAACATGGACATATCACTACTTATGAAGATAGCATTAAACAAGGAGATAGCATTAAACATGGAGATAGCATGAAATATGAGATATAGCCTTAGACATTGAGAGAGCATTACAGATGGATATGGCATTAAACATGGACATAGGATTAAACATGGGTATAGCATTAAACAAGGACATATCACTACTCATGAACATAACATTAAACATGGATATAGCATTAAACATGTTTATAGCATTAAACATGGAGATATCATTAAACATGGAGATAGCATTAAACATTGACATAGCATTAAACATGGATATAGCATTAAACAAGGACATAGCACCACTCATGAACATAACATTAAACATGGATATAGCATTAAACAATGACATAGCACTACTCATGAACAAAACATTAAACATGGATATAGCATTAAACAAGGACATAGCACTAGTCATGAACATAACATTAAACATGCAGATATCATTACACATGGATATAGCATTTTACATTGCCATAGCATTACAAGTGGATATAGAATTTAACATGGACATAGCATTACACATATAGATAACATTATACATGGACATAGCATTACACATAGAGATACCATTAAACAAGGAGATAGCATTACACATAGAGATAACATTAAACATGGACATAGCATTAAACATGGATATAGCATTAAACTGGACGTAGCACGTAGCGTTAAACATGGAGAGAGCATTAAACATGGACATATCACTACTCATGAAGGTAACAGTAAACAAGGAGATAGCATTAAACATGGAGATAATATTAAACATGGATATTGCATTAAACATGGACATAGCATTACACATGAATATAACATTAAAATTGACATAACATTAAACATGGATATAGCATTTAACATGTACATAGCAGTACTCATGGACAGAGCCGGCCTTAGGTGTTCTGGCACCCTGTGCGAACTACTCCTCTGGCGCCCCCCCTCACTACCCCCCCTCTGCCCCTTCAAACTACCCCCCCTGACCCTTCAAACTATCCCTCCCCCTGACCCTGCAAACTACCCCCCCTCTCCCTACTTCTCCTTATTCTAACTTACCCTAACTAACAACAAAAAAACCCGATGTTTTAATTCAGGTGCAGAGGGGGCGCCCCGGGGAACACCCCAAAGCTCATGGAGATAGCATTAAACATGGATATAGCATTAAACATCAAGATAGTATTGAACACGGACATAGCATTAAACATGGATATAGCATTAAACATGTACATAGCATTAAACATGGACATCGCATTACATATAGAGATAGCATTACACATGGGAATGGCATGAAACATGGATATAGCATTAAACATGGACATAGCACTAATTAGACTTGGGCACCAGGGGGCTCTTCGTGTTCGTCTTCGTGCTCGTCTTCGGCAAAAAAAAAAACTTCGTATTCCGCGAATATTCGCCTGGTCCTGTCTTCTCTTCGGGCGAATATTCGCGGACATTCTTCGTGCTCGGGTTTTCTTCGTTTTCCCCGGTTAAGGGGTTAAAACGGGGTTAAAGCCGCTCTGACGCCAGGAGTTTAAATGTCCGTATGAGCAACTCTATTGGTCGTCAGCAGGGGGCTCGTCTGCCATTGGTTGATGGCAGACGAGCCCCCTGCTGGCGACCAATAGGGTCGCTCGTACAGACTGTTATACTCCTGGTGCCGTAATTGTCCGGCAGATCCCGCTGGTCTCCCTGTTCTATAATTTATTAACTGATAGAACAGGGAGACCAGTGGGATGTGCCGGGTAAGTTGCAGCATTGGGATTTTAAAAGTCTGTACGAGCGACTCTGTTGGTCGCTCGTACAGACTTTTAGGCTCCTGGTGCTGTAACTTACCCGGCACATCCCACTGGTCTCCCTGTTCTATGAGTTAAATGTCCGTACGAGCGACCAATAGAGTCGCTCGTACGGACATTTAACTGATAGAACAGGGAGACCAGTGGGATGTGCCGGGTAAGTTACAGCATTGGGGTTTTAAAAGTCTGCACGAGCGACTCTGTTGGTCGCTCGTGCAGACTTTTAAAACCCCAATGCTACAACTTACCCGGCACATCCCACTGGTCTCCCTCCCTGTTCATTTAACTCTGTACAGGGAGGGAGACCAGTGGCATCGGCAGGGTAAGTTGCAGCATTGGGGTTTTAAAACCCCAATGCTGCAACTTGCCCTGCCGATGCCACTGGTCTTTAACTAATTGAACAGGGAGGGAGACCGATGCCACTGGTCTCCCTCCCTGTTCAATTAGTTAGTCTGTGCCGGGTTAAATGTCTGTACGAGCGACCAATAAAGTCGCTCGTACGGACATTTAACTAATTGAACAGGGAGGGAGACCAGTGGCATCGGCACTGCCGATGCCACTGGTCTCCCTCCCTGTTCAATTAGTTAGGGGTTAACTTTTTTTAAAGGGTTAAGGGGCCGTGCAAGTGAGCCTATTGGTCACTTGCACGGCCCTTTAACCTATGGATTTATGCTCCCGTTAACCCCTTCGATGCTGTGTTAACGCAGCATCGAAGGGGTTAACGGGAGCGGAAATCCATAGGTTCGCTGTCAGGGGCTACAAAGACCGTGCAAGTGAGCCTATTGGTCACCTGCAGGGTCTTTCTCTGGCATCAACCAATTGGTTGATGCCAGAGGAGGTCCCTGTAGGCGACCAATAGGCTCATTCGCACTGCCCTGTAACCCGTGACGGCGAACCTGCGGATTTCCACTTCCGGGAACTGCCGCGATGCCGCGAAGCCGCGAAGACAAGACAAGGTAAGATGAAGGGGGGGGGATGGTAGACGAAGACGAAGACAATCACGAAGATCTTCGTGGTGTGTGTCTTCGTCTTCGCCTACGTTTTACCGCCGCCGTCTTCTCTTCGGCGTGTCTTCGGAACGAACACGAAAACGCACTCTTCGTGTTCGTTTCCATGTTCGCCCGAAGACGAATGCACAAGTCTAGCACTAATCATGTTTAGCACTAAACATGGAGATAGCATTAAACATGGATATTGCATTAAACATGCATATAGCATTAAACATGGGGATAGCATTAAATATGGACATAACATAACACATAGAGATAACATTAAACATTTATATAGCATTAAACATGGACATAGCACTACACATGTATATAGCATTAAACATGGACATAGCATTACACAAATAGATAACATTAAACATGGATATAGCATTAAATATGGATATAGCATTACACATAGATATGACATTAAACATGGACATAGCATTAAACAAGGATATAGCATTAAACATTGAGATAGCATAAAGCATTGACATAGCATTAAACATGAATATAGAATTAAACATGGATATAGCATTAAAAATGGACATATCAGTAATTATGGAGACAGCATCTAACATGGATATAGCATGAAACATGGACATATGGAAATAGCATTAAACATATATATTGAATTAAACATTGATATAGCAATAAACATGGGGACAACATTAAACATGGATATAGCATTAAATATGGAGATAGCAATACACATAGAGATAACATTAAACATGGACATAGCATTACATATAGAAATAAAATTAAACATCGACATAGCATCACACATAGAGATAACATTAAACATCGACATAGCATTCTCCTCATGGACATAACATTTAATATGGAGAGAACATTACACATGGACACAGCCCTACTCATGGAGATAAGATTAAACATGTAGATAGCATTAAACATGGATATAACATTAAACATGGATATTGCATTAAACATGGAGATAGCATTAAACATGGATATAGAATGAAACATGACATAGCATTACACATTGAGATAACATTAAACATGGACATGGCATTAAACATAGATATAGCATTAAACATGGAGATAGCAATACACATAGAGATAACATTAAACATGGACATAGCATTAAACATAGAGATAACATTAAACATGGACATAGCATTACAAATATATGTGGCATAAAACATGGACATATCATTAAACACGGATATAGCATTAAACATAGACATAATATTAAACATGGAGAGAGCATTAAACAAGGGCATATCACTAATCATGACGATAACATTAAACATGGAGATATCATTAAACATGGAGATAGCATTAAACATGGAGATAGCATTACACATAGATATGGCAGTAAAAATGGATATAGCATTAGAAATGGTCATAGCACTACTCATGGAGATAGCAGTACACATGGGGATTGCATTTAACATAGGGATTGACATTTAACATGGATATAGCTTTAAACACATAACACTCCTCGTGGAGATAGCATTAAACATGGAAATAGCATTAGCATTGGATATAGCATTAAAATGCACATAGCATTACACATAGAGATAGCATTAAACATAAACATAACATTAAACAAGGAGATATCATTAGACATGGAGATAGCATCACACATGGATATGGCATTAAAGATAGACATAGGATTAAACATGGATATAACATTAAACAAGGATATAGCACTACTCATGAACATAACATTAAACACGGAGAGAGCATTAAACATGGATATAGCATTAGACATGCATATAGCAATAGACATGCATATAGCAATAGACATGCATATAGCATTATACATGGAGATATCATTAAACATGGAGATAGCATTTAACGTGGAGATAGCATTAAACATGAATATAGCATTAAATATGGACCTAGCATTACAAATGGAGATAACATTAAATATGGACATACCATTAAACATTGACACAGCACTACTCATGGAGATAGCATCAAACATGGATATATCATTAAACATGAAGATAGTATTAAACATGGACATCGAATTCAACATGGAGATAGCATTACACATGGATATAGAATTAAACATGTACATAGCATTACACATGGAGATAACATTAAACATGGATATAGCATTACACAGAGATAGTATTAAACATGGACATAGCATTAAACATGGACATAGCATTAAACATGGAGATACCATTACACATAGGGTAACATTAAACATGGACATAGCAATAAACATGGACATAGCATTACACATAGAGATAACATTAAACATGGGCATAGTATTATACATAGAGATAGCATTAAACATGGAGATAGCATTACACAGAGATAACATTAAACATGGAGATAACATTAAACATGGATATGGCATTAAACATGGAGATAGCATTAAACATGAATATAGCATTAAATATGGACATAGCATTACACACGGAGATAACATTAATGATGGGCATAGCATTAAACATTGACATAGCATTAAACATGGATATAGCATTAAACATGAACAGGGAGGGAGACGAAGGGTAGATAATAGGGAGGGAGAGGAAGGGTAGATAATAGGGAGGGAGAGGAAGGGTAGATAATAGGGAGGGAGGGAGAGGGTAGATAATAGGGAGGGAGGGAGAGGGTAGATAATGGGGGGGCAGCATTTTAAACTTCGCCCCAGGCGGCATTATGTCTTGGGCCGGCCCTGATAGCATTACACATTGAGATAGCATTAAGCAAGGACATAGCATTGAAAATGGACATAGCATTACAGATAGAGATAACATTACACATGGATATAGCATTAAACTTGGATATGGCATTAGACATGGAGATAGCATTACACATGGATATGGCTTTAAACATGGAGATAGGATTAAACATGGATATAGCATTAAACAAGGACATAGCACTATTCATGGACATAACAACAAACATGGATATAGCACTAAATATGGAGATAACATTAAACATGCATATAGCATTAAACATGGAGATATCATTAAACACGGAGATAGCATTAAACATGGACATAGCATTACACATGGAGATAACATTAACCATGGACATGGCATTGCACATAGCGATAGCATTAAAGCATTAAACATGGAGAGAGCATTACACATAGAGATAACATCAAACATGGACATTGCATTAACCATTGACATAGCATTAAACATGGATATAGCATTAAACATGAACATAGCATTACACATGGAGATAGTAGTACACATAGCATTACACATAGAGATAGCATTACACGTGGAGATAGCATTACACATAGAGATAGAATTAAACATGGAGATAACATTAAACATGGACATGGCATTACACATAGAGATAGCATTAAACATGGAGATAGCATTACACATAGAGATAGAATTAAACATGGACATAGAATTAAACATGGATATAGCATTAAACATGGACGTAGTACTACTCATGGACATAATATTTAACATGGGGAGAGCATTAAACATGGAGAGAGCATTACACATAGAGATAACATTAAATATGGACATAGCATTAAACATTGACATAGGATTAAACATGGATATAGAATTAAACATGAACATAGCATTACACATGGAGATAGCATTAATTATGGACATAACATTAAATACGGATATAGGATTCCTGTCACGTTACCAGAATTTCATATCACATTTCCATGTTTTTATTCTAATCCATGTATTCTAGACTTGTGCATTCGTCTTCGGGCGAACATGAAAACGAACACGAAGAGTGCGTTTTCGTGTTCGTTCCGAAGACATGAAGAAGAGAAGACAGTGCAGGTAAAACGTAGGCGAAGACGAAGACTCACACACGAAGAATCTTCGCCTTCGTCTACTAATCTACCCGGTCCCTCCCCCATCTAATTTACCTTATCTTCACAGCATCGCGGGAGTTGACTGAAGTGGAAATCAGAAGGTTCGTCGTCAGGGGTTACAGGGCAGTGTGAGTGAGCCTATTGGTCACCTGCAGGGTCTTCCTCTGGCATCAAACAATTGGTTGATGCCAGAGGAAGACCCTGCAGGTGACCAATAGGCTCACTTGCACAGCCTTTTTAATTCCTGATTTCCGCTCCCGTTAACCCCTGCAATGCTGCGTTGGATAATGGGAGCAGAAATCTGTAGGGTAAAGGGCTGTGCAAGCGACCAATAGGCTCACTCGCACGGCCCCTTACCACTAGTTGCTAGGCAGAAAAAAAAGCAACCTGGGACCCTGCTGCACCAGTTAACTTAAAAGTCCGTGCCAGTGACCAACAAAGTCACTGGTACGGACATTTAACTGACACAGCAGGGACACCAGTGGTCTCCCCACTGTGTCAGTTAAATGTCAGTGCCAGCGACCAACAAAGTCGCCGGTACGGACATTTAACTTAGTATAAATAGCTTACTATAACTTCGGACAGAATGCTGCCCTCTGTTGGTTTTACATTAAGTAGCATATGCTTGAAATCCAAAGTTATTCTGCTACTCAACGTAAAACCAACAGAGGGCAGCATTCTGTCCGAAGATATATTAGCCATATGTGGCAGTGTGTTCATTTTCATTTATTAATTATTTAAATAAAATATATTTCCATGATCCGCTGGTCTCCCCGCTGCAACAGTTAAATGTCCGCACTCGCGGACATTAATTTTGTCGAACTTCCAAACTCTTTTTTTCTATTTATTTTGGGGTTTTTTTGTATTAAACTGTTAGACGAAAGGATCATGGGAATAAATGCAAATGAGCACACGGCCCCATATGGCTTATATATCTTTGGACAGAATGCTGCCCTCTGTTGGTTTTACATTAAGTAGCATATGTTTGAAATCCAAAGTTATTCTGCTACTCGACGTAAAACCAACAGAGGGCAGCATTCTGTCCAAAGATATATTAGCCATAGTCTAACAGTTTAATACAAAAAAACCCCTAAATAAATAGAAAAAAAGAGTTTGGAAGTTCGACAAAATTAATGTCCGCGAGTGCGGACATTTAACTGTTGCAGCGGGGAGACCAGCGGATCATGGAAATATATTTTATTTAAATAATTAATAAATGAAAATGAACACATTGCCACATATGGCTAATATATCTTCGGACAGAATGCTGCCCTCTGTTGGTTTTACGTTGAGTAGCAGAATAACTTTGGATTTCAAACATATGCTACTTAATGTAAAACCAACAGAGGGCAGCATTCTGTCCAAAGATATATAAGCCATATGGGGCCGTGTGCTCATTTGCATTTATTCCCATGATCCTTTCGTCTAACAGTTTAATACAAAAAAACCCAAAATAAATAGAAAAAAAGAGTTTGTAAATTCGACAAAATTAATGTCCGTGAGTGCGGACATTTAACTGTTGCAGTGGGGAGACCAGCGGATCATGGAAATATATTTTATTTAAATAATTAATAAATGAAAA
Organism: Spea hammondii; assembly: GCA_029215755.1. Classification (NCBI taxonomy): domain Eukaryota; kingdom Metazoa; phylum Chordata; class Amphibia; order Anura; family Pelobatidae; genus Spea; species Spea hammondii. Next base: position 140,293,064 of record JARDYJ010000001.1, on the reverse strand, counting down.
TTAACACACTGCCACATATGGCTAATATATCATCGGACAGAATGCTGCCCTCTGTTGGTTTTACACTGAGTAGCAGAATATTCTGCCCGAGAATATATTAGCTATATATGGTACTGTGATCATTGGTCGACAGCAGGAGGCCCCCTGCTGGCGACCAATGGAGTTGCTGATACACACATTTAAAGTACTGGCGCCAGAGCTGCGTTAACCCCGTATTAACCCCTTAACCGGAAAAAACGAAGAAAAAACGAATATTCGCCCGAAGAGAAGACAGGAACGGGCGAATATTCGCGGAATACGAAGATTTTTTTTTCCCCGAAGACGAGCACGAAGACGAACACGAAGAGCCCCCTGGTGCCCAAGTCTAATGTATTCTATATATTTAGGAGACCTCACTTTGTTTGTCTAAAGATATACGTATGAGGTTTTTTTAAAACATTTTCATTATTGTCCTCATACCATCACTCCATCTACCCTTCCAAATTCTGCTCACACTGGCTCAAGTAACTTTCAACCGCCTTAAACTGCTGCGACCTGTACCTTATCAGTCTCTATCGCTGTCCTTAACCACTGTCATGGAGTATAATGTTTTAAGTGGTGTGTAAGATGAATGTTAAAATGTGTTCTAATGTGTTTTACCCGAAAGATCAGTAATACATGTGTTAGAGAGATCTACATATATGTTGGACTCCCTGCATATTCATGTGTAGAAGATCATAGCTGAGACAGTTATAAAGAGTCAGCGCTCTGTGTTTTCTCTGGAAGATGAATAGTGTATGTATGTTACAGAGAGCTGTGTATATGTTGGGCTCCCGGCGTGTCTGTGTGCAGGAGATAATAACAGAGACACTCTAACAGAAAGTCAGTACTATGACATAATAAAGACATTGCTGTTTCATCATCATAATAAAGACATTGCTGAAGATAATGCTGCTGCCGCTTATAACCGGTTTCTTCTTTTAACTTTACATTGTATTTGTGTTATACATACGCGTCAGAACCCAAGTTTTAAGGACAATTTGGAAATGAGGAATAGTCAATACTATAGAATGCCAGCTATTCCTGTACATATACCAGCAAGACGGTCCCTATATATAATACAAAGCAGAGGGGGGCACACCGACGGGTTATGGCCTAGGCACGGGCCTCCATAGTTTCCTGGATTCTGTTAAAAGTGGGGCACCAGGATATGATGTCATACCCTGGTGCCCAGAAGGGGAAGGGGCAGCAGGAAACACTATCCCACTTACCTAAGTCAGCACTGAAGGTAAATACATCACTGGGGGGCAGCAGGTAGTTCTCCTTCCTTCATCCGTCCTATTTATGGACACATCATCAGGTCATCCTGGATGAGGATCATGAGAGTTGCTGGAGATCACACTGCTGGATACCCATGAAATAATTTTCCACAAGGCACATAAATAGTTAAAACATTATTCAAGATTGTAATGTGTGTTTGCGTGTAATAAATAGTTTTATTAATTCCCGGCCGTTGTGTGTTTATTATCGGGTCTGTGTTACAACGTATTAGCGGAGAGAGGACGATGCTCACCGTGCGGCCTTGTAGTACACCGAGGTGGGCGAGTGCTGTCTAACCAGCCTTAGATATAGCAATATAGTATGAGGAAATACCCAATATTTATTTCTTACCAGGAAGATACAGCATTAAAAATGGACATAGCATTACACATAGAGGTAGCATTAAAAATGGACATAACATTTCACATGGATATAGGATTCCTGTCACGTTACCATAACATCATATGGCATTTCCATGTTTTTAATATAATACATGTATTCTATATATTTAGGAGACCTCACTTTGTTTGTCGAAAGATATCCGTATAAGTTTTTTTTTTTACATTTTCATTATTATCCTCATACCATCAGTCCATCTACCCTTCCAAATTCTGCTCACACTGACTCAAGTAACTTTCAACCGCCTTAAACTGCTGTGACCTGTACCTTATCAGTCTCCATCGCTGTCCTTAACCCCTGTCATGGAGTATAATGTTAAGCAGTGTTTGTATGTTTTGGGCGGTGTGTAAGATGAATTCTAAAATGTGTTCTAATGTGTTTTGCCCGAAAGATCAGTAATACATGTGATAGAGAGAGCTACATGTATGTTGGATTCCCTGCACATACATGTGTGGAAGATTAAAGCTGAGACTGTTACAGAGAGTCAGCACTCTGTGATAGCATTACACATTGAGATAGCATTAAACACGGACATAGCATTAAACATGGATATAGCGTTACACATGGATATAGCATTACACATGGACATAGCATTACACATAGAGATTACATTAAACATGAACATAACATTAATCATGGGCATAGCATTAAACATGGTCATAGCACCACTCATGGAGATGGCATTAAATATGGATATATCATTAAACATGGACATAGCATTACACGTGGATACAGCATTAAACATGGATATAGAATTACACATAGAGATAACATTAAAAATGGACATAGCATTACACATGAATATAGCATTAAACAAGGATATAACATTACACATGGATATAGCAGTAAATATGGACATAGCATTAAACATAGAGATAACATTAAACATGGACAAAGCACTACACATGGAGATACCATTATGCATGGACAGAGCATTAAACATGGACAAAGCATTACACATAGATATGGCATTAAACATGGACATAGCTTTAAACATGGAAATAGCATTAAACATGGTCATAGCACTACTCTTGGACATAACATTAAACACGGAGAGAGCATTAAACATGGAGATAGCATTACAAGTGGAAATAACATTAAACATAGATATTGCATTTAACATGGACATAGCACTACACATGTATATAGCATTAAATATGGACATAGCATTAAACATAGAGATAACATTAAACATGGATATAGCATTACACATAGATATGGCATTAAACATGGATATAGCATTAAACGTGGACATAGCATTACACATGGAGATAGCATTAAATATGGATATAGCACTACTCATGGTGATTGCATTAAACATGAAGATTGCATTAAACATGTGCATAGCATTAAACATAGACATAGCACTACTCATGGACATACTATTAAACATGGAGATAGCATTAAACACAGAGATAACATTGAACATGGAGATAGCATTAAACATGGAGATAGCATTAAACATGGAGATTGCATTAAACATGGAGATATCATTACACATGGATATGGCTTTAAACATGAAGATAGCATTAAACATGTGCATAGCATTAACCCCTTAAGGACAATGGGCGGTCCTTAAACCCATTGAAAACAATGCATTTTGAGCCCGTACATGTACGGGCTTTGTCATTAAGGGGTTAAACATGGACATACCATTATACATGGAGATAGCATTAAACTTGTGCATAGCATTAAACATGGACATAGCATTACACATGGATATAGGATTCCTGTCACGTTACCAAAACTTCATACGACATTTCCATGTTTTTATTCTAATACATGTATTCTATAAATTTAAGAGACCTCACTTTGTCTAAAGATATACGTATGAGGTTTTTTTTTAAAACATTTTAATTATTATCCTCACACCGTCACTCCATCTACCCCTGCAAATTCTGCTCACACTGGCTAAAGTAACTTTCAACCGCCTTAAACTGCTGCGACCTGTATCTTATCAGTCTCCATCGCTGTCCTTAACTGTCATGGAGTATAATGTTAAGCAGTGTTTGTATGTTTTAAGGGGTGTGTAAGATGAATGTTAAAATGTGTTCTAATGTGTTTTACCTGAAAATCAGTAACACATGTGTTAGACAGATCTACATATAGTTGGACTCCCTGCACATAAGGTGTAGATTGTAACTGAGACTGTTACAAAGAGTCAGCGCTCTGTGTTTTCTCTGGAAGGTGAATAGTATATGTATGTTACAGAGAGCTGTGTATATGTTGGGCTCCCGGCGTGTCTGTGTGCAGGAAATTATTACAGAGACACTCTAACAGAAAGTCAGTACTATGACATAATAAGACATTGCTGTTTCATCTCTCAAGTGCAGGGGGAAGATAATGCTGCTGCTGCTGCCGCTTATAACTGGTTTCTTTTTTTAACTTTACATTGTATTTGTGTTAAAGATACGAGTCAGAACCCAAATTTTAAGGACAATTTGGAGATGAGGAATAGTTAATACTATAGACTGCCAGCTATTCCTGTACATATACTGGCGAGCCAGTCCCTGTGTATAATACAAAGCTGCAGATGCTAGTTGTGAACTACAATTCCTATGATTCTCAGCCAGGCAGGTGTCTACCATAATGCTGACTGAGTATCATTGGAGGAGTAGTCAACAACAGCAGAGATGTTTTTTTAATAAAAAAAAGGCTAATGTTAGTCTCCCTCCCAGGACCCTTACACACAGCCTTTAGACACACCTGTCCATACACACGCCTCTCCATACACTTGGTAACGCCATATTGTTAGAGGCATTAGTTGGCAGTTTGAAATGCTCCTAGGAGCAATCTAACGGGGCCCCTGACTTTTTATAAAGGCACATTATTAACCGCCTCCTAAGTACTTTTGTTTCACCCGCCAGACACCGCCATAATTGAAAGGGATATAGCCTTTCATTATGGTGACTACAACCGCTCCTAGGAGCGATCGTACGGGCCCCTACATTTAAAAAAAAAATTTGGGTGTTGCTAGATGCCTCACTGTCGACATTGCAGCAACACCAGGGTGCGTTTTCGTTGTTCAGCCCGAATGCCAAACGTACGAACATGGCGGCAGCAATACAAAGACGAAGACACACAACACGAAGAATCTTCGTGTTCGTCTTCGTTTACTTATCTCCCTGGTCCCTTCCCCATCTAGCCTACCTTATCCACGCAGGATTGCAGGGGTTAACGGGAGCAGAAATCCGTAGATTCGCCGCCAGGAGTTAAATTGGTTGATGCCAGAGAAGGCCCCTGCAGGCGACCAATAGAGTCGCCCGCACGGCTCTTTAACTCCTGACAGCGAACCTATGGATTTCCGCTCCCATTAAACCCTGCGAAGCTGCGTAGATAATGGGAGCGGAAAGACCTTTAACTCTTGGAGTGGGGAGACAGGCCAAGTTTCCAGTCAGGAGTTAAAGGGCCGTGCAAGCGACTCTATTGGTCGCCTGCAGGGGCCTCCTCTGGCATCAACCAGTTCCTGGCGGCGAACCTTGGGATTTCTGCTCCCGTTAACTCCTGGCGGGGGATCTTGGCCTGAGTCTCCCCACTCCAAGAGTTAAAGGTCCTTATGAGCAGTGTTCCCTCTAAGCTTTTTTAGAGAGCGCACACGTCCAAAAATTGTGCGCACAACAGTTTTTCCCAATAAAAAAAAAAGGGAAAAAAAATTATTATTTTTTTTGATACTTTATGCTGCGCGGATATTGTGCGCACCAAATTTTGGCTCTGGGAAAATTTTTGCACAAGAGAAATTTTCTGCGCACGCCACCTAAGAAAAATTAAATGGAACATTGCTTATGAGTGACTCTGTTGGTCGGTCGTACGGACGTTTAACTCTAGGAGCGGGGAGACCAGTGAAGAGGCACTCTGCAGTCATGGTTTGTGAGAATGCAAAGGTAGGAAGACGAAGTTTCTAAAAGCAGAAACAAGGTGCTGAGCTTAATAGCTATATAGGCAGATAGAAGGAGGTGGTTCTGTCATTTCATTGATCTCTTATCGGTTCATTTTCGTGGGAAATATTTTCTTAGGATTCAAAGAAATTTGACCGTATTCAACAAAATTCGGCCGACATTTTCGTTTGTCTGCTTACCATGGAAACAAGAAGTTCAATAGGGAATTTGAGACCAATTGATAGAAGAAAGAGGGTCAGAATTAGCTTAGAGTTATAGGATTAAGACTCAGGATAATAGTTGACTGGTTCAATGATCTTAATTAATGATCTTAATTAAATCAAAACTCTAGAGTCTTCGACACTGTGAGAAATGACAGACTGAGGCTCACCAATTCTCACACAGAAGAATCTCACTCTAAAATTCTCAGATGCAGCACAGCAGTCACGTTAAAGCACTCCTGTCCACTCCTCACTTATTTCAAGTCTGTTAGGAACCAAAGTCTGTCTCTATGAAAGGACAGCCCAAAAGTAAGGATTACCTGAACATGGGGTGTAGGGGGGCTAAATGTATGAATAGATCTAATTGATATTTTGCATGTGCAAACACACTGCTCAAATTGTTAAACTTTAATCTCCTATATGGAAGCTTTATATAAATTTTGGTAAATTAAAAGAGCTCTTAGGTAACTAAAACTAGGCCATATAGATCTAGAGGGACTGATAGCCAGAAAAATCGCAAGGAATAAAATTTGCTACTTTTGTATCCTTAAGATCAAATAAGTTTCAAGAAGAACTGTGATAGTCTTTGAAATCCAGCACCTTTCCATAGAATTAACATTAAACTTCACAATGCTTCTGAAGGATCTTGAGTAAAGTAGCCCAGTAGAGTTGGTGTAGACTTCACTGAACAATATTAGAGTTTCGTTCAACTTGTATGATCTTGGGGAAACTCAATGGTTTATCCACTAAAGAGAGAGAGAGAGGCAGGTTTAATCCACAGATTTACTATGCACTTTAAAGGTTCAATCCAAGTAAACTACACTTGTAGAGCTTGGGTGGATAAATAAATCAGTTTTCTGGAAAAGAAAAGAAAAAAAGCTCTTTCAACATTTTGTGCAAGAAAAGCTTGTCAGGGCTGACCCATCATCATAGTCAGTGAAGTTGGGGAGTTCAAGCAGCAACATGCCTGCAGTCCATAAAATCCTCCAGCATTAGTGAAGTAACCCTGTAAAGTGCAGTGAATATAGCTGATTTATGTGGCATTCTAGTCCCACAAAAGTCTAATTAATCTGGATCAGAGATTCAATCACAATTTAGAGAATTTACATTCAAGGATACTTGATTTATCTGGTCCTCGGAAAAAAACATGGAAGAGTGGTGACCTTCCCAGAAGTGGCCATTCAGGAGGTCACAAAAGAAGCCAAACTAACATGTAAAGAACTGCAGGCTTCACTTGCCTCAGTAAAAGTCAGTGTTCACAATTCCACAAAAAGAAGGAGACTGCAAAAATGGCGTCTATCGGAGAATACCAAGGCAAAAACCACTGCTGACCAAAACGAACACAAAGGCTCGTCTTATGTTTGCCAAAGACATCTTGATGACCCTCAAGACTTTTGGAATACTATACTGTGGACTGATGCGTCAAAAGTGACAATTGTTGGGAAGACATGGGTCCTGTTACATCTGGCATAAAACTAACACATCATGCCGCAATAAGAACATCGTCCCAAGAGTAAAGCACTGTGGTGATAGTCTGATGGTCTGGGGGTGTTTCAGGATCTGGGTGATTTGTCATAGCTGATGGAACAATACATTTTGCTCACTAGCAGAAAATCCTGAAGAAGAATGTCTGGCCAACAGGTGAATGGTCTGATCATATTACTAAAGTGTTCCCTATTATACCTTGTTTTAGGAAGTCTACTGAGTACAGTGGGTTGAGATTTGGGGACATCCAGTGGTCACAGTGCAAAATGCAGGTCATTTTTTTTATTTTTTTTTAATTCATGTTAAATTGGTACATATTTTTGTCTAAACAAGGAAAAACAGAGTGTTATGTGTAAAAATGTGTAAAAACCAAAATATAATTATATTCCGTATATATGGTTGATTTATTTAGTAGAATATTCATATACATAAAAAATATAACAATACATATACTGTAACTTGTTAAAAATATTGTGGCAATATAAGTGCTCACTACATTGTGTAGAGCTCACTTTCAAGTGAGCATACCGTCTGTTCACCAACACGAATGCCGAGAGATACTGCAAGGTACCAGGATTGCAAGTGAAGTCTTGTAAGCTGGAAAAGGCAGTTATCATACGCAAGAAGGAAGGTCTTAGCCCACGGAAATAATTTGTCAGGGTTCCCCCCTGTCAGCCCGGACTCTGTATTTATTTAATAGATGTCTTGTCCGTTGTAGCCTCAAGAAGTCACCTGTAAGATCGCAGTACTGTGTTTGCTAACGGCCTTGACCAGCTGCATCTGCTCACCTGCAGCCCTCCCCTTAAATACCTGCTTATTCCTCCATTCTGGGCCTTTGCATTACAGTTTATCTGGCTCTGTTCTACTGCTAGCAGTATTCTGATTTGGATTAGCCCATTGTGACCTGGTTTCCTTCCAACTTTGTTCCGTGGTTCCTGATTTGACTCTTCCAGTGACCGTGTTGACCCAGCTTGCTCTGACTCTCCTCCTGGATTGCGATTTGGCATTCATACTGTCCTTCTGGTTCTGACCCGGTCTGCCTGACTACGTCTGCTCTGCCTGAGGGCTCCATGCCGTGTTTCCAGTACTCTGCCTGAGGACTTCCAGCCATGTTTCAGAGAGCGAGTCCCTCCAGTCCAGCTACAGCGTACTATCTTGTGCCCGACTAGGGACTATCACGCTGTACATCTGTCTTTGTGCCTGTGACTTGATTGGTCATGTCTGTGCTTACCTGTCTTGCCTGCTTCTTCAATACAGACCATCTCATATTAAGATTCAGCCTGCTTTGTGTTTCATTTTGCCTGTCTGTACCTTCCTTCTGTTAATGATGCATCGTGGGGTACAAACTGAGCCACTGGTATACCCCACAACTGGGCTTCTACCTGACCTTCTTACCTGAGCCCTTCCTGAATTGTGTTCTTACATGTCCTGATCGTAATGTGTTGTGGGAATGTTTGTGAATTGTGAGTATTGTAAGTTATATCTGTGGGTGTTATGAGTTGTGTTGTTGTGTGAGTTCTTGCCCATGTTGTCATTTGTGTGTGCTCTGTGAGTTGTCTATGAATATGAAAACATGTACTTATTGATACTGCAAAAGGATCATATAGACATGTAAGTTGTGTGAGTGCCTGTGTTGACAACACAAGTCTATAAACACTTGAGTTCTTGTGTGAGTGCATGTCAGTGAGTGCCTATCTCTGATCATTAAGCTTTGTAATTGTGGTGTAAATTTTGGTGAACCCTGTGAGTTGTGTGACTGAATGCATGTCCGTGAGTTGTATGAACACTATTATTTCCCACTGAAATCAATGGTAGTGCTTTCTGCACATGCGTGTGTGTGGGGGGGTCTTCTTAGACCACCTTGAGCTCTCACATGAGACTGTAAATGAGGCAGCCCTACCTAATAATCATATATTTGTCTCCAGTATCATTTTGCTTTACTACTGATGGCCTGTGTAAGTAGATTCATTACATTTGGGTATGCATTTTACCAGACGTTAGCAAGAAACATAGAGGCATCGAAAGGGTCGGCAGATAAGAAGCATTTGGCCCATCTAGTCTGCTCAACCTCTGAATAATTTCCTTAGTCCCTGGCCTTATCTTATATCCATACCTAGGAACTCTCCAACACCTGAATCCTCCGGGTAACGGGACCAGTGTTCTAGTACGCCCCACTTGGGAACGCCCAGTGACATCAGCAGGAATGCCCATTGCTAGTGGGCAGTCCTGACCGCATCCTGCAAGGGTAGGCTCTAGCTTATGTCTAGTCAAGACGTGTGAAGGAGACATGCTTGCTAGTTGATTACACCAGTGTAATTATCGTAACCACTGGCCGAGAATAACAGAAACAAAGGGTGTTTATTTAACATGTTTCCCTTTATGCTGCACCAAGTACAATTACAAAACTGCAGCACCACACCCTCTAGTGTCTCACTACTAGAAACACTGTAATGCAATTCACCAATAAAGCTCACACTGCAATGGAATTCATTTCACCAGTAAGGCTCACACTGCTCACAATTCATTTGGCCAATTGAGCTTGCACTCTAGTGTAATACAGATCATCAATAAAGCTTGCACTGTAATGCAACTTAGTTCAACAATAAAGCACACACACCCTAACATCCAAAATATTGCATGACTACCTGCTCTCTTGTATGAAAGACAGGTTTCTTTACTGTCACATGATTTTTTGTAGCCAGGAAATTGCTACATATTTTCATATACACAAATATGCATCAGAGCAAGTACATCAAACAGTAGATGACAGATCTACAGTATCCTCACCATAAAATACACACAAACTCTTTATTTTATTTATAAATAAATAAAAGTAAATAATGTTTCCTTTAATAATGTTTACTTTGAATTATAGTAAATTACGTTCTATGAGGGTATATCTTCAATTGATTTACTCTGCAGGACATTGAGGATCACATGGCAGGAAAGGTCTCACTAATGCAGAATTTAAACATCTTTTATTGAATCTACCTTTAAAATATAACTTGTATTGAATATATTTAACAGAGTAATCAAGCAAGCTCTGTGTGAAGTTTAATTAATACTTTCAATTTGTATTACCCAGGGCCGGCCCGACAATGGAGCCGAGTGGGGCAACTGCTCCAGGCGGCACTTTGCCGCCCCAAGCCCTTTTTTTTTTTTTTTTTTTTAACGCGAAAGAGAGAGAAAGAGGCGCCGAGTGGTTTTCGCTTACCAAGCTGTCAGTACCCGCTCGGCGCCCCTCTCTCTCTCTCCTCTGCGGCGAGTCTCCCTGTTTGGTCTTGGTACCGGCTTGTAATGCTGAGTGCCGGAAGATTACCTCATTTCCGGCGCTCAGCATTACAATCCGGGACCGAGATTGAACAGGGAGACTCGCCGCAGGACTCCTGAAAGGTAAGTACAGGGGGGGGGCAGGGACGGAGGTAGAGGAAGGTTAGATAAGGGGGGGCACGGCATTTTAAAATTCGCCCCAGGCAGCATTTTGCCTTGGGCCGGCCCTGGTATTACCCATTATGAATATATTCAATAAAAGTTTGTTTTTTGTATTTTACGATAGTGTGTTTTACTAAAGACATTTACAGGATCCTCAATGTCCTAATGCTCTGCAGGGTAAACAATGAATAGTCCTTATTGCTTTCTCCTTCAAAATTAGTTTGATAAAAGCTGTACTGGAAATTAGTCATCTCTTCTCATCAGTGGCACTAATACAAAGGAACCAGGCCATTGCCTCCTTGCTGGGAGAGTTGGGGGCTTTCTTATATTCTTTGGCATCAGCACAGGCATACAAACTCTTACACCACCAACCACTGACTTTATGTCCTCCTCCTTGGGTCCCAGGTTACTCTCCCAAGAGATGAAAATGGAATGATTTGAGGAATGTGAAGGGTATTTCTAATCCTGTAAGAACAACTAAAATTCTTCAACACTTAGGGTCATTTGGGGCCAATTTGGGGCTCCAAGAGATTTAGTCAGATTCAGGCAACATAGTAAACTTCAAAGGGTGTGGGTGCAGAAGGTAGTGGGAATATCGAGCCCAAATAGGGGTAGGGGGTGTTTATCCTGTTCCACTGTCATCTTGACCTTTCCCTATTTAAAGTACCGTATTTTTCGCTCCATAAGACGCAGTTTTTTTCCTCCCAAAGTAGGATGAAAAATCAGCCGCGTCTTATGGAGCGAAGATGCAGGCAGGGAGGGGGGGGGGGCAACGATATACCGTATTGGCTCGAATATAGGCCGCACTTTTTTCCCCCACTTTAAGACTTTAAAGTGGGGGTGCGGCCTATATTCGGGGTCTAGCGCCCGACGCCCGGGACATGCAGTCCCGGGCGCCGGGCAGGCAGCGGGGTTAGGATACAGATCCCCCGCAGCGGTGCAGGGGACCTGCATCCTACTCCCCGATACGCTCAGACAGCCTCCCCTGCCAGCACTTCCCACGGGGGGGGGTGCCGGCACGGGAGGTTGTCTAAGCGCATCGTGCGGATGCGTTTTACCTCTGCACCCCCCGCGGACTTACCGGAGCAGACTCCCGGGTGTCTTGCGGGGTCGGCGGGGGACGTCTACGCAATACAACTTCCGGTGCCGGATGTGCCGCACCGGAAGTTGTATTGCGTAGATGTCCCCCGCCGGCCCCGCAAGACACCCGGGAGTCTGCTCCGGTAAGTTGGGGAGGGGGGGGCAGAGGGGGACAGTGGCAGCGTATCTCGGGGAGGGAGGACAGTGGTAGCATATCTCGGGGAGGGAGGACAGTGGCAGCGTATCTCGGGGAGGGAGGACAGTGGCAGCGTATCTCGGGGAGGGAGGACAGTGGCAGCGTATCTCGGGGAGGGAGGACAGTGGTAGCATATCTCGGGGGGCGGGGGGGGCAGAGTGGCAGTATGTTTTTTGGTGCTTTTTTAAAGAAAAAAACTTTTTCTTTAAAAAAGCACCAAACTTTTAGGGTGCGGCCTATATACGGGGGCGGCCTATATCCGAGCCAATACGGTACTCACCAAAAGTGTCCCGGACAGTCTCTGTCTCGCTTCGCCGTCCAGGGGAGGTCTTCATCTGGAGACCGCCGCCTCTGTCGCCGCCTCTCCTCTTCTCTGGTCCGTTGCGACGGCTAAGGGCGGACTGGATGGAGAGGACGGGGGGATTTGACGCAAGCGCCGTGTCACGTATGGCGCCGGCGCATGCGCAGTACGGCGCTTGTAGTTCAACTACACTTCCCATCATGTCTGACCAGCTTTTTTCTGTGCAGGCATGACGGGAGGATGATGTCCTTTTTTTATAGCCCATTTTTTAGCTCAAAATATTTTTTCCTTTTTTTTCTCCTCTAAAATCTAGGTGCGTCTTATCAGCAGGTGCGTCTTATAGAGCGAAAAATACGGTAAATACAGACCTAGAGGGGCAATATATAATAGTTTTATGCAGCATTCAGACCTTCTGGATGACGTCAGCAGTGATGTGACCCAGAAGGGAATACCTGATCGGGTATTTAAAACTGTAACAGTTTTCCGGCATTCACGCCAGAAGCTGTTACAGGAGATCAGACAGCAGAAAGCCAGCGTTGCTGGCTTCTGCGGACAAGGGGGAGTTAAGGCTGTGTCCCTGCTGCTGCAAGAAGGTCAGAATGTACCAGTACGTCCATATGTGTTTCTTGGGATGCGGTTAATAGAAGTACCGGTACATCTATAGGGGACTGAAGGGGTTAAGGTCCCCCCTTAAATCATAGTGCACCTTACTTATAGATATGCCATTTGCCCCCCCTGATATGCCGCTCTGCCTCCTATACTTACCAATGCAGCGGCAGCAGGGGATTGGGTGCATTGCACAGACGTCTACTGGCTGCCAGAGAGGAGGATCCCGTTCCCTAGCAGCACTGGGGGACCTGGATCCTAACCCTGCTGCCCGGGCTTTGGGCGATAGGAATTGTGAATCCCTGTGCCAAACCCTGAGTATAGGGGGGGGGGGGGAGTGCAGCTTATAATCGGACCAATATGGTATATTAAATATTATAGTGATTTAACAAAACAAAAAAAAAAATATACACGGAGATTGAAGAACTTGCAAGCATCTTGGTTTGAAGACATCCCTCCCCCCGGTGAAAACAAGTGTTCAGATGCATTGAGAATCATGGGTAGGACTAGAAAAGCTAGTGCTGCTTAGTTACTTGAAAGTAAAGTCTCATACTTACATAATACATAAGTATTAATACATAATAATAACAAAGTACTAAAGAACTTAAAACTGCTCACGTCTCCTAAAAAAAATCATGGAAATGGTAGAGGCATAATTTTATTGGTGAAAAAAGAAATGCAAGTGTTAAAAGTTTTGATCTTTATTAAAACAACTTCTGTACAGAAAATATGTTCATTCTGGTTTCTATAGCCACTCACTGATGTACATTCTCTTCGCTGTTGAAAGAGGCACAGATTTCAGCTGGGGACAGAGAAAGCATTAGCATCTCAAATTATGTTCAGCATTTAAGTTATGCTACGAAGGATTTAAGTATGCAATATTAGCATACAGACACAGAAAAAAAGCCTATTCTCTCATGCAGAGTGGTCCTTGTGAGGTAAGCTATTTAGGGTCACCAAAATAAAATGAACCCCATAGGCAACAGTGTATGTTGTCTTCATACGGATTGTAATTTTTTGCATTCAGTTATTAACATTGAATCCTGTGTGCTACTATTTTTATAGTCTGCCTTGAATTTATATTACAGATGGCTTCCCACACAAACCCTTTGGAAAGCTTTTCTTTCATATGTACATTATGATTTCACCTAAAATAAAAAAAACACCTTGTACCAAGTGGCTATACTAAATGGAAAAGATGTTTACGACTTTTAGCAGATAGGTAACTGTTCACAAAAATATATCACAAAGGTATATCAGGACAGTACTACTCTGCACTGAGTAAAGTATTTTCATGCAGACCACAGGTTGTCCGGGTTAAAAAAAAAAAAAAAAAAAAAAAGCATATCTTTGTGTTTGAGAGTTTATAATGCTTACAGGATCAGTCAGAGCCTTCATCTTCATCACTGGCAACATGTGATACACTTTCAACCTGGAAGAAAACAACCAGTAAATAAAACAGAACAAAAAAACCAAACCAAAAACGCTGTCTTTTCTAATAAAGCGTGACCAATACCAATTATACTCGCAAATATAAACTAGCAGATGGCAGAAACATAGCAATTAAAGCGACAATACAGAATCAAGTAAACTAGACACTAACAATGTAAGAGGCTTAATGTATCTCCTGCTCCGCAGTGTGCATGCATACTCAACACCAGCCTGATCCAGCACTCGCACAAGAGCAGGAGGTCTAACAAGTTTACTTACAGAGAGGGTCGTACACAAACGCACCAGCTTCCCATCAGAAGTGAGATCATTTAAATATGCATGGGATAAAGCTATCCTGAATCAAAGACCACAAGGTCTGAGTCTCTACATCAGGAAAAATGGGCAGACTAGATGGGCTGCGGTCAAATTTTTTGTTTCTATGTTAAAAACGCCCCACAAGCCCACGTGCAGAAAGGACTCCCACTTATTTCAACGGGGCTGCTTTCTTGACAAGAATTGGCGTCTTACAAGAGCATTAGTTTGGGACATTAGACTGTCCCTTATCCAACATTTGTGTATGCCAGGAATAGGACTAGAACAATAATAAAAAAATATGTATTTTGATCCAGAGCAAAAGTAATGGTCGATTGCTACATTACAACTTTAATATTCCTGGCATGACACCTGAATTTGAATATTCTCACAAAAAAAGTTCCTGTACCGCCATGCTCTAGTAATGAGGACTAGGCAGCTGTCTAGAGTGTTAAGAACCAAAAGCTATTTTCTATATAGTGTACCCTGCTTTATTAAACCGTTCCATACAGGGCAATTTGGTGGCTTAAAAACAGCCCAGCATATGTGTGTACCACAAAATAGAAAAAATGGTGACAACTGACAAGGATTTATTCCAGTTTAGGAACCCAAATGGTCTATGCTCAACATTATTATTATTATTATCTTTTATTTATATAGCGCCAACAGTTTACGCAGCGCTTAATACAATACATAAATTCAAGGGATATGACAAGACAAGAATTGACAGACTAAGACAAACCGATACATTTGGTGGAGAGAGCCCTGCTCGCAAGCTTACAATCTAGAGGGAAAATGGGGTGATAAACATAAGGCATAGAGAAAGGGTGAGAGGTATTGTGGGGGTATCAATGACAAGGATGTTCTAGCAGCTAAGATGGTATGCTTCTCTGAAGAAGTGGGTTTTTAGATGTTTCTTGAATGTCGGGAGGGAGGGTGAATTCTGAAGGTTCCTTGGGAGCAGATTCCAGAGATATGGGGCAGCTCGAGTGAAATCTTGTAGACGGGAAAAGGAAGAGGTGATGAGTGAGGAGGAGAGCCTTAGCCCATGGGAGGAACGTAGGGATCGAGTAGGAGAGTATTTGCTAATGAGGTCAGAAATGTACGGAGGAGCGGTATTGTGGATGGCCTTATATGTCAGTACCAGGATCTTAAATTTAATTCTAAAGGTAATCGGAAGCCAGTGGAGGGTTTCACAGAGGGGGGAAGCAGAAGAGGAGCGACGTGCAAGGAAGATGAGCCTAGCAGCGGCATTAAGGATAGACTGTAGTGGAGAGAGTCGAGACAGTGGAATGCCAACCAGAAGAGTGTTGCAGTAGTCAAGACGGGAAATGATAAGTGAATGAACCAGAGTTTTTGTGGATTCTTGGGTGAGGAATGGGCGGATACGAGAGATGTTTTTTAGGTGCAGGCGGCAGGATCTGGCGAGGGACTGAATGTGAGGGATGAAGGAGAGGTTTGAGTCAAGGATGACCCCAAGGCATCGGGCCTGGTTAGTAGGAGAGATTGTTGTGTTGTTAATGGTGATAGAGAATTCAGGTAGTGGAGTGGAGATGGAGGGAGGGAAGATAATGAGTTCCGTTTTAGAAAGATTTTAGAAAGATTAAGTGCCTTCTACAACCGAACCAACCAGTGAATATAGTTTGAAAATCATAAGGGATCAATGTAAGGAATAAAATCCATATCTGAACAATTCTCTCTCTTTCATATTAAGAGATATTTTTCAGAAGACTAAGGCCCACAACACAAATGTCTGTCATTTAAGGTTACCTTGTGGTTGTCTGTGTTTTGTTGCGTGCAAGAGGCTTCATAGTCATGGATAGGAAGGGTAGCCATCCAAGTGGACATGGATTTTTCCTGTATTTCTGTCTGTATAATGGTGGGGTAAATGTGCTCTTTCTTAAACGACTCTATTTTATCTTCTTCTTCCACCCAGTCCAAAGATTCATGGAGTCCATCGTTGCCAAAACGCCGGTTGTACTTCTCAAAATGAACCTTCTCAAGTACCAGACCAAGACCAGGAGCTTTAGGGATATCCACTTTTTCTTCGCCCCAGCTTCTCTCAATGATGGACACTGGCGCATAGCCCTTTACCACTGCAATAACTAATCCAATCATCTTACGGATCTGGTGCATCATAAAGCTCTGCCCTTTTACTTTGATCACAGCTAGCTCCAAGCCTCCTTGTTGAAAAGGAGGTTCACAGTGCATTTCCATAATGTAACGTTTTGCACTAGGGTCACGTGGACCTTTTTGAGATGTAAAGTTGTGGAAGTTGTGGGTGCCCTTATAAAGAGCAAGGAGCTCATTCACCTTATCCAGAGTTTCCTGGCTCAGCCGAAAACTCTCATCTTGTGTCTCATGGTCCTTGTGTGAGAAAGCAAAGGTGGGCAGAGTATAGGAATATGTACGAGCATCACATGTGTTCTTGGAGTTAAATCGTCCTGTTACCCTTTTCAAGCCTTTAAAATAATAAATACAATGTATATATTAGGATGATACAGAAAGCACAGATTCTGAGCACAGCGCACAATTTCTACACCAATGGGGGTCTAAAATGATTAAAGCACACTTCTGAGTATCGCGTGAAAGCAATGTATTTGGGAAAATTAGCTGAATTCCGTTAAATAACCCATAGAATGGTAGCTATGCTCTGCAACTTAGTCTTGTTTTAATCGTAACGTATTGATCAACAAAAAATAAATCTCCTTTGCTTAACAAGTAATTAGAGAAATATGTTGAAAATAGAACTATATAAATTAGTGAGTTGTGATGTAGCGTATGGGTATGTTCCTTATTAAGGATTAATTAGGACACAATAAATGCCTACTACTGGCTTTCATATTACAGATGTTACAGTAACATTTCTTCTCCCTTTACATAGGTTATGTGTAAAGTGGCAGGTGAGTTTGCACACATTGACCAAATACAATAGCCTTCTAGTGCAAATGGCGGTGGTTAATACAGCGAGGGCACTCACAAGGCAGATAAAGCAAGCCGTACTAGGTTTAAATAATATAATTAGGTGCAATGCTATTAGATAAAGGTGTTCCACAAAACCTAAGTTTATGTATGTGTATGTATAGACTATCTCAGGCTGTACACATGTATACAAACAGTGCAATTCCCTATCGCACATTTATTGCACTATATAGTTTAACTTGTGTATTACATACATGTAAGAAGAGACACATATTACTATATAGGTTAACATCCTAAGAGATCTGCCAATGTTTTTCAGGTGATGGATCAGAGATTGGGAGACTTTATAGGCTGACTGCTTTTGACTTCTCTTCTGGAGAAGGCTGTATAAAATAAAAAATAAAATACATTCTTTATGTTCTTTTAGGTTGTTGGTGGCATCTAACGGGACATTTTATATAAAAATTAAAATTGGTTGCGCCTTTTCCATGGCTCTTATATTTAAGTCCTGTAATAATGCCAACATTATCATTATCCTCTCTTCAGAGCTCTGGGTTCTCATATTTTCCACCAGAGTATCAGATTGCATAGGACCACACAAATACATAAAGTGGGACTGTAAACAAACACAAATTAACTAGTATGAAAGGGACAAATTCCAGTGACATATCAGACGTATGATCTACTCACCCAGTATTCGAATGTGGGGGGGTAGATTTTGATTAATCATTTCTACTGTGTTGTCTATCAACCAGATCTTCAATGATACGACTTGTCCTGCAGCCGAAACACCCTGGCAGACAAACTAAAATAATTAAGCTGCACTTCCAGAACGGCTATTCTTTATCTCTACGCTGGAATCCTCGGCCATGCAATGGATGCCTCACGTTTTCAATGCCTGAGAACCAATCAGCAGCCACAGTAAACTTTAAAAAAAATGTATATATAGATATACATACACACACACACACACACATATTTATGTATATATAATGTACAAAAGAGCAACAGGTTGCAAGCTAATCTATAGTACGATCAACTGGCTAGCGCACTGACAAAACCCACACTGATCACTGCTGTCATGCAAGGGATGATTATTGCACAGCCAGCCACAAGCAAAAAAAAAAAAAAGAAAAAGAAATGGGCCGCTGCTCGTGTTTCTAGTGCACACATTTTGGGGGATTACAACTCTTATCAAACTCAGTCAAGCTGACAAGGTGATGGTAGTTGTGGCCCACATAAGTGGGTGCAGGAAAAAAGCAAAAGGAAGGCATATTTGTGGAAATTTAGAATTTAATCTAAGATGTGTTTGTATAGTAGTGTATTGTAGTGTGTAGTGTATTATTGTTTAACACTATTTTCTGCGTGCCTACCTTGGCCTGTTCTGTGTGTTATTGCATAGTGACATGAGAGTTTCATGTAGTGTGACCTGTAGATTTAAAATTGTGTGTGTGATTTTTTTTTATTTATATATATATATATATATATATATATATATATATATATATATATATATACACACACACACACACACACACACACACACCTATATATACACACACACACACCTATGTAATCTAGAGAGGAAACTGAATACATTTTGGTGAGTTTTTCTGCAGCTGCATGTAATCTTTGCAAAAAATAAAAATAAAAAAAAATTGAATGTGTGGCGAAAAAAAGCTACGAAAATTAACGTTATGGTTCTTTTTATCAGGAATTGGTCACCAACTGGTTGAACGATAAGTGTGCAAACATGCATAGTGAAATACCCTGGGTTGTTGCCTTTTCTGCCACATAACTTCCAAAAAACCTATGCATCTTGGGTTTTTTTCCCCCAAACGCAAGACACTTACATTAATATATTTTGTGGTTTCTTTTTTGTGAGTTTACATCAACAGATGCTTCTTGAGAATTAAAACGTTTGAGTGCTTGTTTATGTTAAAGAAGCTCTAAAAACACACCTCTAATGCGGTTTCATTGATTGGACTTCAGGTTTGCCAACTCCTGACTCCAATTAGTTTTTGTTGAAGTGATTAGCCTAGGGGTTCACATACTTTTTCCAAATGCACACTGTGGATGTTTGAATTATGTATTCAATATGGACAAGAACAATACAATAATGCGTGTGTTCATTTACCTTGTCTGTACGGGCACACCGCTGAAATGACATCTTTTTCATTTCTTCAGCATGGTTTTCAGGGATGCAGCCAGTCAAAACAAGCGCCTGGACAAGTTCGTCCTCAATCGTTTTGAATTGGGAAGATCCGACATTCCTCTGTGGGGCACAGTTTAAAAGTGAGTACAGAGCTGATCTGACTAGTCATGCTTCCCATCAATATTGGTAGGCACGCCAGTCTATATGCCACCTAGCACCTGGTAGGTTTTAGCTTGAAGTTACAAATGAAAACTTAAGTTCCAGTTGTAAAATTCTTAATTACCGGTAATTTTGTATCTTTGCGCGCACACACTCAGGTTGATTGTAATTAGCAAGGAACAGCAGTAATAAATTAAGCACAGGATTAAGGGGGTTTAGAACAAAATTGATGCCCAGATACAATTGCCATCTCTTGTAAGAATTTTTTTGGGCAATTTATGTGACACTATAGAACGCCTGTGAGCACATACTGATGCATGACATTCACAGACATGGAAACTAAATCTCAAGTAAAGTTTTCCAAGGCATTTTAAAAGGAGCTTCTCACTGTTAACAGACTGCTATAGTTACAGCCAACCTTTGAATCTATAAAAAAAAAACTATAAATGTGTAACTTCTACATTCCCAAAAAGCTCTTTATTTGGACTCAAACTCTGCCCTTCAATCTTTGCACAATACTGCCAACGCAACAATGGGCAAAAAGGCATTTTTGGCGACAACTAGGGGAATTATGTGCATGCCTTGGATATCCCTGGGCAGCTTCCTATGGAGAGCATTTTATAATGTACCTATGCAGGACTATGGACTTATTCCCATTTAATCATAAAAACTTCCCTGCAAAAGAAATAAAACTTCTGGGGATCTATTTTATTAATGATAATAATGTTCATGCACCGAATTTGAACAGGAGAACCAAGGTATGAGTTGGTGGAGGTATATATAGGTTTTGGAGTGTGGGTGTATCTCTGGAGAAAGGACCTGGACCCCAGTCATAGAACTGCTCTTCAGACAATGTTGCACCAGCTGCACAAATAAACTTTTTTTATTTATTTTTTTATGATGTAATACTTCTGGGACATTGGAGGTTGTCAAATTAGTTAGGTCACTCAACGGGAAGATATGCCACAGGCATTAGATGTGTCTCTGGATTTGGTGTATTGGAGTAGAAGAGTAGGGCATGGGAGTGTGAAGAGGAGTTTCTAGAGTGGTTTCATCTTTTTCTATATTCAGCCATCAAACAGCAAGAGCAATTTATCCAGTTCACCATAAAGGTTTTGCAAGGGAAGTCAGTGATAGAACCACATCACCGCAAAGAGGCTTACTTCGTATTCCTACCTGTTGCACTTGATTCCTTTATCAGGCTCAATGCATAGGGCAGATAACAGTAACAACATACACCCCAGGGTCATCTTATTATAGGAAAGGAGATTATTAAATGTTATCGGCTACCTCCCTCCCTGCATTGAAGCCCATCTGCTCTCGGCATCCAGAATCTTGGAGAACATCTTTATGTCCTTATTGATGAGGGAGACGGGTTGGTAGCTGAAGCTTCAGGGAAGGACAGGCGATACAGTTTTGATAAACTTAGTTACGCTACAACACTGTGAAGATGACATAAGTCATTATGTATGCATTTATCAGCAACGTTTATTAGCTACATGTGAACCAACGCATTTCTATTTGCAGAGTCTAACCACTTAAAAAGGGGCAATTCCTTACCTGCATTCCATAGTAACCTTTTCCTGAATAGGCCAAAAGCAGGACTACCTTCCTTTTAGGAGGTTTTTTACTCTGTTCTTCAGTATCAGGTTTAAATCTCTTGGCACTATGCCCATTTTCCTCCACAGCCTCAGGCTCCTCCTGAAGAGCACTTGCTTTCCTGGTTTCTCCAACACTAGGGGCTTGTATAAGTGGCTCCTCTTTCTGAGAAGAAGCCATGGAAGCAGAAAGGAGTATCTGCGACAGATTAGACAAGGCAGATCAGACAAGGCAGATCAGACACGAATCACGCTGGAGATCAATTGATAGATGCAAAGTCAACCTGATACAGCTTTCACGCATAGAAGCCCTCTTTATGGAACATACATGAAGGATGATAAATAAGATCTTTCGTCAAAGTAAAGCAACGTTACGTTTAAGGAAAGCCCCGCGATATGAATGTCCCATTACTAATCTGACCTGTGCAGGCGCTGAATTGTCAGCGTGAGAATCACCAGCTAATGCTCAGCATCCGGCTTCAACACGTGTGGAAGACAAGAGTCCTGCACTGAACTCTACGGGTCCTGAGCAGGGACAACAGACCTCGCTCAACTTGGGCGGAGCTTGCGTTGTATAGGCGGGTCGGTTTTCACACTGGTCGCTACTGTTTCATTTCAGCAGCTGTTGGAAAATCCACAATGCTGAAGTTGTCTTCTTATTCAACCAGCTTCCTATTCGCTGAAGGTAGATTGTTTGTCGAAGAGCTTCTTATTCTAGCGTCATAAATTTGATGTATATGTATATTTATATATATGTAATGATAACATAGTTCAGTCTCCATGCAGCGCCTCTAGTGGTGACTTGTTTAATTGTCTAACCAATATACCGCCTTTCCGGATTGGCCCTCGTCGGCCACTGTAAGTGGGGATCTCCTACGGAACAGCTCGCTGCCTTTTGTGAGTCCATAGGGTGGGGGGGGACTTTGTCGGTAAAGAAACAGGGGTAAGTAGAAGGGTATCCTCTTCGGCTGTCTATGGAAAAGGCGGGGGATTTGGGGAGAGGGATACTGGCCTAGTGCTAATGGACTCAAGAAGGAACTTCCTTGATAGAAAGTAGCAACGTGCCTGCAGCGCTTCCCTTGTGTGCTCGCATGAAGCAGGGGCTCGCAACTTTACAAGGAGCGAGCTGCCAGGTTCTGGGGTCTTGGGAGACGCGTAATCTCTTCCCGTTCCTATTGCGCACCGAATCTGACCATTTAACCCTTCGCCTCCGCAAAAGAAACAACCCCAAATTTATGATGGGGCCTGTGGGAACTTGCTTCCTTTAAAGAGCGGCCTACCTAAGCTCGCTGGCAACGAATGTGTTAAACTGCGTTGGCTTGCTTAAGGCACCAGGGTTAACCAGTGCGGCGCCGGCGGGCTAGAACTTACTTTTTCAGGAAGTTAGTTGTGCAGCGGTAAATATCTATGTCCCGTCCGCCTAATACTAAACATGGTGTAAAAACATGCAAGACGCCTAGGTTAATATGCAGTGATCAATGGCTAATAGATTGCTTTACGTGTTAGTTTTTAAGCATTCGCCTTTCGTTGCCCTTTATAATCATTAGGATAGAATACAGTTCTGTATTATTTTTCTATTTGCCAACGCGCAGTCTAATTTGATGCTGAGTATATAGGGGCCGATGCATCGATTGATTCTGGAATCTCTTCTAAACTATACTGTTCAATGTCTTCCAGTCTACTGAAAGATCATTCCCTATTGATCTGACTTCCCAGAGGGGAAAAACAAAGCATCTACGTCTAGTTTGCTATTGCTATTTGCTATTGTTTGTCTAGAATGTAATTCAGCAAATCCATGTATTTATTATAATGAATACAAACCATTATTTGATCCGTGATATAAATGTGGCTTAAGTATGACTGTATCCATGCAGACTTTTCTTGTCTCGTAAGACATCTAGTTGTGTGATTTATTATATATATATATATATATATATATATATATATATATATATATATAATAGTGTATTTACAATATGCTTGGAAGGTTGAAGATGATGTACATGTTATGATTTGTACTCTTCAAATGTCAAATATTGTACAATGTATTGCTTTCATTTGTCAACAAAATCAAGAAAAGAAGGAAATCCAAGATATTAACCTGCAATTGTTATAAATTACTTAATATTTAAACATTTTAAATAATTGTTACATTAACCATTAAGTTGGTCCGTGCATTTACTTTCCTCAAACCTAAAGTCAAATATATCCCATGTCATTTTCAGTCTGATATACCAGAGATCAGATCAGACATTCTGATGAGCTGAGGATATTTAGAGAGAAGTACCGCAGTAACTTGTGCATCTTCAGTAAGGTTAATGTAACAATTATTTAAAATGTTTAAATATTAAGTAATTTATAACAATTGCAGGTTAATATCTTGGATTTCCTTCTTTTCTCCCTACCAATTGAATTATGCATCACACAACTCGGCTGCTCTTGCTGGAAAATCCTGCTGATGTTGGCTCTTCATAATGTGTAAAAGTTTTATGTTGTTTAGCACAAGTTACTGCGGTACTTCTTTCTAAATATCCTCAGCTCATCAGAATGTCTGATCTGATCTCTGGTATATCAGACTGAAAATTACATGGGATATATTTGACTTTAGGTTTGAGGAAGGTAAATGCACGGACCAACTTAGTATACTTTTATTCTATGGTGCGTCATGGGATTCTTACTATACTAATGAATACATATATGATTGATTTTTGTTGACGTATTAAAGTCATTGTACAATATTTGGCAACTCAGATTTTCAAAACTTGACTGCCTATCGTGTATTCTTTAAAGTTTAAACGTTATGTTCCCATGACTTGGTACTTTCTCTTCCCGTTCCCTCTTGTTTTGGACTCGGCTGACAAACTGGTTGTTTTCCTTCCTTTTTTATACTACGTACATTTAAAAAAAAAAAATAAGGGGGAGTTCCCCAACTTTGTTAATATTCTGCCCGTACCACGCTTTAGCTGATGAAACTGTAAAAATATGCCATAATTTTATGGCATATTTTTGCTTACAATATTGAGACTGGTAAAGTAACTGCTTCGGTTCTCCTCAAGTATGGTTTATATGTAGAAAGAGATAAGCGATATCCCTGATCCGTCCTTTTTTGTTAACATTGGCATCACGGCATATCCCATATGCTTCCATTTCCATTATTATGTTTTACCAACCGTGTTCATATTGTGAACCTCACAAATAAATGTTCTACTATTTATACATTGGTACATATTGTGAACCTGTGATATTGCAAGGATGCTAGGAGGTGACAGTTAAAGAAGTGCTTCATAGAAATAAAATGTTTTCTCTGGTTCCTTCGGCTTGAAGAATGAGGGTCTGTTCTATAATGCTGTATACTTTCTTGGACCAATGCAACTCTTCGCGTTTTCCTTCTTACTCCATTAAAACCGATCAAGTGGGGAGTTTATTAATTATGTGTAAAAAATAAATAAATATTAAAAATAAAATATAATTTAAAAAAGGTATTTTGTCAAAACTGTGACTGAAAATGTATCCATTAGTTAAAAAAA
The DNA here is from genome assembly GCA_029215755.1 of Spea hammondii. Lineage (NCBI taxonomy): Eukaryota > Metazoa > Chordata > Amphibia > Anura > Pelobatidae > Spea > Spea hammondii. Next base: position 140,268,066 of record JARDYJ010000001.1, on the reverse strand, counting down.
GAGGACATCTAATTGATACCGCCATATGGTAAACTGCCACTACATCAAAAGTATTTTATTATTATTCTAGGTCTGGTCTTATACACAGTCTGTGGAATTGGAGCGTTCACACTCTTTGGGAGCAAAATCGGCACTTTCGATATGGGTGGCCTGTAATGGCCACTTACCACGTTGTGCCTACAGGAGGATTAGAGGTAAAAGAGGTCTTTGGCGTTATTATAATAGTCCTGTATTTTATGAGTTTAGCAAGAATAATAAATTCCTGTTAGAACAACTAAAGGAAGTTCTCGTTATTAATTATCAGTCAGAAATTTGACAATACGGGTTTACAAAAACATTATGGGGTTCGTAAAGCAATGACGTTTTTCTTTGCTCTGTGGGAAATGTTCAGCTCTCATGGTTGCTTTGTATTAGCATGGGCTCTGAAGAAACATTTTCAATGCATTTCAAACCCTTTGGCTCACATTGAGTTAGACTTTGTTTGGTGTAGCAAGCATAATGCTAAAGGGTACTACGGTATTTATGCTATGGAAAATGCTTACTATGCCCGAATTCCAGTTTAATATACAAATCATGTGCAAAACTTTTGGATCTGCCTACATATGACTGAGTAATTTAATTATACGGGACAAACATTTACATTATTTATAGAATAATTTGATAATGGTTCAATCTCGTATAAACATTACGGTGTGGAGTGTTAATTTGTATTTGGTTTTTTACTTATTACTGACTGGTCAATTTCCTCTTTTTTTTCTTTTCTCTTTTTTTTTTTTGGCTTTTTCTTAATTTCCTAAATTTTAGGATTGCGTATTGTGTTAACCGTGTTTTGGTGGGGTTATAATGCCCCATGGTAACAGTTCCCAAGATACACAACCCCAGCCCCCCAAGCCCACCTCAGGAAATGATGGGGATCAACAAAGAAGTCAAAAGGCTACTCCTCAATCGCCTGCTCCAACATTTGCACCAGCAGTCAGTTCACCCGGACCTCAGTCACCTGGTTACCAAATACAACAACTAATAATGAGCCGGAATCCAGTGCCTGGTCAGAATGTAAATATCACATTACAGAATGTGGGGCCGGTGGTAGCAGGAAATCAGCAGATAACTCTTACTCCACTGCCTCTCCCTAATCCTGCATCCCCAGGGTTCCAATTCAGCTCCCAAACAAGAAGGTTTGAACATGGCTCTCCGTCCTATATCCAGGTTACCTCCCCTATATCTCAACAGGTCCAGACCCAAAGCCCTACTCAACCCACCGCTGTGCCAATTCAAGCTTTACAAGGTGTTAGGGCAACAACTGCAGGAACCAGTTTGGGAATGTGCAGCCAAAGCCCTACACGTGGGTTTGTAGATGCTGGTTTGATTGTTAGGCAGCTCAGTCTTGGTCCTTCCGCTTCCGGACACTTTGTATTTCAGGAGGGAACCGGAATTACCCAGATCGCACAGGGGGCACAAGTACATCTTCCTTCTGGAACTTCCACGCCTATCCAAGCACGTACTCTGTTACACTCCAATTCACAGACTGTTGGCTCTGTACAGTTTGGATCACAGAGCCCCGTGACAACTGGAGCAAGCCACATAACAACTACCAATCTACCCCCACAGATAAGCAGTATTATCCAAGGTCAGTTAATCCAGCAGCAGCAGGTGCTTCATAGCCAACAGCTAGGCAGGACTATCAGCTTTGATAGGACTTCTGGAGGCATGATAGCCGGAGTGGCTGGGACCTCAACATTTGGCATAGCCTCACAACCTGCTCCAACAAGTCCATCGCGAGCAGCTGGACCAGCGCCCTCTAGTCTTCCTCTTGCCTCAATTGTAAAAAAGCAAAGTAAAAAACTTGAGGAGATTCCTCCAGCAACCCAGGAAGATGCTCGAATGAGGAAGCAATGTTTGGATCATCACCATAAAACATTAAAGGCCCTGAAGGAGAACTTCAAAGACTATATGATTGAACTATTCTTTCTACAATACTTTCAAGGGAACATGATGGATTTTTTGGCTTTCAAAAAGAAACCTAGTATACAGCTACAGAACTATCTCAGGCAAAATGACTTGGATGCAGAAGTAGAAGAGGAAGAAGGGGACAAGAGCTCTCTTCATCTTACTCAGGTAAGACTGATATTTCTTTGTACTGGAATACATTTCTGTGATGGGCTGGATTTGCACATTATTTGACTCCAGGCATTTGGGAAATATTTTACATCAACTTGAAAAATAATCACTCCATCCCCTTCCCTAAACATTTAAATTTCACTAAATTGTGGCTTCAAAAAAAAAAGAAGCCATAAGTCGGTTTAAGGAAACTTTCAATTATGTATACCGGTAGGTATATTTGCCTATTTTATAGGCAGTGCTGAACACTGGGCAAATGAGTTGTTGGGTCCAAAAAGTAAGATGTGACATTTGGGCATGCAATTGTTCTTCTGTATGAGTTCCACTAACTGACTGCAGTTTTTTTCCTTTAGCATAGCATATCAAATGTTTTCCAGCTGTCTAATGGCTGTGCCTTTATTTCTAGCCTCAAGATCCTCCTGCAAGTCCAGTGTCAGAGAATACTATTTCCATGGAAACCCAAGCCTCCAGTATGCAAAGGGAAACTCCTATTGGTATTGCTTATTTTTCTTACTTTGTTTATGATACAACATTGATTAGTGATCCTGAAGAAAAAATATGAACATACAATACCTAATTTGGTATTGGAGTATTATACGTTCACTTAAAATAATGTCACATTTCAACAGTGAGTATGCTGAATTAAAGCAACAAATACCCCAATTATCTAACATTAAGTATAGCTTTGCAGAGCTGCTGATGCTTAAAAGTAAAAACATCCCATGCCTGTGTGGGATCTAAGGATTTGGTTGATGGCGTAGACTTTGCCAGTGAATTTGACTACCTGGAACTCCTTAAAAATGCATATGATGGCTGGAGTGTCCCTTTAAATGTATGATGTTGGACCTTATATATCTGTAAGCAGGTACCATGGTTATCTTGCTTTACATTGTATCTGCATTGGAAAAGGTAGATATATCTTAAATTGAAATATGTATTTTCAGTCAGTCTTCATCATGTCATTTGTGTGCTTTTCAGAGTTTCCCGATATTCTGATATTTTTAGCAATTGGCAGGTATTATGATTGATTGATATATTGATTTCTGGGAAGCAACACAGAATTGTGCTTCAAATATATTGACGAGAGATCTTAGAATGCTAACATTTAAAAAGAAAATGGCGCGTTATATATAAATTACCATGAATTTATTGTGATGGGGCATTTAATTTCTAGTTTGTGTATGACTATTTGTCATTTTATTTCTCACTTTCTCAGATGCAGCTCTAAAGCCATTGCAGGATTCAAGCGAATCTACTTCCCATCATCTAAAAGTGACACTTGGAATTCCTCAGACCCCACCCACACAGAGTAAAAATGGTAAGGTTGCTGCAGTTACACTCTATTTTATAGTACACAATTTGTCAGACCACAGCAGTTGTATTATAAAGTGAGTGATTCTTACAGAAGTCCCTTGGCATGGTTACGTCTGAGGGCTTCACAAAAGTGCAGTAATATTTACATATGACAAAATGTTCCTTGCTGGAGTTTAGGAATGGTTATTAGCATGGTTTAGGTGTGTTTGTGCTGTCCTGGATTAACAATAACATCATTAACATTGATGAAAGGGACTGATGATGCACCCAAATAGCAGAACTGTGTCAGAAGAGTTATACATTTATATAGCTTTATTTACCATGAGGGGGGTGTGGGGGTTCTTCTGATATTCAGTAATGAAATCTTTACGTGTCACAGATGCCACAGTGCCTTCTGGTAGTGGCCTGTGTCACATCTCTTTCGTTGCATTTCTTACTTTGGGCTCCTTCTTTGTTGCAGTTGGCATGCCTTCCTCTGAGACAGTGGCTCCTCCAAATCACAGGCAAAGCGACCCCACCAAGGTTTCTACAATGCCTAATTCAACCAGCCTGCAGTCTCCGAGCAGAACGCAGCCCCAGAAAATGCCCATTACTTTTGTCCCCAACACTTTGCATCCTTCGCAGCAGCAGCCACCAGTCACGGACGCTCAAATCAAGGGAAAAACACAAACTTCCAGCATTCCTGTTGCACAATCTGCTCAAAATCAAATGTCTCAGCAGTCTCAGGTCATGATGCTCGACCAGCCTTTAAAACCCCAACAGGTATGTTTTAAATGGTGCAAGACCTTTGTTGTTATGACCCTGTTGACATTCCCATCAGTTCTTAAGGGGGCGACCGTATTTTACGGTCATCACATTATGGAAGGAGACTAAGACTTAACATAACAAGTATATACATCCACACAATTGTTGCATTAATCCCTTTTATCATAAGTGTCCTTTTTTTGTTTATATATATATGTGTGTGTGTGTATGTATATGTGTATATATATATATATATATATATATATACACACACCCTTTCTTGATTTTGTCCAGCAATGGTGAAGTTATTGAGACCCCTCAAGGTTGTCATTCCTTTACATCTTATTTTAATAATGGTTAAGTGAACCACTGTCCCCCTGCTAGAAACCATGCAGTGGGAAGGGGCTCTACTAGTTAGTATGCATCTGCAGTAGGTAGGTGGTGGCGTTTAGTTTCATTTACAGTAACAAACGGGAGGGTTGGGGCTGCATCACAGGGTTCTTTTGTTAAGCAGTACTAGTATCTCAATAACATCGTAGATACGGTTTAAGTGGTAGGAAAAATGGAGGAATAAAACATATCTGATGTCTGACTGTAAACCAAGTCCACGAGATGCATTTTCACATCATAATGCTTCTGGGAACTCCATCCTTAAATCAATACATGCTAATTGTTCTAAATATAGCAGGTGATGTCACCAGCTAAGTGGTATAAATGACCGAAGAAGCAACAAGCCAGTGATAGGACAAATCTTGTTAAGCAACTGGGGAAATTTACATTTATTTTTATTTCCGAACATTCCTAGTGGTTAAAAATAAGCAATCGCAATTAAGAACGCTGTCAACAATGCCTTTAACCTTGTACGTATTATAAAATAAAAGTAAATATACAATTTTATTTGATAAACTTTAAATTGATAAACTGTATTGGCACCAATAGTGATTACACAGTACAAGTACTCAAAATCATAAATAAACATCGCTGAATGGTTAATAATTTTGTATCTATGCTATATCCTCTATGGGATTAATATTCAGTGTACAGCAAGATAGCTGGTTATAGCAATGTTAAAGAATTACTTCTCTCTTTCTCCAGTAATGTAATACATAGTTTATTCTTTACGCGGATCAAATATTTTTCTGTTACAAATATGATAAAATATGTTAGATAGTATTTTTGATTCCATTTCCATTCATTGTATTGCTTAAAAGTTCAACAAGGTCACATTGTATTGGCCTAGTAGGAAATAGATTGTTACTGTGATTTTGCCACAGGGTTCGGATCCTGCGTCTTTGTATGCTGCTCCTTCGTCACCTGCTACGCCAGCCAGCGCTTCAGACTCTATACCCCCTGCTGTCTCTCCTAAAAGGATATTATCCCCTGGTGCCAGCAGGTCACCTCGCTCTACAGAATCTCAACCTCAGGACAATATGGCACTGATTTCAGAGGATGTCCAACAAGAAGTCCCTGTGCCTAAACCACTAGAGCAGGTAAAAAAAAAATGCAAGTTTTTTTTTTTTTTCTTCATGTACATCCATGTTTTTTTGTATACATTTGTTTAATACGTTGAGACTGGAATCAGCTGAAACCTTCCCTTGTTATTGGATCATATGTATGTTTACCACATGCATGGAGTTTCTCATAATACTCACCTCCTACTATCTGATGTACTAAAAAAGGCTTAATCACAGAACAGCAATCATACACTGTTATCAATTGAAAGGACAATAGAAAATGCTCCTGTGGTGTACACCTAAATGTATGTCTGTAACACATATACATTGTTTTAAATAAAAAATCATTTTATATAGGTGTATTTGACATGTAGAACAGGAATAAATAAACAATGACAAATCTAGTGACCAGTGGCAGGAATTAGAAGTACTTGTTTTATGGAGAAACATTACATATTTAATATTCTTGTAAAATTATTATTGTGACCTTTTAATTATTAAGTGCCACCAAATCGCAAAGAGCTGAAATCACAGTAACCCTTTAGTATTTAGCCTCGGGCATAGTTAGTAAGAACAATAAAGCATTAATTGGACTGGGGTTTTTCCAGCAACTGAATGATTTCTTTTCTATAATAAGCTTTTTCAAGGACACGATATACTCCTCTCTGTCCCGCAGGAGAGTCACATCCATCAACGCATTGCAGAATTAAGGAAGGAAGGTTTATGGTCCCTGAGGAGGCTGCCCAAACTACAGGAAGCCTCCAGACCAAAATCTCACTGGGATTACCTGCTGGAAGAGATGCAATGGATGGCTGCAGACTTTGCCCAGGAGAGGATGTGGAAAGTTGCCAGTGCTAAGAAGGTATTGTGAGTTAAAATTAGGAGTGCAATTTATATCGGTTTAACCTTCCTGTGCTTAATAAGTTGATGTGGGTGTGCATGTGCATTAGAGTAAGGAAAACAAAATGAACTATATGTTATCAGTACTGGTAACTTTGTTCTTTTGCAGGATGCTAAAGCATCAACTAAATAGTATGTATCACATTTTTACTACAGTTATGTAATGGCAAAGATGCACATAAAAGATTTTCACTGCAAGTCAGCCGTTGATATCGGGATTCATTGAGAGGGTGATCCAGAATTAAGCCACTGCATGTTGTGATCCACTAAAAGAAATCCATAACATCCGCAAAACACTGACCCACTTCATTCAATGTATCTCACAAGCCTTCTGGCAGCATCTTTGGGGCAGATTTTTTTTTTAACCCTTTTCAGGCCTATCGACAGCTGGCTTCCTGCCAACTGAATGAGTGTAACGGTGCTCACATTGGAAAATAGTTTCTCTTTCTTCCATGAAATGAAAAATAAATAAGGATAGATAATGAAATATAAATAAAATTGATTGGGAGCCCTGTGATGACACCATGACGTCACTGGTATAAGAATGTATGAGAGATCCCCAAAAGGATGTCGAGCCGTACTGCACTTGGAACCGTGCTAGAACATAAACAAAAAACATATTGAAAATTAGTAATAAAAATATTTTTTTTCTAAACCCCTGACCTGAAAGGGTTAAAGGACTACATCAAAACAGCTTATTTTTTGTATGATTGTACTACTTGTGCAGTAATATTTTCCTTTTATTATTCTTGGAGAATTAGTAAACTTGGTGTTTAGGAAAATTTGTTGCGGGTAATATGGAAGAATATATATATATTGGATTATGTATTAAAAGCAATTCTGATGCAAAGTGAAGCATTCTGCGGAAACATTCCTTTGGCTGCTAAAAAGATTGCATCAGTTGTGTTCTTTTTAATGTCAGAGGGACCTGCCTACCTGTCAGAGAAGGAGTTTAGTAGAGGAGAAACCTATTAATTATGTGTTCGCATGTAAATGTGTGTTACATATGTGTCTCCCGTTGTGAGGGATACCATGAGATTTATACCTCTCTAAGCTTTCATTTATTTATTAAAGCTGGTCAGGACCGCTGCACGATATTGGCAGGAGAAACAACAGAATGATGTTAGAGCCAAGAAGGAGAATGAAGAGCGACTGAGACGTATTGCATGGTTTGCAGCTCGAGAAATACAGCATTTTTGGTACAACATTGAACAAGTAAGAGCAACATATGCAGTGCAATCTCTTTTTTTTCAATAATCTGTCCATTGGTGCAAGAAATGGGAGAAAGTACTGAACGGTGTCCTGAACTGCTGGTTTAAACTGCTTGATTCTAGTAACATGTGCAAAGTTGCTTAGCTTGGATTTCAAGTATTCCCTATCTCAATTTTAGGTGGTGGAGATAAAGCTACAGGTGGACTTGCAGACAAAGAGGAAGAAAGTCTTCTGCACCCAGAAAGGAACACTGAAAGGTACCTCTATTTTTATATTTTTTTGTACTAAGCTTTGTGGCTGTCTGTGCCAGTGACCCTCTATCAGTTGTTGGACGTATAACCTGACATTACACAACAGGGGTTATGTGCAAAAGTGATTCTAATCCAGTGCCCTATTTTAATTGTGTTTTGAGTCAGCGCAGCACCACAGCTGGCATCTCCCTCCACACTTCTGTCTTTTGCTGAGTGCCAGGATACAATGTTTTATCCCAGCTCTCATCCTCCTCATGGTACTGATGCAGCCTTATGGAATGCTATGCCGGCTACAAGTGAGATCTCTGGTCTCCCGACTGGCATTTTGAATAAGTCTTGCAATAGGGCTATCTCACCCCGGAGCCTCTGACCTAGCACAATAAGAGCACTTTTCATGTATATACATTTTTAAATAACTGCCAACCATACCTGGAAACTGTCTGGGTTGAAGGACTCCTTGCCCACTTCCCTTCCAAAAATGACGCGTTCCACATCATCATCAGGACCTCCTACCCGGATCCTGTGTGTGTGTGTGTGGTGGGGGGTGTTGTGCTCAGGGTAGCCGGAGCCAGAGAGTTCCTAGGTATACCCCAACATATCAACCAAAATAAGTTATTGGATAAAACCTTGGCGTTAACTGACCTACATTCCTAATAGTATCTTTTTTCTATTTTAGGTGAAGACAAGGCAGAAATATTGGTTAAAGGTGATGAAACTTCGGTGAGTTGTAATATACTACTCAAGGATCCAGTAGCATGTATTAACTCCTAGTGTCTTCAATTCAAGCACACTTTTAATGCACAATATTCTTATTGGTATATTACACAGTAGAGTAGAATACGCAATATATAATAGAGAGTGAGAAGTTGTATTTTGCTTCTGACTCATATAAATCAACCTGTCAGACGAAAGCTGTTGATTAAGCTTTTAATACTGATTGCCTCCACCTTTTATAGCCACTGTATATTGCATAATTTGTAATAAAATCTGTATTTTTTTCCCATCATAGGGCCCTTCTAGTTCACAAACCAACAAAAAAGCAGACACACCTAAAGCCGAAAATGATGGTATGAAAATGTGATTTGTTTAGTTAGATTGAATCTTTTTTTTTTTTTTTTTTATACTGCAATACCTGAAATTAGACTCCACACACATGTAAATTAGTATTTGTTAGCCCTTTGATAAATTCTGTATTCCTGGGAGTAATACATAATGTATCAAAGATAAAAATGCTTAATATGTAAATTACACACTAATTAGAACAAAAATGCATTTTGCTGAAATGGCTCCATAGAAGAGGGTTTCAAGATGTTTGTGGTACCATTTTTTATAGTGAAGTTTGGTGAGCTATTAGATAACATTGCGTTTAAATCTGAATTTAAAAAGTGAAAAATATCAAAAAGAAATAATCCCAATATACGTGCATGGAGCAAAATATACGTGAAGGCCATACAAATGGAGACAGTCATTGTGGAACAATGTAGATGCGCGTAACCCCACAAAGTAAACCCAAAACCCCTGAAGTATGACTGCCCCGTGGCTTTGCCTCGAAGTTTAATGTTTGACAAAGGTGTTTGATTTAGAACTATGAATGTTTGTCTGTTTGTTTCCGGTACATTTTTGTGATCCTTATTTTTATATGTTAGATGGTGTACAGAAGCAACTGGTTTTGATTGATTCCCTACTCAACATCGAAGGTGGTGGTAATATGGAACAACGGAAGAACAGCCGAGACATTGCGGAGGTGGCAGCTGCTGCAGAACTCTTACTGCCCAGGGGCAGCTCGCGTATCACATGCACAGTAAGTCGGTCTCCACAGAGCTCAAACTATTAACTATTGATATTTCTTGTGTCCTGAAATAATATGGATTTTAAAGATGTTTTGTTGTAACGTTAATTAAAATTTGCTTATATTCTTTAAAATGTGTCTGTGCCAATTACAGGTTTCTAAGAAGTAATTGAAAGTTATAAGTTAATCCCTAGCTAAAGAAAATATAGGCTATTTACAAAAAAATTCTCCACAGGTGAAATCAAGCCCTCCACCCCTCCTTCATGGAAGCCTTCGAGAGTATCAGCAGATTGGGCTAGACTGGTTAGCAAAGCAATTCAAGAAGAACCTTAATGGGATTCTAGCTGATGAAACTGGGCTTGGGAAGAATGTACAGGTTATTGCTCTCATGGCTCATCTTGCCAGCAAAGAAGGTGAAGTATTTATGTGTGTGTGTGTATGTGTATATATATATATATATATATATATATATATATATATATATTTGCCAACATATTGAGTTGTTTCAAGAGTTAAGATTTCTCATGCTATTTTCCAGGAGTTTGGGGTCCACACTTGATTGTTGTGCGCAGCTGCAAGTTACTTAAGTGGGAACTGGAGTTCAAACGTTGGTGCCCAGCTCTGAAGCTTCTCCTGTATTTTGGAAGCCAAAGAGAACTCAGGCGAAAGCGACAGGTAGAACAATGTGAAAGAAATGGATTGAGGGTGTGTGTGTGGCATTGTAGAGTGGCTAGCCTGTCATCACTACTGACACAAATATAAATATATATTGGTTAAGACAACATGTCATCACAGGAGCTAATGTTGCTGATAAATTATCTGTTTCCACCTACAATAGCCATTTACAACATTAACAACGTCTACACTGTATTTCTGATCTTTTTCATGTTATTTGAATGGTCAAAATTTGCTTTTCTTTCAAAAACAAGAATATTTCTAAGTGACCCCAAACTTTTAAACAGTAATGTGTATATATAATTCTGTAGATTGGGTACAGTCTAAGATCTAAGCCTTTAAAATACAATCCTGAAGCCCCCTATGACATTTACATTTTGTACATTGTGGCAGGCTAAGGGAGATCGATTTTATTTTTTACATCTTGGAACAAAAAGCTGCATTTGGTGAATGGAAAAGCCAAACGTAATCTTGTGTTGCAACTAAATAGTATTGGGAAAATAATAGTTTTTTAACCTGAATTTCACGTGGTGTTTTTCCATATGGTCATTGCAATTACAGAAATGGGATGAGCCAAATTACTTCAATGTCTGCATCACCTCCTACAAGCAGCTGTTCAAAGGCCACAAAGCATTCATGAAGATGAGGTGGAAGTACTTAGTCATGGATGAAGTCCACCAGATCAAAAACATGACTGAGAAACATTGGGAAGCCATCTTTAAACTCCCAAGGTCTGAAATCAATTTCAGTTTTGAATTTCCACGTATGCGATGTAAAAAAATATATATTTTTTGTAGTCACAGTAATTTGTCAGTTACCTGCAACTTTTGTAGGTTTTGTTCCTGTTTTTTTTTCTCCTTTTTATTTAATTACTTAAACCACAACTGGATATAAATACTGCATATAATAGGCAATGATTACAACTCATTTTTGTGTGTGTACATACATTAGATTTCTGTAGCAGTATCTTATTGCATAAGGCAACTGTGCCAAAAGGTTAATTTTCGCTAAAGAAACATCATCCACACTAAACATAAATGCATAATTAAGTGCTTTATGGGTACTTTAATGTGCTTTGTTTGAAGAAAAAAAGTACTTACTTAGGCAAAAAAAAAACAATCCCATTGAAATAAACAGGAGTTCTTTCGGTGAATGCCCATGGGCGTTCGCAGAGTCAGTACTGGAGATGACTAGTGGTAAGCATATAGTATTTAAAGGGGCAAATGCATATGGGGGATGCTTGCATTTGCAAGGGAGACCCCACAAATCTATCTTACCACATTGTGCATGCGATGGCTGGAGGGCCCCTTTTCAGAGCATGCAATAGATTATGAGTAACTAGAAAATTCACATATTGTATCGCCACAATGTAAAATAGTAGAATTTACTGTACATTTTTTAGCAATGTGCACAGGTTTTGTTTACTTATAGAATTACTCATTTACTGTTCACAGCCAGCGGAGACTTCTTCTCAGGGACACCCCTTTGCCACACACATGGAAAGAGTTGTGGACCATGGTACACTTCCTTATTCCAGGCTTGTCCCGGCCATACCTGGATTTCCCCGTGAAAGAAAACCGCGACAAGGACCAAGAATACAAACATACTATTTCTATAAGACTACACAGGGTAAAAATGCAAACCCCACACCCCAGGGGATACCTTTTCCTCACCGTTTTCCACCAAATTATACTATACATGGTTATACTGTACATGGCTCTCCCATCAAAATCAGCTATAAATCAAATTAGAAAGTGTGAGGCTGAGGATAAATATGAGAAAATTGTATTTTACAGAAAGGGTAGTAGCTACCTGGAATATACTTCCAGTGGAAGTAGTACAGATAAAACTGTAAAGGAATTCAAGGATGGCTGATATGTATAAAGCTGGTCTAAATAACCAATAAGTAACATGCTGAGTAGTTACATTTTATTCTTTTCTACTGACGCTATGTAGCTGTTTATTATGCAGAGCCAGTTTAGCTCTTCTTGGCTTCAAGCGCACATGGGTTGACTCTAGCTCATCACATTGTGTTGTCTTCATTTGCATCACACCCCCTCCTTTTCACAGACAGCACAGCCGTTTATATTGCGGCGATCCAAGAGAGATGTAGAAAGACAGCTGACTAAGAAATCTGAACATGTGTTGAAGTGTCAGCTTTCAAACCGTCAGAGGACCTTGTATGAGGATGTTATGATGCAACCCGGGTAAGGAGTAATGCCGTTTGATTAGAGAGCGCACTTGAAGCGTCCTACGTAGACATACATAAAAAATAAGTTCACTGGAGTTGTATGAATCCAGATCATTTAATTGTGGGTTTGTTTGTTTCCACAGGACTCAGGATGCTCTGAAAGGAGGTCATTTTGTTAGTGTATTACATGTTTTGATGCAATTGCAGAAAATTTGCAACCATCCTGAATTAGTGGATCCACGTCCTGAGCGTTCCTCATATGTGTGCGAAGCTCTAAAGTATCAGACTGCGTCTCTTATACTAAGAGCACTGGAGTATGATCCCTGGAAGGTGAATGGAAAAAATTGCAACCACTTTCCATTGTTTGCGGTTTTCAGTGTAATTATCACAGCTGAAATTAGTTGAGGTTATTTGTGGCACAACTGCCTTCCGTAATAAGCCCAACAATGTATTTCGTATACTGCTTGTTTATATTCTGATTTTGTCTTTTTATTTGTATCCTAAATGTCTTTCACTTTTCAGATCGTCATGTTTTCCTTTGTTTTTTATTCAGAATGCTGACCTATCTATGTTTGATTTTCTTGGGATGGAAAATAAAATGACACGTTATGAAGCCCAAGTCCTCCCTAAACAAAAAGTGTCCAGGAAACTGATTCAGGAGATCTACAGCTCACCTGATCCTGCTCCTAGGCCCAGCAAGGTCCAGTTAAAACCCAGCAGGTAAAGGCTTTTTGGTATTCACAGGACTCTTCCAAAAAACAACACACCCATCAATTCCCATTCTAGCCTGTCCTGTTACTTATCAGTATTTCCCTTGTGGACTTAGGTTGTTTGAGCCTGTTTTATATGGCCAGAAACCAGAAGGGCGAATGGTCGCTTTCCCAAGTTCTCCAGCAACGCGCACCGTGACCACAACAACATCCACCGGAACACAGCAGGGACAAGTGAAGCGGTCACAAGCCACCACACCTGCTGCACCACAAGGGACCAAAGGTTTAATTTATTTCTGTACTGGATTTGCATGTAGGATAATATCTTTTCAAGGGGAGTTCACCAAAGTGAATATTTTAACTCTCCAACTTCACTTTACACTCTGAAGGGCAAACCCTAGAAATCTGCTGATTTTAGGAATAACGAGCGATCCTGTATAAAGTTGGTGAGGTGACTTAGGAAATCTCCTAATGTTAACTATGCTTTTTTAAATTTTTTTTTTTTTTTTTTATGTGTTTTTTGGTTTTTTTTGTACTTATCACTCTTTCAAACTCAGTTTCCAAAATGGGTGTTCTCACCAGTGCAGCCAATGATATTTACGTAATGATTGCACCGTTTCTATGACTTTGATTCGTCATTTTCTTTAGTTTGTTTTTACACTTAAATCCCATTGTGTGAAGTATTTTGCCTAATTAACATTGCCTTTCACAGTGCCTTCCACCACACAAGTCCAAATAGGAGGTAGCAGACCTCCAGCCACCTTCACCACAGCTGCTCCAGTGAGACAAATGAATCAGCCACATTCCCAGACTCCTCTACATGCGGTCCAGCCGAATGTTCCATCTCAAAGGCTGGTGCTCAGCTCACAGGCTCGGCTTCCAAGTAAGTGCTTTCCCTCATCATTCTCTCTAAGTTCATACCAATAAAAAAGAAAGTTAGCATACCCCCTTGTATAGCTTATGTCATACTCAAGTAAATTGATTTTTCCTCTTACAGGTGGTGAGGTGGTAAAAATAGCCCAGCTGGCAGCTGGTGGTGGAACCCAGGGGCGTATAGCCCAGCCTGAGACGCCGGTTACCCTGCAGTTCCAAGGGAACAAATTCACCTTGTCCCAGAGCCAGCTGCGTCAGCTCACGGCAGGACAGCCACTGCAGCTGCAAGGTAATCTCATGTAAAGTGCACCCTTCTGCAACAGCTGTATCTTTACATATATACATGCGCATGGCTTATTATAAATATTTGATAAAACTGAATTTGGAGTAAAAACCCACTATGAAAGATATAGATATATAGATGGATATATTGATTGATATATATTATACATACAATGTTAGGAAACCTATATGATTCCTCTTTTATTAGAGCATTGGTGGAGATGTGATTGCACCTTTTGTTATTCAAGTTTGTGTTTGGTTTCTGCCGCAGGTAACGTTTTGCAGATTGTTTCTGCTCCAGGACAGTACCTTCGCCCACAAGGCTCCATTGTTCTTCCGACCATGCCGCAGAGTACAGCTGCCAATGCAGTGAGAAGCCAACAAGTCGCAGCCCCTAACTCTAGTGCAGCTCCACCAGCAGGTTTGCAAGTTTGTTTGTTTTTTTTTACAGCACCTTGGGTTTTGGTGGAAATTACTAATGTTTGGTGGTATGATTTCTGTGTCACGAGGCCAAAATTAACCTTCGTGCATTAGGGTCATGTCATACTGTCTGTCCCAATACTGGAAAACAAAGGTCAAACAGAACAATTGCTTAAAAATGCATGTGAATTCAATGTGTTTCCTTTGACCCTGTGTAATTTCATAAAAAAAGCACAATTTGTTTTCCTATTATATTGCCTGCTTTGCTAATTTCGTGACATTGTTGCTATGGCGACATAGCTCTTTAACTAGCAATATGTTTTATTTACACAGCTGCTATGGCAGGGAAGAACACGCAAACTCCCACTGCAGCAGCAGATCAAGGGACAAAACCTGCTTCCAATATGACTGGCACTGCTCAGGTATGACTAAAATACATGAGCTCTAAAGATATTATTTATTTTCAGGAAACAAATGAGGCAACTTATTTTTGGAGAGAACAATCAGGGAAATTGATGCTGTGAAGTCCTAATCAAGAAAGCATAATTATTGCAGAACATGAGTAGACACCATGGATAGAGATTCTAAATGTACTATAAAGACAGTACATTATTCACATGTGACTGATGTGTATGAGCTAGGCAAATAACTTTTTTTTTAAGCTTTCTTTTTGTGGCATTCCACATTCATAAAACTATCCTAAAATGTTTCTGATTATTAATCATGGATTTTTTGTAGCACACTGCTGCAGATGATCCTTATTATTAGCATAATGCAGCAGATGGTCCTTATCTTTCAGACAGGCTGTAGGTTTACAATTTTTATATCGTGCAGTCATATTCTGCAGAGCTGTACAATGGATAAACCGTACATAACAAGTAGTGCATAAATAAACAATTTGCCTTTCAGAGACAAGAGGTAAGGAGGGCCCTGCTCAAACAAGCTTACAATCTAGCACAGTTGTTCAAATCATAGGCCAAGTACCTTGCAGTTTAACTGCCTGTAAAATCTTATTTATTAGGTTCTCTTAAAACAAATATGATTTTTCTTACAGCATTATATTATTATTATTAGTAGTAGTAGTAGTATCTTTCATGTGATGTCATTGACCTTTCTTTGCATTTAAATCTTACTGTACTACTACTTTTTAATATGAAGGAGTCAACAGAATATAAGCTGCGAATTGTGAAGGAACGCCTGGACAGTATTTTTGCCTATAATGAACTGCGCTGTGCAAGGGCTCCGTTGTATGGAGCCGATTTGCTATCATTATGCACCCTGAATGCTACTGCCCCTCGAGTTCCAAATGGAAAGAGACATTGGAGCTGGTCTGGTTCCATGAACTGCCGAGCGTCGTCCTGCTCTCCAGAGGGCTCCAGTGATCCACTGAGACACCTCATCTTATCTCCCAGCCAGCAGAAAGCTGCCTTGGAGTCTCTCGCTAAGAGGTAATTTCATGGGGAATTAATTCTCTATGCAATATTCAGATGAATTATAAACATTGATTCTTGGGTTGGAATCGTTATTTGCCACAAGACACATTGTAAAAAATAAATAAATAAATAAATTAAAGTGCAAACTATCATAAAGGATTTATCACACTATATTCTCTTTGATGTGTAATTTTAATTGCATTTTTTCCAGGTCACTGTGTGTGGTTCCAGCTGCAGTCTCTGCTCCCCCAGCTATGATAGTCCCACATCCTCCTCCTTCCTACACCCACAATATCAAGCTTTTGAGTCAGAGTCTGAAGGAGCAGGTGGCCCCATATATCCGGGACCTGCGGGAGAGAACATCCCCTTACTGCGTGCAATTCCCTGATGTACGACTAGTGCAGCTAGATTCGGGTAGGTTCGAAATGGTTATACAGTTTATATGTAGATGATTACCAGAGATAATCCACTGTTTGTAGAAGCAAATAAGGATTCATAAAGGTATACTTAACTCCAGCATCAGAAGTGATTCAAGCTTTTTGAGGGCCCATCTGGAATTCAGATTCATATATACACTATATGAACAAAAGTATTGGGACACCTGACCATTACATTAGCAGACCTTTATGAAATAGCATTCTAAATACATAGACATTAATATGTAGTTGGTCCTCCCTTTGCAGCTATAACAGCTTTCACTCTTCTGGGAAGGCTTTCCACAAGATTTTCAAGTGTTTTTGTGGGAAATTTTGCCAATTCATCCAGTAGAGCATTTGTGAGGTCAGGTACTCATGTTGGAAGAGAAGGCCTGGCTCTCCATCTCCGTCCCAGTTCATCCCAAAAGGAAATACAGTTTTATGAGGATTCTGTGTTTTATGCTTCATATATCATGTGGAAGGGCCAGTGGGGTCCCAGAGCAGCATTTATCTTAGAATCACATCTGTCCAGCACTAAAGTAATTTATACTAAATGTCCAAAGGTTCATTTAACAATATACCTTATGTTGGTATGTGTATAAGACATCACATACTTCTAACTCATCTATATTAATGCTGTCCCTTTTTATGACACACAGGGAAGCTTGAACCTTTGGTAATCCTCCTCAAGAAACTGAAGTCCGAGGGCCGACGCATTCTCCTTTTCTCCCAGATGCTGAACATGCTGGATATATTGGAGGTCTTCCTTGACTTTCATTCCATTACTTTCCTTCGAATGGATGAGAATGCTAACTCTGACCAATGCCAGGTGTGTACCAGTTTTCTCCCTACTCTAGTATAACTCATTTGGTGATAAGTATACACCCTGATAGGCTTATATTGAGAGTGCTGCATTATTTAGGATTGTGTGCTTGCCTGTAGAAATTGGCACTTAAATATAATATTTATATTTCTGGACTGACTAATAGCAGCTAGCTGGATAAGTTAGAGTTGTAATTCAAAAATAACTAATGTACTGATCTTGCCATGTTAAATAAACCCAAGGTATAAAAATGCTTTTTACTCTCCAGCCGTTTCTGGTGAGCGATTCCTCACGCCTTACTCCAGGGTATTGTTTCTTGTACATTCCCTGGCATTACCTGAGGATAAAACAATTGCTCTTATTCTAACCTTGGGAAGCATGTTTTCCCATCAACAGTAATACAGAGCAGACATTTCACTTCTCTATTCACTAACAACATTTCATCACCTGTACTGACAAGGTTCATTAATAAGTTTCTTCCTGGTCTCTGTTGTTTCAGGACCTGATAAAGAGTTATAACAGAGACCCACGAATCTTCTGCATGGTACTCTCCACTCATGTCTATGCTATGTCTGTACCTCACATAGAAGCAGATACAGTGATTTTCTATGACAGTGATTTAAACCCTGTGGTGGATGGAAAAACACAATCTTGGTGTGACCTCATAGGAAGGTCAAAAGATATTCATGTATACAGGTGAGTGTTTTCCCTGTAGCATAAATTTCAAAAAAAATATGTATTGTCTAATAAGCACATCTAAAGTGTTCATTAATATAGATGTCTCACCCATACATCAAGGTCTGCTGCTGGTGTGGAATAAATTTAAATCATTTTTTCTAGCTAGCCAGAATGCTAGCCAATGTATAGTACGGTTTTGTCGTCTCAACCTGTTAATTACCTTGTTCATTTAATATGAAAAGTGCTAGATGAATAACGGCCAAGATATAGAAATGGCCTCCTAGTATTTAGTGATTATAGTTTGTAGCATAAATTTGTTGGCAGTACTTTTTCTGGATTGTACTTTTTTTTTTCTTTTCTTTTCTATGCAGACTGGTGACTGCAAACTCAGTAGAAGAGAAACTTTTAAGGAACGGCACTAAGGACCTTATCAGAGAAGTAGCCGCTCAGGGTAGTGACTATACCTTGGCTTTCTTAACACAGGTATGTCTCTGCTTGTTCTAGCTGGACATCCTATAATGTTTACTATGTCATTGTATTGTGTGTTCAATTTCCTTTCTTAATGCCATGGGAAATTGCCAAATTAAGATTAACTGTGAAAATAATTTAATTTGTAGTAACCGTGCCTGAGATACTGCAGGTACAGGGTAACATCATTTTAATTAATAAAACAATGCTTTACTTTCTTCCATCTTTGTAGCAAACTATCCAGGAATTATTTGAAGTATGTTCTCCTTTGGAAGATTCTGGGTTCCGAGTTAAAGCTGAAGAGTTTGTGCTGCTCTCCCAAGAACCATCCCCTTCTGATACAATAACGGCCAAGACTGCAAAACCATTTGTGGAAGTAAGAAAACAAAATATTTGTCTTTAAATGACCAGTAATTTGAGATTCATATCTCCCTCACACCAACCACCACTATGTGATTTAATGGTGATTATTAAGCATGTGCTGCTTTTATTTTCTACTCATGTACTGTATACATAAATGTTTATTCTGTTCACAGGCCTTAGGTAGAATAGAGCGTGGGACAGAGGAAGCTGCAGAACATATCCAGGAAGATGGTCCCCCACCTAATGCTGGTATCTGCCCAGCAGATGACTGTGAGCTGAATGATAACCTTGAGCCTTCCCATTTACAAGAGCTGGCTGACCTTATGAAGCAGGTAGGAAACATTCTGCTATGTAGCTAATTAAAGATGGTGACAATAATTAAAAAATACACTGAAATAGTTGCTGAATACTTTATATTCCCATCCAGAACATTTCCAAGATCTCTATTTCAGAGTTCTTGCAAAATTTTAGCTTTAAAATTGCACCACCCTAAGAAAATAAAGGGAAGTCTGCATACTAATGCGGTGCGTTGGTTATCTGTTGCTTTTGGGCTGTAGATACTTCTGTATGTATCATATCTCAGATAACATTGTCTTTGTCTCTACCCAGCTAACTCCAATAGAGAAGTATGCTCTGCGTTATCTGGAACTGTCCCATATCAGAAACAGTGATGTCCACCTGGGGTATATTGAGGTATTTATGACTCTGGATGTAAAATATTGGTGACAATATGTGTGTGTGTGTGTGTGTATATATATATATATAAAATATTGAGGGATTGTGTTTGTAGCCCTTATAATAGTATTTTATTCATTATCATGATACTTTCTATTGGAGGAATTTGTGTAGCGTCTTCTGAAATCCCTAACTGGAAAGTTAAAATTATGCAATTTAATTATGTCACACCAAACATGTTTCCTATGTATTGTGTTAGCAGAGTAAACAAATAGTGCCCAGTAAGATCAAATTGGTAAATTAGCTGAAATGAGAAGGTTGCACCCACATGCAACAATAGGAAAGCTGATGGGAAATACATTATATTTTTCATTTAATTTGGTCTTTATTTGTTTTAAACATTCAATTCCCTGTACTTTCAGATTGTGGAGACGGTTATACAGTGTATAGTTGCATTGGTGTGAATAACGTTGTGTCTTTTCCTTTTGAAGGAGCAACTGAAAGCAGCTACACAGCAATGGGACTCACAGCACCTTCGAGGACTTAAAGAACAAGAAAAAAAGATGGAATATGAGACAGAGGAAAATGAAGAGTTACTGACCTATACACGCGAGGATGCATACAACATGGTAATAGGACTTTAATGATATGTGACTGTGCTGATCAGGAAGCTATCCATTTGTCTTTCATGGCCATCATTCTACAAGCGGAGTTTTCTGCACATTATGAGCTGTAGTGTCAATATGTAGTTGGAATATGTCAACTATATGTATGGCAGAGCTGCTTGAGGACAGACCTTGGCAAAGTGTGAATAGCGTGAACCATACTCTGTTCTTGGCTGCGATTTGATAGAAAAATGAATAGTTTGTGCAAGAAGGTGTGAATGTGTAAGCACCTGAGCAAATATGTAGAGCTAAATCTGTATTAAGAAGTTGTAATAATGAGGTTATGTCTGTCCAACCAAAAAGCCTGGGATAGCCCTATATAGTGTTAAGTGATTCACAAAATCCCATAACACTTTGTATTGTACGGTGCTGGTGCAGGATTGTATAATCACATATTGTTTATTTCCTGAAAGCAACATGAGTTTCACATTGTCTCATTTACATTTTAGGACTTTATTTATGATGGGCCGGATGGGCAGACGGAAATAATGCCGGTGAGACCCATTAGCCTTTAAACATTTTTAAACCTGAATGTTTCACAGGTGATGAGTTGATTTGAGGGATTTTCTCTGTTCCTTTTCCCAGGTCTGGACGCCGCCAACCCCACCACAAGATGAAAATGACATTTACATTGATTCTGTTATGTGTTTGATGTATGATACTAGCCCCATACCCGAGTCCAAACTTCCCCCAGTGTATGTCAGAAAGGAGCGAAAACGACACAGGACAGATCCGACGGGTGAGTTTCGGTGGATTTAGATCATGAATTTGATGTCCGATAAGGATTGTTCAGACCATTATAAATTCATTGACTGTATTGCAACACACGCTGTTTTTTTTTTGTTGTTGTTGATCTTATTGTAGTACTAATTGTGCATTGCTGTTTATATTTTAGCTGCAGGACGGAAAAAGAAACTACGCCATGGAGAATCTGTGGCACCTCCCCGCTCCCTCTTTGACAGAGCTGCACCTAACCCACTTAAAGTGCGCAAAGAAGGCAAGGAGCAGAAAAAGAACATCCTTCTGAAGCAGCAAACTCAGTTTGCCAAACCTTTACCAACACTGATTAAGCCTGTTATGGAAACTGGTCCTGATAACCCGGAATGGCTGATAAGTGAGGACTGGGCTCTGTTGCAGGTAAACCTCTTTACCCACACAGTATGGCAGGTTAAGCATCTTTGAATAGCTGTAATTTTATGGTTCCCTACATAGCTTTGAGTTACTGGTCATCATTCTTGCCATCAGAATTTGCATAGTGGATGCCATATATTTTTAACAGGCTGTGAAGCAACTCCTGGAGCTACCGCTGAACCTTGCAGTCGTATCGCCGGCTCATACGCCTAACTGGGATCTGGTGAGCGACGTGGTGAACTCTTGTAGCCGGATCTACCGATCGTCCAAGCAGTGTAAAAGCCGTTATGAAAATGTCATTATTCCAAGAGAGGAAGGAAAGGTAAGGCTACCTTGAACATTGACAACCCATCGTACCAGTATCGGAAATGTCCAACAACACACCTCTCAGCTGTGGTGCTACCATCTCGTATCAAACTGTTCTATCTTATCTGAAGATACTTGGATTTAGACAGTAGATCAATGATTTCAGGTTGCTCTTAGAATGTGATTAGGGGCTACATCTATAAGCGCTTATGTGGCGGCAGAAGTAGACTGAATGTTTAAATCCAAATTATTTTTGATCAATGTGTTGCCGTCAGGGTGACCAGAAGCGCTTCAGTTGTGCATAGCTGTTTTGCTTCTATTAAAGTTAGAAATTAATGCAGGTTACCTATGTAAGCTATTGTTTTTTGTATCACTTTGCACCCGTTAGTCACAAACAAGCAGCAGAGTTCCTAAATGAGGCAAGTTAAGCCTTTAGGCAGTTGGGACGTACACAATCAGTCTTTTTAAGTGAAGTGCTGATTGTTTTTGCTGAAATAAAGGACACTGGATCAAGGGGGCAATCACAGAAATAGCTAAATCTATTTTTTTTATTTTTTTTTATTTTAAAAAGGCCATATCGCCTCAGCGGCGTAGCAGCTTTACTGGTTGTGAATGGCTTATTAAATATACAGGGCAGTGTATGACACGGTTATTGTTCTCATTTAGTTTGGCCTCATATCGCTGCTTTTTATGTAGTTCACTGTGACATAGAAACCACAAAATATTAAACATCTTCTTTCTGTTACAGTTGCTGTATGACGCCAGCCCAAAGAAGAAATCTGAAAACCCTTTTAAGGTATGTGAAACATATGGCCGTTAAAATGAATGCAGATCATGTTTTCGTATAAATAAAGCCAACGTGTAGTATTTACTGTAGCATATGCCTGTTAATTAAAGCTTTACCTATGTGTATTTGACGGAGACACCAATCAATCATAACGTACCAGAGACACTTTATTCCATAGTGTGCCGCTGACTTTTATTCCCCTTACAGAATAAGCCTCTCCGGACTAGTCAGATTTATGCACAAGATGAAGGAATGTCCCATAGCCAGTTATTCACCACCCGCTTCGAACTGATGAAAATGACGGCTGGAAAGCGAAGTCCACCCATCAAACCACTGTAAGTGTAGCTTCAGATCATGACACTCGTATACCAATGTTAACTGTATCCTTTTATCATAACTTAAACTTCTCTGCTTGGTTGTAATTACTCTTCTAGTTTTATTGTGTTCTTTATCCGTCCATATGCTGTAAATTTTAGCAGCAAATAATCCATTTTTCGTGACTGTCTGTTACAGTCTTGGCATGAATCCATTCCAGAAGAACCCCAAGCATGCATCGGTTCTAGCTGAAAGGTAAGGAGTGCCAGCAAATGCGCAGATTGGGTAATATGGGTTTTAAATGTTGTGGCTTAAAAACCACAGGTAAATTATATTACTGCACAATCAGTATGGATGTGAAAGCCTAATATTAAAATTGTTAATGTTCTGTATATATGATATGCTTTTCAGTGTGGACTACTATTAGTCATTGAACATTTTTGCATGGTTTTTTTTTTATTTTGTTTTTTTAATTACATAGTATTTGGGGTATTTTCAAATTCAATGTTTTGAATTATGATTCCTTTGAAGAAGAATTGTCTTTCAGAACCACTTTTTTTTTTTTTTAACATCCTAACACATTTTCTTAAATTGTAGTGGCATCAACTATGACAAACCCCTGCCCCCTATCCAGGTGGCTTCCCTTCGCGCAGACCGAATCGCCAAGGAAAAGAAGGTGAGCGTAAGGTCCCTGTCTGAGAAACAAAATATGCAAATTCAGTATGACTTTGTTTACTCATTACTAGAATTAGGGAAGAGAGATCGATTGAAGGGGTTTTGTTGGTCTGTTATTCCCAAAGGCTTTGGTTGACCAGGTTCGTGCCCAGCAGCAATCTGGCCCAGTAACCCAGCAACCCCAGCAAAACGGACAACAACCAGTGCAATCAACATCTGTGCAGCCCGCACAAGTTCAGGCCCAGGCCACAGCGGGAACGCAGCAGCAGCAGGTGGTGGTACAGCAGCAACCAGCCACCAAGGGGCCCAACATAGTCACAACCACCATGCCCAACCCACCACTCCTGGTAAGACCTTGTAACTTTGAGGGTGTCAAGGTGATCACAATCTTGTTATTTACAAATATCTGCGCGGGGCCATCTTTCTCTTCAATCTGCTACTTATTTTATATTTCAGGATGAGCCATTTACTTGTAGGCGTGGCAAATTATTATATTTAAATATTGGCATTTGCAATACATTTTGAACACAAGGGTTACATATAAAGTATTGATAGAGATTGGTGCAGCTATTGGAATGTTCATATATACGTTTGGGGAATCCACTGTCATCAGATATCTACTTTGGTGTCATAAATGTTGCAGTCTAGTAAGAACCGATAAAGGTGCAGCAGACTGAAAACGATTGCAAACATATCCATGGAACTAATAGGAATACCTGTTTTAGCAGACTAACGCTATCAAGACTGCAGTGCCTGGGACCAGCATATCTACAGGTAAGTCCATGCAAAAATGCACAGTTCATTACAAAGAAAGGCATTGACCTTTTAAATATTTTAAGGGCTTTTTTTGTGTAAACACTTCCACTGTGATTATGTTTGATATAACATTTATTTGCTACCTGTTACTCCCCCCAGCCCCCCCCCCATCTTTGGGTCAGTAAATTAATTGGCATGGTCAGGCAAGCAGACTGTTGCATGTGTGCATTGGAAGGCCCTCAATATTAGGACCAGGAACTGAAATGAGCTTACAATCTAGAAGATGATACTTCCATTCATTGTAATATTTATCTGTCACATGTAACAGATATGGCATCAAATATTTCAGTGACTGGATTTGTTTAATTAAAGGTACACTCCAGCCATGATATGCACTTTAATTCACATCATAGCTGCATGGTCCTTTTTAATATCTGTAGTGTCCCCCTTGGAAATGCATGTTCCTGTAACACCTGCTTGTTTGTCATATAAGCATTTCTTTTTTCTTATTAGGGAGTGTCAGCGGGAATATGATTGTAAACACGGTGTCCGGGGTGACTCCCGCAACCTTTCAGCCAATTAACAAGCGCCTGGTGTCTCCAGTTGTAACCGGTACAGTTTCAGTAAGTACAATTTAGTTCATCTGTATGGCACGTGGTCCTCTCACACCATGGAGAGGACACATCAAAGAAGGCCTAATTATTTTCAGACTAGCATTTCTTGTATAACTTAGATGATGTGCTTTTGAGAGCGAGTCAGCAATATAATTTTATGGCATATAGTTAAATAGTGACAATGGCTTGTGAGCCAGTGATAAAGAACATAAACTTTCCTTGTAATGCTTTTCTGCATGTTCATTTTAACCAAATTATTGCAATTGGCTTGTAAATGAAATCAATAGAATATCATCTTTAATATTAGTCTTTGCTTTAAAACTCCAGACCGCTGGAACAGCTACTACACAAATTGTGCAGCAGAGGACAGTGGGGCCACCAAGTGCGCCCACTGAGATCGTCACCGTAGCAACCAGTCAAGGGGTCCGTGCGGTTACACCGGTAACTGGAGGGACAGTCGTCTCAACCAATCTTGCTTCTGTCCCAAGCCAGGCCCGAGCAATAGTGACACAGGTGACGACAGGTAAGCTCACGTGTACTGGGAGGGTTGCATTCTGTATGTTGTATGTGATAAAACAAATTATTGCAAAGGAAGTATTTGTATGATAACGAAACCAATTGTTAAAGGACACGTAACGTGTTTATTTTAATTTGATTTATTTATACTGTCTTACACGCTTCAATTTTCTCCTTCTCTTCTAGCATCCACTGGTGGGGTTCAGCTGGCTGGTAAAACCATAACCCCAGCCCAGTTCCAGCTGCTCAGGCAACAGACAGCCCAAGTACAGGTTCCTCAGATCCAGGCACAAACACAGTCTCCAGGGCAGATAAAGGCCGTGACTAAGATCTCATCAGTAAGTGGGCAAGCAACAAATAGTTAAGCTCATTATTCTTGATCAAGGGTGCATTAAATATAATGCTTTAATCCATACTGTAGTAATAATTGTCAATAGACCTTTCTGTAAATTGTAATGCTTGTGTAGACAGCAATTCATATATTGTGTTCTAATTATATATACATGTATCCTTATGTGAGCACGTGATGGCATTAAGTTGATCTTCTCTCACAATGTCATTTACTCTGCAGGAGCACTTACTGAAGTTACAGAAATCAAAGGTTCAAACAGGAGCTCTGACGGGCACCACAGCACAAGTACAGGTCCAGCCACAGCAAGCT
Source organism: Spea hammondii (assembly GCA_029215755.1). Classification (NCBI taxonomy): domain Eukaryota; kingdom Metazoa; phylum Chordata; class Amphibia; order Anura; family Pelobatidae; genus Spea; species Spea hammondii. The sequence continues at coordinate 140,241,851 of JARDYJ010000001.1, read as the reverse complement.
CAGCAACTTGCGACTGTTACAGCATCCCGCGCAGGAGCTGTCCTTGCTGGCACAACAATGACAAATCTTCAAGTGGCTCGGCTGGTAAGCACTTGGCAGAGGCATATGCTGGAGTGTATCCATGTGACACTGTACATATGGCATAAAAAAACGTATTGATATTGATATTTCTCTACAGCTGCAAGCTCAAGGACAGATCCAAGCTCAGCCAGGGCAAACTGCACAAGTAGCCCTGGCAAAGCCGCCGGTGGTGTCAGCTGTGGTCTCTTCTGGAGGAGTTACCACTCTGCCAGTTACTGTAGCTGGGATCAGTGTTTCTATCAACCAGCCACAGAAAGTAGCAGGTATAATCTGCAATAATATATATAAACCCTTCCACAAAAATGGAAGAGTTTGCATCCATGCATTACAGGCTGAAAGTGAATGCTCTTTATCGTTTCCTTGATGTTAAAGACTTTTGTCTTAAGCAGCCCTAAAAAACCTAAATATAAACTGCATTTGTTTTCTGCAAACTAATAGCTAATGTAATCATGCTTAGATTTAAGAGTTACTATGTGACATTTCAGGTGGACAGACAGTTATGGCACAGCCATTGCATGTACAGCCGCTGCTTAAACTGAAACAACATCATACTACCCAGTCTCAACAGCAGCAGAAAACTCTCCAAACCCAGGCTACTCTGGGGCAACAAAAGGTACGCAGCCTCTGACCCATGGCAATGCCTACTCAAATCTGGAGGTATAATTTACTACTTGCCAACAAAACAGTTTAATTACTACAACATTTTTATAAAAAAAAAAATCTGTAATGTAGATAAGGCTACTTACCACTTTACCTTCAGTAATAATGTGTAGCCTTGTTATTTAGTTTATTTGCTTGTTTATTTAGGTGTTGTGAGTTGCTTAAATGAAAATATATGTAATGTTAAACATGTCCCTTGTTTGACTTGCGGCTAAGTTGATCTCTTCCTGCTTTTTCTTCCCTGGGCTTTTAATGCTCAGCCTTACCTTTCCCTTCAGATAACCACACCGCAGGTTTCCTCTGCATCTCAGCAGCAAAAGGTCACCTATACCAACCAGCCAGCTATTAAAACACAGTTCTTAACAACATCCTTAAGCCAGGCACAGAAGGCAGCTGCGACTCAGCAAGTGCAAGCTCAGATACAGGTGGGTGTTTTGGAAATGAAGTCCGTAATGTCCTGTAGATTTGGCATCCCTGCCAAAATTATATTCTGAATAATTCTACACCTGGGAGAGAGTCGATGTTCTTAATTTCTCACCTTCAGCATTTGCGCCTTGTTATGCTGCAAACAGCAATAAATGGCAGATGTTTAAAAAAGTTTAGATTTCGGATGTATTGGCCATGTGAGAACACTGGGTGACTAGGCCACACAAGGTGTGAAGAAGCTTGGTGGACGCTGCAAATGCTAGTTTAGCCAGTCCTTGGGTGACGTCTGGGTCTGAAGCACAGGCTAACGTTGGCATAAGGTGGAAATCCTGTGTATAGTTTGTACAGAGCATCAAACCTTGTATCTGTAGGATAGGGAAGAGTGAAGGAGAAAAGGTAGCGTGAGGAATAACCCGTGTAAAGACACAATAGGACAGTTGGGAGTAAAAATACAAGGGAGTTATGTAGATTTTCCTCCAAAGCATGAAGGAACAAATTTTTTAATAAAAAAAAAAACAACAAAAAAAACCACAAAAATACAGTTAAAAGTAAATAAATATTCCAATGGCCCTGCTGATGTCATCAAGACACAATTATGGTTACCCACTAGTTACAAGAATGATCCTGTGGGTTTGTAGTTTTGGATGTGTGATTGCACTTTTTGGGGCGTTGGTTTTGGAATCTATTGGCACAATTAAAGGGAAATGCTAATGCCTCTGACACCCCTATTATAGAAGAATGCATATTAGAGTACTGGGTACTACCATTGAAATCAATTCGAAGAACACATGCGGACTGGGGTCTAAACAGACCTTTGCACACACCGTTTACCAGAGCCAGCGCTGGAGGTGAGTACATCACGTGCCAGGAGATATATTCATCTGAAAATTTTAAGAGACCACGCAGCTATCGTATGCATTAACGTGCAAATGATGGCTGGACTGTTCCTTTAACGATAGTACTGACACATGAAATTTTGAAAAAATCTAGTTAGCAAACAGTAGTGGGAACTCCTTAAAAATATGTAATGTAAAGATTCTTAAAGGGACACTCCAGTCACCTTATGCACTCAAATGCATGTTAGCCTCGTGGTCCCTTTACATTTTCATGTGGTACCTTTTGCAAATGCATAGGAGAATTCTGCGGAATCCCCCATATGTATTTCCCCCCTTCCACACACATCCAGGAGATGTATTCAGACCCCGGTGTGCACGTGTAAGGCGCTGTCATTGATTTAATGGGAGCACTACCCTGCCACATATGGACTGCTTTAAGCAGCTAATCAGTGGCAAGAACCGTCGGATCATGGAGGAGTATGGCTGCTGCTGCTGGTGCTGTAGGGCAGCATTTTCTGTTTCAGGTAAGAGCTTTAATTGAATTAAATGTTTGTTTTGAAAGAGTACTTTAATATATATTCATAAGAGAGGGTGCAGTTTATTTATGTAATTGTTAATGAAAATGTGATGTCTGTACTTGCAGTTGTCTGTATATACAATATAATATCTCTATAATAAGGCAGACTTGGGTAACTCAGCAATATGAGGGGGAGCCAACAAAGGGGCGGAGACAGTGTGGTCACAGTTCTCAAATGGAAGAGCTCAGTAACGTATTTTTAAAGCAAAATTAACGGCAAAACGCTTACTTACCTTTAAAGTGAAATACCCTGTTGAATATAGACTGCTCAAAATAATAAAGGGAACACTTAAACAACACACTGTAACTCGAAGTCAATCACACTTCTGTGAAATCACACTGTCCACTCAGGAAGCAACACTGATGGACAATCAATTTCACATGCTGTTGTGCAAATGGAACAGACAACAGGTGGAAATTATAGGCAATTAGCAAGACACCCCCAATAAAGGAGTGGTTCTGCAGGTGGTGACCACAGACCACTTCTCAGTTCCTATGCTTCCTGGCTGATGTTTTGGTCACTTTTGAATGCTGGCGGTGCTTTCACTTTAGTGGTAGCATGAGACGGAGTCTAGGATGGTAGGATGGCACATCAATGCGAGCTGTGGCAAGAAGGTTTACTGTGTCTGTCAGTGTAGTGTCCAGAGCATGGAGGCGCTACCAGGAGACAGGCCAGTACATCAGGAGATGTGGAGGAGGCCGTAGATGGGCAACAACCCAGCAGCAGGACCGCTACCTCCGCCTTTGTGCAAGGAGGAGCACTGCCAGAGCCCTGCAAAATGACCTCCAGTAGGCCACAAATGTGCATGTGTCCACTCAAACAGTCAGAAACAGACTCCATGAGGGTGGTATGAGGGCCTGACGTTCACAGGTGGGGGTTGTGCTTACAGCCCAACACCGTGCTGGACGTTTGGCATTTGCCAGAGAACACCAGGATTGGCATATTCGCCACTGGCGCCCTGTGCTCTTCACAGATGAAAGCAGGTTCACCATGAGCACATGTGACAGACTGGAGACGCCGTGGAGAACGTTCTGCTGCCTGCAACATCCTCCAGCATGACCGGTTTGGCGGTGGGTCAGTAATGGTATGGGGTGGCATTTCTTGGGGGGGCCGCACAGCCCTCCATGTGCTTGCCAGAGGTAGCCTGACTGCGATTAGGTACCGAGATGAGATCCTCAGACCCCTTGTGAGATGATATGCTGGTGCGGTTGGCCCTGGGTTCCTCCTAATGCAAGACAATGCTAGACCTCATGTGGCTGGAGTGTGTCAGCAGTTCCTGCAAGAGGAAGGCATTGATCCTATGGACTGGCCCGCCCGTTCTCCATCCACCAACGCCACGTTGCACCACAGACTGTCCAGGAGTTGGCGGATGCTCTAGTCCAGGTCTGGGAGGACATCCCTCAGGAGACCATCCGCAACCTCATTAGGAGCATGCCCAGGCGTTGTAGGGAGGTCATACGGGCACGTGGAGGCCACACACACTACTGAGCCTCATTGTGACTTGTTTTAAGGACGTTACATCAAAGTTGGATCAGCCTGTAGTGTGGTTTTCCATTTTGATTTTGAGTGTAACTCCATATCCAGACCTCCATGGGTTGATAAATTTGATTTCCATTAAGAATTTTTGTGTGAATTTGTTGTCGGCGCATTCAACTATGTAAAGACGAAAGTATGTCATACGATTAGTTAGTTCATTCAGATCTAGGATGTGTAATCTTAGTGTTCCCTTTAATTTGTGGAGCAGTGTAATTTCTAGCCATGTCACCCCCTGCAGGTGATTTTACTGGCATTTTGCCCTTATGTCCTGAAGACAATTTTTGTTATACCACGATCAGCCCCTTGGGCTAAATAAAAACCCTGTATGTTAAGTAGATAATATATATATCAATATCATAAAAGTGCACAACAATGCGCAGTGAAAACGATCCTGATGCTCATGAAGAAGCTGTTACAAAAACGAACGGAACCCTTTTATTAGAGGTTGTGGATACCGCAAGCAGCGGAGATCAAATCGAGCTTTCTGTTACTTTAACCTTCGTTTTTCAGTTTGCACAAACTGGGTTGTTCAATTCATTTGCCTCACAGAAGACATCATCCACAATTTGAATTTAAGTATATGTTTTTTTATTTTTATATTATACTTTATTCACATTAGTGTTACATTGAAACGAGATATATTAATTTTATTGAAGACTGCACAGCACTTCATTTATGCACTTTTTATGATATATTTGTTATAAATTATTGAGCGCTGCACTTTATCTCCTTCATGTCTATCGTCGCATAGGGGTTATGTGGTTAGTGCTGGCAGCTTTTTCTATTTTTTGCACAAAGCACTAGATATAATTACTTGTTTGCAGGGTGTTTTTGTTTTGTACAAAACAAAATTTATAGGTTTGTAATACGGAAACTGTGGCCAGCAACACTTTTGTTTACAGTAGCATGGATACGTTGTTGATTTGGCACTCTTAGATTGTAATTTCCCTTTTATTTTGAAACAAAGGCAATTTCCAGCATGTTTAAATTTTGCAATGAGCATTAAAAAAAGACAGGTTCAGAGTTTAAGTAAGGATGGAACATATTTGTCCAACCTGTATTTAGTATGTCGGTTTTTTTCTAGAGCTACAGCTGAAAAGGCAGTCAGGATGAAAATTCTGTATACTCTCACTCAGCATTGCTTGGTACCCTCAAGTAATACATTTATACCCCAAATGTTGTTTACAAAGAGATTTTTTATATGTAAGAATTATCATCCTGTCCAATGTGTCTACTGTACTGCTGGCTTTATTATCTAGTTATGTGTATTTTTAATTTTTATTTTTTGAAGGTTGCAAAACTCCCTCAGGTGGTCCAGCAGCAAGCAACAATAGCAACACTCCAGCAAGTGGTGTCTGCCTCTCAGCAGGTAATAGAAAATATTTGTAAACAGTAATTTCCCCACCCAGTAGTGCTAGGAGTTTCATATATGCTATTTCAACATACTTATTAAGCCTACTCCATGATATCTATGTGATGTTTCAGTATTCCTTCAAGTTTTACTCGGATTTAATGTCTTCTGACAACCTGGGGTTTTTCTCATTGTTTTATGTGTTTTTAAATCATTGCTTTAATCCAAGATACTTTCTTCACTGGGAAGTTATGCGTTTTTTTAAGGATTATTATTAGAAACATTTGGTTGTCATTGCCACATACTATTTCCAAGTGATTACAAATGTTAGAACAGAAGATATTCATTATAGGCAAACCCCAGGGAGCTTCTGCTGCATAGAAATTGGCCAGCCCTGTATAATGTATAGTAAATTAATGAGATTTCTTTAGATTCTTCTGACCCTTTGAATTATACATTATGCAGCGCCAGCTCAGCTTCTCTTGCTTGAAGAACCTGCCCATGTTGGTCCTTCATAGTAAATAGTGAGGTAAGAGAGCTAAAACCATAACTCAACTGCAGACTCATCTAGTGGCTCTTCCTTTAATGAATAAACCCCTTTGTCATGTGTTTAACAAACAATAAAAGCCCTTCATCTCCCACACTAATCTTTCTGTGACTTAGGTTCAGCCACAGACTGTCACCTTGACTCAAGCAACGGCTGCAGGACAACAGCAGGTTCAGGTGATACCGGCCGGTTCAGCAGCAGCCCAAGTTGTCCATCAGAAGCTGCTCCAGCAGCAAGTGTTGGCGGCGGCAGCAGCAGCTTCTCCACAGATCCAGGCCCCTGTCGGCCACAGTCCAGCCCAAGCATCAGGCACCCCAGATGCACAAAGTCAGCAGGCGAAGCTGCAAATCCGACCTCCAACTGTCAGGATCAAAGCTCCCACTAAACCCAGCTGAGACATATGGATTAAGTTTATAACTGAGACCAAATGATAGTAGTTACATATGTAATGTCTAGTTCTGTTTCACGTAACTCATTCTGTACTAGAGGGAACTTTCCACTCTTACATTACCATATTTCAATGATGCTATTACAGACAGTTTACTTCAGGGAATACTGGTTTTATCACCGGTTAGTAAAATATGGGCCCATGATTATCAGACCAGTAAGAAACCGCTTTCAGTAGTTCATGTGATCATGTTCCAGTCCTGTGAAAGTCTTCAAATTCTGACCATACACCATTATTCCCATACTTAACGGAATTGCATTGAATTTCTACAATCTTAAGATTCTTGGTTATAAGGATCATATTTTCCTTGTCTTCTGTCTCTAGAAGCTGAAAGTTTAGTTAGTAATGGCAAAATATACCTTACAAATATACTCTTATATATATATATATATATATATATATATATATATATATATATATATATATATATATATATATATATATATGGACAAAGATTCACTGTAATTACAGTAGCACAAATCAACATTGTATGCAAGAGGACCCTGTGATCATTTTTTTTTCTACATTAAATATATTGGGATTAAGTGTATGCTCATGTACACATAGAATTCACAAATGCAATGATAGAGTTCCATCCGTGGTGATCACAGAGAGGAAAAAGCCATAGTTGGAAAATCAAGTTTCACATCCGTGGCCTTTCTTGGGTGCAGATACTAATGTCAAAGGAACTGCTAGGCACCACCAATGAGGCGGAATTGCTTCAGAATCAGGTTGAAAAGGACAATACAGTGTATACATTGGACATGTTGACTATTTTTATACAGATATGGACATTTCTGCAATTAAACATCTTTTTTTTTTTATTAAGAGAAAGACGTAAGTCATTATTAAATATTTTATTGCTGGCATGGGGAAGTAACTCATTGCTCCTGGGAGGTGAAATTTGTGATATTTTCTTTATTTGGTTACCTTTTGCTGTTTTTATGTTTATTGCACAGTTTATTGGATAGTTAATTTTTTACTAAATGTAAATTATGATGTTTTTTATTATTACCAGTAGCAAATGTCACCCTTCTTTGTATTTTTCTTTTGTACAGATCAAATTCCAGTGTGACAATAACCTCTTTTTGACTTATACCTCTGCAGCAGGATTTTTTTTCCCCCTTGTTGGACATGTGCATTTTTATCTTCAACCCCAATTGTCCACAGCAAGCTAAAGATAATTAAATGAAATCATAATTGTAGTCAAGTAACAGATGGAGGGTTGCCCAACCTTAATTTGAAAGAAGGCCGGGCAGTATCATTCAATGCAGGTGCTCAGTTTTATTTTAGGGCTTACTGCTTGCACAGTTGCTTCTTTTTGAAGTCACAATCAGGGTTACACAGGACTAATTACAGGGGTATAAGGCTTGACGTCCGATCCAGCTTGCACCCTTCCAAAGATGAGAGATGCAAAACTATAATGTGAACATCACTGTTTTGAAATTACTACTTCATTCTCCTGTTGTAGCTTTTACTTTCTAAGAACAACTTTTTTTTCCTAAAAATATTGTATGTGTTCATGTGAATTATTTTTGCAATAATGTATGCACATGTAGACTGAACTTTGATGTACACAGAAATACAGTGAATATAGTGCTTTCGTTCTGTTCCATTTGAATTCAGATCAGGTGTCTTTGATCTGTTAATATAGCACATCTGTCTCAACTAGAATTCTCAAAATGTTGCTAAAGATGTGCATGCTTACCTACATTAATAGTGTCTTTATATTACTGTAAAATACCTTGAGAAGAAGGAGCAGGTAATTGTTGGGATGATGTCTTTGTCAGAGTATTGCTCAGAATCATCAGTTAAAAAAAAAAACCCACATAGTTTAATATTATTAACGTCCTATAGGATGCGATACCAAGAAGAGGAATTCTGAAAAGGGAGCTTGTCGGTCAGGACTACTTGCCAAGCCGTGACAGTGTGGAGGGCGTGGGCATAAAGGGGTTAATAGCACCAGGCCTCTGGATTTACTAACCTCACCTTCTTAACACAGGCATAGGTTACACCAAGTTAACCCCCCAAATCTTGCCTGTATCCCCCCAGGTAGTCTGCCACCCTCACGATTTTGATAATGAATACTGAGATATCCAAATAAAATATCTACATCGACCCACTCTATATCTATATATCCTCTAGAAATTGGGAAATGGCAATTTTGTACCGTGTTATCCTCTTCTAGGTTTGTGGATACCAATACTAGAGCCCAGACAGATTTGGATTAATATTTTATTAAAAAAGACAACGTTTACGCAGTGCCACAATTACAAAAAACTAAACGGGCAAACAGTTATTAAAAACAATTGGTCTTCAACACAGGACCCTCACTCACAAGTTTCATTAATAAGCAGGCCTGTGGAAACTCCTTAAGTCTAGATGGTTCCTTTCAATGTTGTTCAAATGAGAGCAAATCTTGGCGTTCTCTTTTGAGGTGGCTGCAATGCCACTAAATCTGAGTCTTTTCCAAAGAAAATATCCCCCTGGCTATATGACCAGTTTTATGACACCACCTTTTTTTAAAAAAAATTCACTGAGCTTGATTCCCGTCTTTGATCTAGGAATGGAATTCCTTTAGCTAAGAATCCTTTTCAGCTAGGGCATGAATCACCAGAGGAGTCCTCTGGGAAGATGACACTTCCTGCCAGAGCTGATACAGAGGGCATACAAAAAGAAACTGATTTAAATCAACATCAGATTAACCCATTGAATGCTAACACAAACTAACCACCTGTGCTTGATTATCCTTCCATTCATCCACTATATCCCACGAGCACGGCAGAGCTGTCACCTACACTACTTTAACCCCTTAAAGACAATAACATACCAAGCACGTCACAAAAAAGCAGTTAAAGTACAACGATTTGAAATAGGCATGGGATGTCTAGTTTTCAAAAATATATGGTTTGATGGGGGAAATTGAATTGGCCAGCTTCAAAGATGTCCCAACTAGGACATGTGGGCAGAATGACCAGGTGTTAAAATACGGAATTGTGCATTACCCAAATGTGGCCTTTTAACCTCCAAATAACTTGACAAATACATGCATGGGTGGTATCACTGTACCCAGGAGATGAGGTGTTGTTTTGAAGTGATATATACCATATGTCCGAAGTGCAATTAGTGTGAATAAAAAAATAAATTACTACCACACGGGCTGGAAGAAGAATTAGTGCATGGAAAGTGTTAAAATACTCTTTAAATACTCTGGGGTGTCTAGTATTGAAAAATATATGGTTTAATGAGGGTTTAAAGATGTCCCAAATAGGACATGGAGACAGGATTCACAGATTTTGTTTTGAAATAGTGTAATTGTACAATTGTTTTTGTAAACTTATGACAAATATTAGAAACTATTTAGCATGTTTTTTTCATTAGCTTTTGTAGATGAGTAAAAGATTTTTCAAATATAAGTGAGTAACTTTTAGTATTTGTTTTTTTTATAGCAAATTAAATAGTATGATCAAAGAAATGGTGTCTAAAGAAAGCCCTTCTTGTTCTGAACCACTAAAAAAGAGAGAACCACGAGCAGCTCAAAAATGTTAAAATGTCCTCGGTCACAAAGAGTACAAAAAGGAAAAAAAAAAGCTTGTCATTAATTGGTTAAGTATTGTTAACCTTTTTTTATTGAACAGTGGTGTATTTTTGATTTCCTGTTCATCTGTGGCAGCACACAATGGGTTAACATTTCCTTGTTCCCTTGGAATAGAAGATACACTCAAGCAATAGCACAGAGACAAGTAATAATTGATTAATTAATTGGTGGTCCCTCCCACACATACCCTATAAAACCCGTTACCCAACAACAGACACCTGTATTTTTTCTCTTCTAGGAACAGAAGAAGAGCAGAGACAGGTAGCCTCTATACTGGGCGTTCGCTTAGTCCCTGGGGCAGGAGAGTGTTTATGCGGCCGTAAACCGGGAGTTTTCCTGGTCCCTCAGCCAGCTCACCACCCGGTTACCTATAATAGAGTGATTGACATCGGGTGTGCCAAGGATCCCTTCTCCTGTTCAGGAGGTAGGATGTCCCTGGGGGAAAAAGGAAGTCCAGGCATACTGCCTGTTTGAATTGCTCCCAGCCCTTGCCTGAATCCTGGGCTCAGGATAAATGTGCAGGATGCATGTCTACAGAACAACCAGCCCAGATGGAGCCTGGGATATTCTTAGACTGGTTTAAAGAGCAACTGACTAGCACTTTCCAAGAAGTGGTGTCCTCCATTACAGGAAAGAAGAAAAACAGGCCTTCCGTTAGTAACAGATCTATGGAATCTAGTGCCTCTGTGCGATCAGACTCTGAGGATTCAGATGACGAAGCCCCGGATGACCTTTACCTACTGCATAAGGACAAAGTGCCTAAGCTTATCTCGGCTATTAAGGGTGTACTGGAGTCGGATAGAGACGTGTCTAACAAGCCTGTTAGAGAACAGCTATTTTATTTTCCCTGTAACAAAGGTAAAGAGTTTCCTGCGCACCACTTAATCTCTGGTTGGCGTGAAAAGGATTGGGAGAAACCCAAGAAAAGAACAGATCCGGGGGCGAAGTTCAAGTTAATCTATAAATTGAATCCAGAGGCATGTTCGCACTGGGAGAACCCACCGAAAGTGGATATTGCAGCAGCGAAACTGGCTAAAAAGTCTTTCTTTCCCTCTGACGAGTCATGCATGCTTCCAGACCCAACGGAGAGGAAGGCAGACTCGCTATGCAAGAATGTGGCAGCAGCATCCTCTGCCAAGGTGGCTGAAGCCTCTATACCAGTGGCCAGGGCACTCCGTATGTGGCTAACCCATCTTGCCCAGGATGTGGAAGAGGGGGTGCCAAGGCAAGAAATCATGAGTAATATCTCTATCACGAAGACCGCTGCTGATTTTCTTTGTGATGCCCCCTTGGATGTTCTTAAATTTTCATCTAGGTCCATGGCCCTGGCCAACGCGACCAGGAGATCCCTTTGGATCAAACAGTGGGAAGGAGACATTCCATCAAAGAACAACTTTGTGTCTCTTCCTTTTCATCCCTCATCTTTATTTGGGCCACAGCTCAAAGACACATTAAAGTCTCTAAGTGAAGAGAAGGGTACATCTTTCCCGCAATCACGAAAGAAACCCACTTTCAAGCCTTTTAGGGGAAGATTTCGGAGATCACCCAGAAGGCAGTATCCCTTTCGTCAGTCAGACAGGAAAAGGCAGACCAAGGGAAGACGAGATCAAGGGGGTGCTTCCAGAAAGAAACAGTATACCCCTAAAACCTCGGATCAATGATGCCAAGCCACCGGTGGGTGCCAGACTGCAGAGTTTTATTGCCATTTGGTCTCAAATATCCTCAGATGCCTGGGTCACGACCACGATAAGAAGAGGATATTCTCTGGAATTAAGAGAAAAACCTCCAGACAGGTTTCTAATCAGCCGGACCGCCAATCCTGTTATTCCGCATCTCATCAATCAGTTTGTGCTGAGAAACGGATTTCTAATAAATTACAAGAAATCACAACTTCTTCCCACAACAAAGATAACTTACTTAGGCTTTGTCATAAATTCTCAGTCTATGAGACTTCTTCTCTCCAGCGAAAGAAGCACGAATATCAGGCTGTCTGTGAACCACCTTATATTCCTCAACGAATGTACTATCAGAGAGGCGATGAGAGTCCTCGGCCTGCTCACATCAGCACTGGAAGCAGTACCGTGGGGAAGAGCGCGCATCAGGTCGCTACAAGATCATATCCTGAGATCATGGAACGGAGCAGGACGCCCTGGATGGCATGATGGTAATCCCTGTCCATCTGAAGAAGGATCTCGGATGGTGGTTGACACCAGAAAGATTTCTAAACGGCAGGTCTCTCGCTTACTCCCAACCCATAGTCCTGACTACCGATGCCTCGGCGAAAGGCTGGGGAGCCCACACTATGGAAGCCTGGGTCCAACAGAAATGGAAACCGGCGGAAGCAAGACTCTCATCCAACTTGAGAGAGTTGAAATCTATCAAGCTAGCACTGTTTCATTTCAAAGACCTTCTCTTTCACAGGGCAGTCCAAGTCCAGACGGACAATTTACCGGCAGCATACTACATAAACAAACAAGGCGGAACAAGGAGCAGGTTGCTGCAGAAAGAGTGTGCCCAGATCATGGAATGGGCGGAAATCAATCTTCTCTCCCTCTCAGCTGTCCACATCAAGGGGTCGTTGAATGTGGCAGCAGACTGGTTAAGCAGAAATACCATGCTCCCAGGCGAGTGGGAACTGAATTCCAGAGTTTTCTCCCTTATAACATCCAGATGGGGCACGCCAGAGCTAGACGCGATGGCCACTCGCCAGAACTCGAAGCTGTCCTGCTTCTGCTCACTATCGAGGAAAGACAGTCCAACCTTCATAGACGGTCTATCAATCAACTGGAAACTAATCTTCATTTATGTATTCCCTCCTATCCCTCTCATTCCAAATGTACTGAAGAAGATTCAGACCGAGAACGCCAGAGCAATCGCTCTTCTCCCATACTGGCCTCGTCGGGCATGGTTTCAGCTCGCATTGACGCTTTCGAGTAGGGTGTTGTGGAAGCTGCCGATCTCCAAGGATCTGCTTCTTCAATCAGGGATGTTCCACCAAGACCTGAACAGACTGCAATTGACGGCATGGTACATGAGAGGTCAGCATTAATTGATCAAGGGCTTTCTAATGAAGTCATTAACACTCTGCTAGAGTCCAGGAAACCAGCCACAAGGAGAGTGTATTCTAGAGTTTGGAAGCTATACTCAGATTGGTGTACGAGAAAAGAAACGTCTCCTACAGATATACCTACTCTGCTGCAGTTTCTTCAAGAGGGCTTTGACAAAGGGTTAAAGCCGAACACATTCAAGGTCCAGGTGACGGCAATTAATGCGCAACTGAATGGAGCATTTATTGGCTCCCCCCTGGTTTCTAGGTTTTTTTAAGGCGGTTAACAAGTTGAGGCCATGATATCATGACCCCATCCCTACCTGGGATCTTCCTCTAGTGCTTAAAAAGCTCTGCGATCAACCTTTTGAACCGAAGGACTCGGCCTCTCTAAAGTTAAAACCATTTTCTTAGTTGCCATCACATCAGCTAGACGAGTCAGTGAACGCCATTGTCTGCATTTTGGGCCAATTGTTAGCTGTTTTTGAAGCAGCCAGTCATTAGCAAGAAAGCAATCACAAGCATTGTTTTCTATGTATGGGTTCAGGGATTTCTCATTAGACCGCTTTAACTCTCACAGAGTCAGCAGTGGGTATGATTTGTTTTGACGAACATGCACACTGCTGTGATTGATGGGTCCAACAACCTGTGGGTGTTTTCCTTCCTTTTTTCACTCTGGCCAAACATGATTTACAAGGGGAAGGTTGAAACTGACAGCATTTTAACTTGTCAGTAGCAGCAGTCAGCCACTGATGAGAGTTGGAGTGTGAGACAGTAACAGCTTAACAGAGGCTGAGAATAATGCTCATTAATTACCTACCATACGGCAAGTTAATCACTAAATTAATATTTTTATTTTATTTTTCTATAATAAATTATCATATATTTGATAAATAAATACTGGTGCCAAAACCAGACATAATATATAATATTGAGAAATTCATTCATGCTCCTAGGGACCGCATGAGCCTGGCTTCCCAGACCCAGTGCTCAACTACTACTGTTAGGCTAGGTTTCCACTTGGTTTTTTTATGCTAAAAACGCCCATAAAAACGCCAATAGCGCCACCTGGCGTTTTTTTAGTGGAAAAACGCAGCAGCCAGATGTTAGCTGTTTTTCAATAGGAAATCGCAAAATGTCATTTCCACTTGGCGTTTTTTTTTTTTGAGTTTTTTCAGTCCTCTTTGGCGTTTTTCTGCTTTTTTGGGCTCTGTGGCAGTTTTTCAAAATCGCAGCATGTTGATTCTTGGCGTTTTTCTCCAATAGAAGTCTATGGGAGAGAAAAAACGCCATGAAAAAGCCATGTGGGTTTATTGCCTTGGCGTTTTTTATGGCGTTTTTTCCACAGTTACAATGCAGAGGATGGACCCAGTATCTGTGTGTCCTACGAGAAATAGGCTGAAAACAAACAGTTTCACACAAAACAAAGTCCTGGACTGGTTCATATTGAATTTTACACCATTTGGAACAAACATGCCATTACAAACAAACATACCCGACGCATCAACTGGATCCTGCGTGCCAAAAGCAACAGCAAACAATTTGCACCATCATTTGGGGCCAATCTTCCTAGAGGAGCAGACATTCGGAATAAAGCATGCCTTACAAACCACAGAAAAGAGACAAAGGGGTCTACCAAGTAAATGACATCGGGGGGCAGATACTTGCCATTTATCCTAATCCCTTTTAGCTGGGTGAAACTGCTAACTTGTAAAGGATGGAAAAACTGCCTAAGGTCAAAAAAAGCAATTTCCACAGAAAGGCTAAAACGCCAGAAAAAAACTCCAGAAAAAAACGCCAAAACGCAGGAAAATGCAGTGGCAGTTTTCTTGGCGTTTTTCATCAAGAAAAAAAACGCAGGACAAAAACCCAAGTGGAAACCTAGCCTTACTGCTGCATCTCCATGACCGTCCTTACTCTGGGGCAACCTTTTATTAAATTTCTATAATATTGTGAAAATTCAGTCCTGCTCCTAGGGGCTGCATGTGTCTATTATCTGCCCATGACCTACTCCGGGTTGGTACAAGGATTTATGTCACCCTAGGTAAAATCTTATTTGCCACCTGTTTGGCTCTGCTCCTTGTATACCGCCCATCAAACACATGGCCCATCCCCTGTGTTGATGGGGCCTACATTTTAAGTATAAATCACGGGTCACGCACCCCAAAGGCCAGCCCTGACACTCACAGTGCAGCACCCAGATTGCACACTCTCGCTACCCTTATTTCTTACTATCGCTACCCTTTCTCACCATCACTTACCTTGCTGAGGTCCTGAGGTAGGAGTGCGAGGGCTCAGTCTCTCTGCTCTGGGGTGGTGCGCCAGGGGTGGATACAGAGCCTGACTTTGGGACGGGCACTCGCACTAACACAGGCACAAAGACAATCGCACCAGCATAACTAGACACTCCCCACAAATCCATACACCCACAGAAACATACCCAGATATTCAAATGAGCACAACCAGACACACATACATACAAACATACCCAAAGACACATGTTCGCACACTAACATACACAGACACATGCAAACTAAGATAGCCAAAGACACATGTTCACATACTAAAATACCCAGACACACACTAACATACTTAGAGATACACATGAACATACATAGAGAAAAAACACAAGTTCTCACACTAAAATACTCACATACACTAACATACCCACACACACACATATCTACACAAACATACCAGACAAAGACACATGTTCATACACTAACATGCCCTGTTTAGGAGTGAGTTTTCTGAATTAAAGTGTATGGTTGGGTTTTGTTATGCATGATCTACTTTTACATATACCTGATACAGATACAAAATAATATAGATATGAAATACAGACATATACAAATGCATTTGTTTCCTCCAGGCATTTGGGTCTCTTTCTCCCTTTGTCTGAGACTGAGGGCCATTCAGAGCCATCACTTTCAAAAGTTTTTACAGTTTAAATTTATATTTAAGTCCTCCAGTAGAATATTTAAGGTGACATCTTCCTTTGTAATAATTTAAAAGAATAACTCACAGACAAAAAGAAGACTAATAAAAGTTTATTAGTACACATTTACCACAAAGGAGGTAAAACATGAAGAGTAATTCTTCAACACTCAGGAGAGAAAAAAAACTCATAATTGGTGGAAATTGCTGGGGGACCATAGCTGAACCGCCTTCCCTCTGGGCACCGAGAGGATTATATATAATAATTTGTTTGACTGTGCTACGCTACACTGCACTTTTTACTGTAGACTATGCACTATTTCTACATTTACCTTCCGCCTTGTTCTAAAAACATATAAGCTGATGCAGTCTGCACACAATTAAATGTTTCTTTGAACAATCCTGCAGAACTAGAAAAAATTATCCCCAAGGAAAAGATTATTGCATCCATTATGTAAAAAAACATATAATACACTCAAATTGCTATTCCTTTTCACTTGTCTCCTGTTTCAATTACCGGTAATCATATGTATTTTCACTCTTGTGGTTCTGTCCTCCGAATGGGAAAGGAGCGTTGGTGACCCACAGGCAATATGGATATCAAGAATTTTGTCGCAGGAGGTTTGTTCCAGGAACAAAAACCCCTAGAACTAAACATCAGGTATTGCTGTGTCGCTTACCTATGGCTCAAAGCCAATGGATCAGCATATCAATGTTAACTTACCTACCTCTCAAGGAAAGTCTGTAATTTTGGCTGATTTTCTAAACAAGCACACTAAACTGCCATTTTTCATTACAAGAATTTTCCCATATTTTCTTTGATATTATGTTTGACATAAGTTCTCATTTTTGGAAACCCTTATAAAGTTTTTGATATAAAGCTACATATTTTTTGATCATATCTCAACAAACTCAAAGAACAAATCAATATTTAGGGCAAGATTATTTGTCACATTTTAATGTTTCAGACCATTCAACTCATTTTAATATAAGACAAAGACAATGTGAGTACATATAAAATGCAGCTTTTAAATGATAATTTCTATCGTTCTAGGTAAAAAGTTAATCAAAACCTGTATCACCCATGTGAAAAAGTAATTGCCCCCCTAAATGTAATAACCGGTTGTGGCACCCTTTGGCTTCATCAACTGCAATCAAATGTTTGGGATAACTGGCAATGAGTCCTTTACATCACTGTGGAGGAATTTTTTCCAACTCCTCTTGGCAGAATTTTTTTAATTGGAGGGTTTTTGAGCATGAACTACCTTTTAAGGTCATGCCACAAAATCTCAATCAGATCCAAGTCAGGACTTTGGCTAGGTCACTCCAAAACCCTTATTGTGTTTCTTTTGAACCATTCAGAAGTGGACTTGGTTATTTACTTTGGATCATTGCCCTGCTGTATAACCCAACTGCTTGAGGTTTAAGTCACAAACTAATGGCTGGACATTCTTCTTCAGGATTTTCTGGTAGTGATCTAAATTCATGGTTACATCAATTATGGCAATTCACACAAGCGGGGCAACCGCTTCAGGCGGCACTTTTGAAGGGGCGGCCCCAAGCCCTTTTTTTTTTAAAGCGAAAGAGAGAGAAAGGGGCGCCGAGTGGTTTTCGCTTACCAAGCTGTCAGTACCCGCTCGGCGCCCCTCTCTCTCTCTCCTCTGCGGCGAGTCTCCCTGTTCGGTCTCGGTGCCGGCTTGTAATGCTGAGTGCCGGAAGATTACCTCATTTCCGGCGCTCAGCATTACAAGCCGGCACCGAGACCGAACAGGGAGACTCGTCGCAGGACTGCTGAAAGGTAAGTACAAGGGGGGGTGGGGTAAGGGTAGATAATAGGGAGGGAGAGGAAGGGTAGATAATGGGGGGGGAAAGGGTAGATAAGGAGGGGGGCCGCATTTTAAAATTTGCCCCAGGCGGCATTTTGCCTTGGGCCGGCCCTGATCACACTAGCACTATTCTCCAATGGATTTCTCTTTCTTATGGTGGAATAGTGAACAGTGACCTTAAGCAAGGTCTGCATTATATGCTAGATTGGGTTCTTTTGTGACCTCCAGGATGAGTCGTCAATGTGCTCTTGGAGGAATTTAGATGGGTCAACCACTCCTGCAAAGGCTCACCACTGTTCCAAGTTTTCAACATTAAGATTATGCCTCTCACCATGGTTCGCTGGAGTCCCAGAGCATTAGATATGGCTCTCTAACCCTTTCTAGACTGATAGATGTCAATGACTTTGTTTCTCATCTGTGCTTGAGTTTCTTTAGATCGTGGCACATTGTGCTAATTTTTTTAGACTTTTTAACCTACTTCACTTAGCAAGACAGGTTATATTTAATTGAAGTTTAAATTTAACAGGGCTGGCAGTAATCATGCCCGAATGCATCTAGTGAAATTGAACCCAAGTTTCAATTAAATTTGATAAATTGGTTCATTCAGAAACTAAGGGTGGGATTACTTTTTCACATAGGGCGAGGTAGGGTTGAATAGTTTTTTTTTTCCTTCTTTACATGAAATCATAATTTAAAAACTGCAGGTGGTTATCTTTGTCTAATATTAAAATTAGCAAGATAAATATATCAGGAATAGATGATGGAAAAATACTGTCATTGAGCGAAGAAGGAAAAAAAAAAACTCTGCAAGGCTACCTCGTGTCCCAGTAAATATCACAGAAAAACGAGAGAAATTCCACTTTAAACAAATAGAGGAAACGGACTCAATCTTCGCACAGATGTTTCGATAACTGCTTGTGTCACCAGATGGCGGTTTGGGTGAGGTGGGCAGATGACCTTGCCTCTCCTTCTGCCCATGTCATGGTTGGCCATGGGGGTACAACAACTTCCTACAAATCATCTGAAGAAGAGGCCTCAAAGGTACAAAAGCATATTTAACATATTCTACTATGTTGCCCCAAAAATCAACTTCAAGTAGAGTCAATGACCTCTTTTGCTGATACAGCTGTATCCAATGCTATGATTGAAGTGCAATTAAAGAGAAGTGGATAACAAACATCTTGGGGGTTAAGGCCTGTTCTAATTTTAAGATTTTGGGCTGCTGCCACAAGTTTATTTTTTTTTATTTCTTCATGTTCTACATCAGGGTTTCCAGAACTTAAAGGACTGGGTCCTTCATGTGCCGCTGCAGTCTATTTTGGTGAATGTGCTGCTATACTGGGCCATTTACTTGGAGATGCTCCTTGTGCCGAAGCTAACACTCTGCCGGGTACCGGTGCTAACATTGGTGATTATGTAGAACAGGTTTTAAAAATGTTATTTCTGACCCTATAACACGGATCATACAGCTAACATACATAAACCGGCGGCATATACATATAGGTATATTTTCATTCAATTTGCTCGTCATTAATCGCCGTCATCGCTGCAGAATGACCGGCCTCTTTGACAGTTCCGTCTAGCAGACCTGCGTAGGCTCAGCTGATGCCTTTGTCTAGCTTAGCTTGTTCCACGCATGCGTATACGCTCCTACTGTATTGTCCTATGCAAGCCTCCGTACAGCGCTCTGTTGTCAGTGGAGAGTGGCGGACGGGATCCTGATGGGGTTGACAGGTGAGCTGTTACGGAGGAAACGGAGGCCAGTACAGTGGAGTGACATGTTCCGGTTCCGACTCCACTGGTCTAGTCCGCTGTCGCTGGTCCTGGCCTTTCCACTGACAATCGGCCTGTCTTTCTTACGTAGCCCGGGGCCTGCACGCCCCCTCCCGGCCTGACATCCTTGGTGTCAACCCAAGAGCCTGACTGTCACCTGTCAGATGATGCTCCGCTGCGCCTTTTCTCAGTCCTACCTGTCAGTTTTTCCCCGCATTGTCATTAAGGCCTACAATGCATCCCCTTCGGTGCGGGTGTAATGTTTATAGACCTCGCGGGCTCGCTCCTCTAGCTTGTCAGCCACCGATCGGTTCTCTGTAGGATGCTCCCATTGTTGTTATTACCGTTGTCGATATTGGGATTCTTTGTGCAGCTGCTTTATATCCTGTCTCATAGCATTTACTCTACTCTCGCCACCCCTGCCCAGATGTCAACACTTGGTAGCCTCTAGGTGTTTGGGGGCCCTAAGCAAACGCATTTAGATGCACCCCTTATATATAAAACTAAAATAAGGAATGTATCATTGCTTCTCTTTTCCTAACTCCACTTTATAGGAACATTTTACGTATCGAAACTGATGTTAACATACCAATCCAGTATTAGCAAAAGTATATATATATATATATATATATATATATATATATATATATATTTCTAGTAGGTAAGCCCATTGAAGTGTTTATTATTCAGAGATGCACAGCATTCTATAAAACATGGCTTGTACACAGATCTGTCTAGTGTTTATTCTTGAAATATATAAACAACAGACAAAAAGTTACTTTACCTGTCAGACTCCACTTTCTCTTATAAGATGCTGCCTTTTTTCCCCAATTAAAAATGTATTATAATGAAGAAATTGTACGTACATCGGTGTTACAGCACAAAGAAGCAATTAAGTGACTGAAACTGAATCTAATCAATAGCAGTGATAAATAAAAGGGAATTTGTATTGAGAATGTAGCCCAGTGTTGTCCTGTGGCCAATAAAGTAATAATAAATATCTATTCATTCTCTGATGTTTCTCTTACGTAGAGATACAATTTGGATAATTAATCAAGTCTATAGGCTTTAGTAGTACCTGCTGCTTAGTGGTGTCAATGTATATGTGCCCTGTTTGTAGGTAAGACTTTCAGCCATTTCTACGTCTGCCGCGTGTCTGTATGTAGAACTATCAAGCTTTTCATTATGATTCCCCTTGTTGATATGTGATATGTCAGGCTTTCCTCTGTATCTGTACGCAAGTCTCTCAGTCTTTTATCTGTAGAGGCTTTAGCTATCTGTCATTTTTTGACTCCCATTGTCACCTCTCAGCTGTTACTGTCCCTGAGGTCTCATCCCTTCCTTCTTAGCTCATCATGTCAGCCTCCTTGCTTCTCGGTGAACATGTGTGGTACCTTTTTGTCAGTACCGTCTGTGTAACCGTACCAATTGTCCTCACGCAATCTTCTGAATCTGAAGTAGATGTTCCCTACTTCGTATGTTAATTATCGGGGGTTTTAAAGCTGCTTTTCTTAGTGTGTATTCTCTGTTACCTCCTCTGCCATCTCCTTACTTGGCATAAGAATCGGGATAGACTGTCTCCATCTGCTTTGCTTTTCTATTGTGTTCTAAATTAGTATAAGGAAACAAATGTTTATATTGATCCTTGGTAAAAGAAAAATACATTGAAAATGCACTGGTATCAATTTAATTGATATAAATCATAAACCATGCCTGTGAGTTACAGATAGTTTTAGATTCTACTGAATGGGTGCTGTCCGTAGCCTAATCTATTTTTGCGAGTCTTCGTTCAAGCATCCCTTTTCTCTTTCAGTTTATTTTCATGGCTCTGGGCCATTGGTTATCCTAAATCATCTCATTCTGTAGCAAAACTCAAAAACTATGCTAAACATTTTTAGATGAACAACCTTTAACACATAACTCATTTTATATTAAGGGAAATTATTACTTTCTTTTTTCTGTTAAGATGATGTAGTTGTGTGTCGTATGT
Source organism: Spea hammondii (assembly GCA_029215755.1). Taxonomy (NCBI): domain Eukaryota; kingdom Metazoa; phylum Chordata; class Amphibia; order Anura; family Pelobatidae; genus Spea; species Spea hammondii. The sequence goes on along the minus strand of JARDYJ010000001.1, from coordinate 140,220,218 downwards.
TTGAGCCACATTTGTCTTTGCTTATAGGTGAATGATACTCTCTTAACGAGTCGTGTAAATCTTTGTACTCTTTGTGCAATAAAATTGAATTGCTTGGTTTTAACATTGTGTTGGCAGAAACGTGTGTAGCTGCTGAAGATTAACACTAGCACTGAACCCAGAAATAGTTTCCAGGAGCAATCTTCTGATCTTCTGTATTGTAAATATATACTTGTTACTTAGTTTTTTAAATGGACGACCGTGTCACTTTAACTGAAATAAAATACGTAGACTACCTTAGGTGCTAAACCTTTACTTGTCCAGCAGGCTAGCATCCTGTGGCACAACATAGCTTTGAACCATAGGCTCCTTGTGTGGCATTTTCGGCTAAAACATAATGTCATTGGAACCAGCCCTTTAAGGCTTTATTTTTTCCATTTTAGAAAACATTTTCTGTTTTTGGACAACATTTATTTACATAATTTTTGATGAGCTATACTTTGTTCTGGCTTGTTGACTGGGCTTGTTTCAAATAAAATGGTGCAACATGATTGTTATAAATACAGCTCTACAATTAGTGATTAGTGTATAATTAAATACAGTACTCTTCAAATATATCTCCTCGGGGGCTTTCATGTATTTCAGACAGGTTACAAGTTTGTAAATGCGATACTTTATTTGTGTTATTGTTTTAGTGTCATAAATAGTTTTTTCTCTCACACAGATTGAAAAACAACAAAAATGCATCATGGAAATGGACCCCCAAACACGCCACGTCAACTCCAGAGGTCCAGGTCTTTTACAGGAAATGAAGGAGAAGAAACACCAATGCAGACAAGTTTATCACAATCGCCTGCTCCCACCTTTGCACCTGCTGTCAGTTCCCCCGGACCTCAGTCACCCGGTTACCAAATACAACAACTCATAATGAGCCGGAATCCAGTGCCTGGTCAGAATGTAAATATCACATTACAGAATGTGGGGCCGGTGGTGGCAGGAAATCAGCAGATAACTCTTACTCCACTGCCTCTCCCTAATCCTGCATCCCCAGGGTTCCAATTCAGCTCCCAAACAAGAAGGTTTGAGCATGGCTCTCCGTCCTATATCCAGGTTACCTCCCCTATATCTCAACAGGTCCAGACCCAAAGCCCTACTCAACCCACCGCTGTGCCAATTCAAGCTTTACAAGGTGTTAGGGCAACAACTGCAGGAACCAGTTTAGGTATGTGCAGCCAAAGCCCCACGCGCGGATTTGTTGATGCCAGTGTACTTGTGAGACAGATCAGTTTGAGTCCATCAAATGGCGGACATTTTGTTTTCCAAGAGGGCTCTGGTATTGCACAAATTACACAGGGAACCACAGCACAGGTTCAGATTCCATCAGGGGCGGCCCAAGTAAGCATGAGGGAACGCAGGCTTTCACAGCCTCATTCCCAAACTGGTGGCACTATTCATCATCTGGGACCTCAAAGCCCAGTGGCAAGTGGAGCAAACATGCAGACTCTTACCACTCCCAGTCACATAACAACCACCAATCTACCACCCCAGATAAGCAGTATTATACAAGGTCAACTTATTCAGCAACAACAGGTGCTTCATGGCCAGCAACTTGGAAGAACAATCAGCTTTGATAGGACTTCTGGTGGAATGATAGCAGGGGTGGCTGGAGCTTCAGCTTTTGGGATTACATCACCACCCACTCCAACAAGCCCCTCTCGAGCAACTGGTCATCAAGGACTCTCTAGTCTTCCCCTTGCTCCAACTGTGAGCACAACTGTGAAAAAGCAAAGTAAAAAACTTGAGGAAATTCCACCTGCAAACCCAGAAGATGGTCGAATGAGGAAGCAATGCTTGGAGTATCATCATAAAAACATGAAGGTTCTGAAAGAACACTTCAAAGAATATTTGACTGAGCTGTTCTTTCTACAACATTTTCAAGGAAATATGATGGACTTTCTTGCCTTCAAGAAAAAACCAACCCTGGGACTCCAAGGCTACTTACGGCAGAATGACTTGGACCTAGAGGATGAAGAGGAGGAAGAACAATCTGAGGTCATCAATGATGAGGTATGATAACTATTCTCTTTCTTTACACAGTTGTGAGTTGTGTTTTAGATGCTACTTATAAATAATAGTGAACAATACCTTGGCAATGGTGATTAATTCAACAGATTGTATTACTTACTGATTTACAGTGTTAAGTGTTTTGCTTATATTCCACTAAGCAATGAATATTTGATCAGATGCTTTCTTTGTTAAAGGGGACATTAGAAAAGTACTCAGGATTTGAAAACAAACCATTAGCGCCCAACTAAATAAAATGATCCTTGAAATGTGAATGCTGGCAATTGTTGCCATCTTTGTTTATAAGCATTGCTTAGCTGAGCAGCATTATCCTGACAAAGATGTTAGTATATTCTGCAGGCCATTCTGCAGAATACAATACAGATTGACAAATTGTATGTTGGCCATATAGAACCATATATTTCTTCTTCAGGCTACCAGTACTCACTGCTTATAACAATGCCCTGTCTGCTTCTTGAGTTTTGTGTTTCTGCTAACAAACATCTGTTTCCTTTTGTGATATAAAACGATGAACAGAATTATACTATAAAGCATGGTTTCCCTTTGAGGGTATATCCTATGTTTGTGAATACAGTAATCAGCTTTTTTATTTTAACAGTTTTAATAAATGTATCATGTTTTCTACATTGGTAGCCAGTTCTGTATTATGATTTTTTTATGTACGCATGCATATTACACATTTGGTAAATGCTTCCTGTGAAATGGTTCAAAGACTCGAAACATTTTCCCCAGAATCTATACCGTGTATTAATATTATTTGGAGCCCATTGTTACATTTACAGAGATACCTTTCAGAGGGTAACCAATGTATCTGTAATATTGGGAATAGCCATCTAGGCTAGGACATGAAATTGAGTTTAAGAAGGCCTTTCAAAGTTTCTTCTGCTTTACTTGTATTTCCCTTTCTTGTTGTTCTTTCTTTTTCTTTCTTCACTTCTCTCTTTTTATTCCCTTTCCTCTTCCTGCTAATGCGGTGCTCCTCAGACCTTTCCCTTTTTCCTAGGGTTGTATGGTGAAAAATTGCTCCCGCATCCATTGCTTACTAAGTGTTGGGGCTCCTTTGAAACCTGTCTGTCATGCCAATTTGCCTTCCTTTATAGGTGGAGCAAGGACTGGCCCATTAACAGCCATTGATTCCAGTCTGGATGGCAAAAAAACCCAAAACCCAGCTGGCATCAAATGTTCTTTCCATGTCCTGGATGAGCTAGGGCATGGTGCTTTACACTCAAAATTATTCTCAAATTACTCAAGCCTCGTACTTGGTCACAATAAATATGCTTAAATAATATTTGAGGCAAAAGACAATTTTGAATGCTAAATTTGAACACGGAATACAATAAAAAAAAAAAACAACATACTAAAAGACAAAACAAAAATGATTTTCCCTCTTCTTGAAATCTTTCCTCTCAGGTAAAGATTGTGACAGGAAAAGATGGGCAGACTGGTACTCCTGTTGCTATAGCAACCCAGCTTCCTCCCAATGTTTCTGCTGCTTTTTCATCTCAGCAGCAGCCATTCCAGGTACCTTTTTTGATGGTTCTACAGTGTGGCCCTCATCTCAGATTTACTTTTTTTCTCATCCATTCCAGTTTTAATTTTTTACAAACAGATGTTTTATCTGTATTTTCACATTTTAAAGGCCATCATTTTGTCATGCATCTCCTTCACCCCAAGAGATTCCTTAGTGTGGGATGCACATAAAAAAAAAAAACATTGTTGAAAGCATCAGCAGGCATTTAATGATCACTTCGTACCTTGATTGTAAGGGGCGATGAAAGGGCGTCCGGATTCTTTAAAGCCTTTGGCATCCGAAACTAGAATCTTGCAGCTGATGTGCCACTAAACTCAGGGGTGAAAGGGCGCAAGTGAAACTTCTCAAACCATTGAAACGCATGAGCAAATTTTGTGAAATATTCACACCAAGCAGCTTTTGTGATACCTGCATCAGTTTTGTTTTTGTTTTTATTTCCCTATAACTCCTATCCAGCATTACCTTTATGATGAAGAAGAGTATATTGAGGATGTGGTCTACTTACCTACTTTGAGATCGTAGTTAAAACCAGTGCCCTGAAGTAAAGGTTTAGTGAGATGTGCATTTTCTTACAACACTCCAAACATGTTTATTCATTTTTAAATGCATAAAGCGTTGATTTATGAAGAAAGATATGGATACAAAATACATAATAGGGAGAGGTTCACTCATTGCTAGTGTAATCTATTGACCCCTATATAACAGAATACCTTCTAAAGAAAGTAGTTTGTATTTTTTATCAATAACAATGGTTTTGAATAAGTACTTATTTTGTAAAAACTTTTGTTTCTATTGTAGCTTTTCTACCTGCATCAGTGAAATTCTTGCTGTCCCGGGCACAGACCTTTTTTTTTTTTTTTTTTTTTTTTTTTTTTTAGCAGGAACCAGTATAAAGAATCCCTATGGTTTCTTTGTGTTTTTTATCTTTTTAGAATAAGCTCCCCTACTCTCCTGACCAGGGTCGCATTTTTCCAGCTCTTTATATATTATTCTTTTTTTAGTATTTTTTTTTTTTAAAAGTGGTTATGTGAGGGAAAATCCGTGGGAATATGACTGAGCGCTTCTTAGATATGTGTGCTTCTGTTTGACAAAAACATGTAAGGTATTTTTTGGGAGATTTGAGTTTGTAAGTGGAAGTGTCCCCAGTGAAAACTAGCCCTATTTCTATTCCTTTGCTCCCAGTGGTACCATGGCTTGTGTTATGCTTTGGCTTTGTCACATCTGTCTTTGTTGGCTTTCTGTCCTGCCCCGCACCCTCTCTTTTTACCCAACAATTACCTTCTCTGAGTCTTCTATAAGCTACTCTGTGCTTCCTCTACCTTTAACATGTTTATAATGTTCTATCTTAAAGAAAAGTTTTCTATCAATCTAGCAAGTAATTTGGAATTTGCAGCACTATGTTTGCAGAGAAGATCAAGAGGTTGAAAAAAAATGTTAGGTTATACGAAGTGCTATTCAGTGCAGATATTCAGCTGGGTCACACCAAGATGATAACCTGGTTCCATAGGGCAGTCCAGGCGTTGCATTGCAGCCTTGCTTGATTCGCATATGTGCATCAAACATGCAATGATGTACATAGGACATCATCCAAATTTTATTTAAAAATAAAATTATGCACTGAAGTAAACGTCATCATATACTAAATATTATATTACTTTATAGGTAAGATGCCCAGTGCTGGCCCACAGGGAACTTAGCTTTATTCACAACCTTGTTTTCCTTAGCTGATGGGGAAGAAATAAAAGTGAATACATACTGTAGATACCAACAGTGCTGTAATATTTTTTAAATGATGATGTTTGTAGTACTTTAGCAATGAAGCTCTTTTTTCTGTGTCACATTTATTCCTCTTTTAAAGAAACTCAATTTCACGTTATGTAAAAAGGTCACTGTTGATTTGTTTAGAAATGTAGTAGGATTAACTATAATTCAGGCATAGGGCAAAATGTTGTGCTTTCATTACTGCCTTGTGTCAGGTAGAAGCACACAACATGGAGATATACTATATGGATAAAAGTATTGGGACAGCTGACCATTCCACCAAAAGAGACTTTTATGACATTGCATTCTAGACACATAGACATTAATATGAAGTGGTCCCCCCTTTGCAGCTATAACAACTTCTACTCTTCTGGGAAGGCTTTCCACAAGATTTGGAAGTGTTTCTGTGGGAATGTTTGCCCATTCATTCCGTAGAGCATTTGTGAGGTCAGGCGTTGATGGTGGACGAGAAGGCCTGGCTCGCAATCTCCATTCCAGTTCATCCCAGAGGTGTTTGATGAGGTTGAAGCATATCATTGTCCAAAATGTCTTGGTATGCCGAAGCATTATGATTTCCCTTCACTGGAAGTAAGGGGCAAAGCCCCTAAGAAAACAGCCCCATAACATTATCCCTCCTCCACCAAACTTTACAGTTGGCACAATGCAGGCAGGCAGGTGCCGTTCTCTTGTCATCTGCCAAACCCACACTCGCCCAGCAGACTGCCAATCAGAGAAACACGATTTGTCACTCCACAGAACATGTTTTCACCGCTCCATGTGGCCTCATGCTTTACACCACCCGATCCGCTTGACATTGTTCTTGGTGATGTGAGGATTGCATGCAGCCGCTTGGCGATGGAAAACCATTCCATGAAGCTCATGCCACACATCTGAATAAAGATGTAAGAGGGGATTCATTAATATTTCTGGTATCTCTGGTGCCTCCGGGATGAAATTTGCTATGACTAAATCATGTCTAAGCTTCTCTAAGTTGTGTCACCGTTGCATTCAATGGGCCAGAATCAGATGGCCAGTGTCAATTCAACTTTTTGGCCAGAATCAAATGGCCAGTGTCAAATTAACATCAAACTTACTAAATATCAAAATGCATGTTTAGAGAACTTGTAAGTGTCTCCTTATGTCTACTCTGCAGAGTGCTTCATTGGTTTTGCCAGTTCTGGCATGAGGGTACGTTGGCCTGCTTGGCATACCGTAAACTTTTTATAATGTATGATGCAGGGATATGACTCCCTCTCTAAATTTTGCCTGTGTAGCAAACAGATTTTGAGAATGTGATGGTAATTACTACCATGAATCTGATACTTGGCATAACAAGGGACATCACATCAGTTGTCAAGCATCAAGTTACAATGTTCCTATTTATAGGTCTAGCGTAGGCATGTGACCCTCATTGTACTTCCTTGTTATTTGGTGGTTATTTTTTTTTATTAGGGGTTATCCACACATTTAGCACTTTATTCGGACACTTTTCATGGTACAGGTGATCTTAGTATGTATATAACTTGAAAGTTAATGTTAACGGTATCTCATGGTATGGGCTTATCACCTAATGCTTCAAAGAACACGTAACAGGAAACCTCTTGTGCTGATGAGCCCTAGACACCTACATTTCATGCGGAGGTCCAGCAGACTCTGCAGCGCTATTACTACAGAGGGACAGTGCAATTAACAATAACGTTTGTCAAAATACAGTTTAACGATAAGACATTATAATATAGAGCTTATGTTCTAAGTGTGTGTTATTCTGATCCATTCTGAGCAAGAAGTTTGCTGACAAATACCACCCACAAATACACACACAGCTTGATATTATAAATACTTCTTTAAGATCTGTTCCGTAAAAATTGTATTTAGTAAGCTTGCCCCTAAGGTGCTCACTGCTTAGTAGAACCCTCTGTTATTTTGTGCATTAGGGAACAAATTAGCTCATTTTTTACTTCGGGGGGAATTAAATGAATAACTTTTTAAGAATTTAGTACGTTTCCACATCTCTTCCTTGTCATTTGAGAACAAAACACTGATGTCAATCAGTAAAGGTAAGAAGCGAAGGTGTATTTTTTTGTTTACATCTTTGATAGTACAAGGTATTTAGGTAGTGAGAGTGGTATAATTTACTTTTTGTAAACATCTCATAGGGCATTTACAAGGAACTGTTCTAATTGGAATATAATACATTATTTATGACACTTAGGGCCATAAACTCTCTAAGGTCGTTTGTCTCTTCGATTTTTTGGAGGTGCATAAAGAAAAGTTGCCTGAGCTTTGATTGGACTGAACCATGTAACTTTTATAATTTAATGAGAAATGTCTGAATTTATAACAGTTAAAGTGCAGTTACAAGAGTCACTGTTCCATCCCTCAAGGATTAGCAATGTCAGGGCAGGATTAAGTATAATGCAACCTTTCCATGAAATCACATTTCATTGCCATAAATCTCCCTTATCCCATGGATGCATGTTTCACTTTTTTAACCATTTTGTTTTGTTAAACTGGATATTGTCTACTAATTGCTAATGGATGTGTCAGAGGTTCACAAGGATGTAATCCTATTTCCTATTTATGTTTTAGAATCATGTTCTCTTTGATATAGATAAGGCCATTGTAAACTACTGAAACTTTCAGTGTCTGTCATTTTGAAGCTATGCTATTAGAATAATATAAGTAGTATATAAGTAATGCAACATATACATTTAAATGCCTTCTGTTAGACTTCTGTTATGCCTTAATGTCTACCTATCTACCTGGTATATTCATGTGCCCAACTATATATTTATTTAAAAGTATGGTTCAACATCAGGATTGTATTCAGTTTTTAATTGCAATGTGTCTAGGAATGATTCCACTTACACAAAGAAAAACGAATAAAATACTACTAGCAATCCCCTTTTTAACGTGTACACATTATGTGTATGCTGACATATGTCACTTTTACAAGATATTGTTCTTCTATGACAGGATCAAATTAAATTAAAATGAATGCTAGATAATATTTTTTTTTTTTTACATGGTTCCTATTTTTTTCAGAAAGAAATGCTTACCTAGCCACTTAGTTAACAGCTCTCTGTATTCACTATGTACAATGATTTTGAAATATCCGATCAATCATTATGTTAGGTTCCATCTAGAATGCACCATGTTAACAACTGCTCTGTGTTTTTCTTTTCACAATTAGCAAACTCTGACAGGGAGCGGAGTGGTTGCCGCAAACACAATAGACATCGAAGCCTTTAAGAGACAGCAAGCTCTGGCGCAATCAGGTATGTTCCTGGCTCATTTTACACCTACAGTGTATTTTCAAAGCAAAAGAACATAAAGGTCAACCTTGACGAGTTGTGCCAAACTGTGGTAATCTTGTCATTGTTCTTAGACTAGAACTCTGGAGCTACCAATGCTACCACACTGTTGTCCGTAAACTTTTTACATGTTGCTTCCCTGGATGTGTATAAGAGAAGCAGAGCTTCTGTCCAATACTTAGGGTAACATTTTAGATATGATTAAATATTTGTAGGGGCATTTTCCGTTACTTGTGCATCAAGCTTTACTTTGTGGTTTACTAAAAGGAAATAAGGTACTATAAGGACCACATGTTGTTGTTATACAGTATTTATCATATTTGCTCCATTATAAGACAACCCTCCAACATTAATATTAGGGAAAAAAAGAAAAAGCCTGAATATAAGACTACCCTATAGGATAAAACATTTTACTAGTAAATATTCACATTTAAACAATTTTTTCATATTTAATAAAAACTATGATTGAGAAAAATGCATTTCTTGTTTTTATTTCCTTCTATTTGCCTGTCTATGGACATCTGCCCCCAGGCTTGCAACTCTGCACCCCAGATATGCCTTATACCGCCCCATTTATGGCACTCTGCCACCCCAGACATCCCCAGACTTGTCCCCCCCCCGTGCTCCAGACTCCCTGGTGTCTAATGGGGGCAGCCAATGGACATCTATGCGTTGCACCTAGACAACCGCTGCTGCTGTCCGTCACTTCCGCCGGGGCTTCTATGATGGAGCACCGGAAGGTCATGTCACGCCCAGCGCTCTATCCACCCGCTCCCCGAGAGGGGGATCCAGTGCTGCGGGTGATCCGGATCTTAGTCGTATAGTCATACCTCTATTTGAGGCTGATTATAAGACGTCCTTGAATATAAGACGAGGAGTATTTTTCAGAGCATATTCGAACAAATACGGTACTAATTACTGCTGTATTGTGATTGGTCTGAGACATCTTGGTGAGTCAGGTATTAGTGCTTGGTCAAGTACTTCCTGTTTATACGAGAAGTATTTCTAATCACCACAGATCCCAGTAAGAGGCCACGTCTTGATGTGACTCGCCATGGTATGGTCTTCCAACACCCGGGAGTGGCATCCGGTGTACCTCTTCAGCAGCTAATGCCCACTGCCCAAGGTAATGTTTGGAAGCCATATATTTTGCGCATCTTCTATAATAAAATAGTAGACCAAAAGAGAGTATTTTATTAAATGAGTGTTAGCTAAATAACACAATGTTTAAATTGTGCTTAATGTACTCAAAATATGAACATTCCTTCATAACCTGTACAAATTATGGAGTTGTACAATTGTTGTCTGCATAACTATGTGCTTTTCCATATGAAATATTACAATAATTTAGCTTTGTTGATATAGATGTATGGTAGTACCTATTTTTAGAGTACTTAAAAATGTACATTAGAGAAGTATCCTGTGCAAGGACTAAGGTAGTACGCAAATAGTATATTCATACAGTCGTGTGAAAAATAAAGTACACCCTCTTTGAATTCTATGGTTTTACATATCAGGACATTATAACAATCATCTGTTCCTTAGCAGGTTTAAAAATTAGACAAAAACTATGACGTATTACACGTGTCATGATTTATTTCAACAAAAATAAAGCCAAGATGGAGAAGCCATGTGTCAGGAACTGGGTCCATACAGACTACTGTAATGACCCAGGGCGCCCAAAGATCGAGTTCGGTGTGCAGTAGCGGAGTCACAGGACAGGGCCTGGTGCAGGGCGACTGCACTCACCCGGGTGGTGAGCATCGAGCATCTAGGGTTGTGCAGCCACATACCAGCGCCCTGATATAGCAGCGGATGTAGTCCAGAACTAAGCAAAGTTAAATCCTGCAGGCACCCTGGTACAGGCATGAGACATAGCACAAGACGGGATGCTGCAGGCTGGGAGTGTGGAAGCTAAGCAGAGTAATAGCTGAAACATAGTGAGCAAGGGATAGGGAGACCAGGCAAGAAACATAACAGACAAGATATACATGATACCGGGCACTACATGGAACAAGACAAGGAATACTCAAGATCAGACATGAACAAGACAGGACACCCCTCTACCGGGGATACAGGACAGGTCAGGACACCCCACAGGTTACATCACAGACTGACACACATAAATACAGGAACTAGCCTAGGACCATATGATAACTATTGGAGATTCAGTCACATCTTATGGGCATAGTATGCTTAGCCCACCACTACGCCAAAGTACGCCAATGACGGTGGGTCCTAACGCTAAACCCTGCTTACAGAGGTACAAAACAAACCAAACATGAAATCATAGCAATGAGACATACCTTTAGACTGCAGACAGACAAACAATCAGCAATGACCTTAGAGAAGCAATTGTTGCTGCCCATCAATCTGTGAAGGGTTATAAGGTGTATTATTAATTTCACATGTCTGTGTGATCATATTTTATAAGTAAACTCTATTGTGTTTTTCATGATACACAGTAATCACGTGTATACATGAGATTTCACAAGACTAGGACATGCAAAAGGGTTTCGTCGTGGCAAAATTATTATTTTCCTTTTGACATAGTAAACCTCACTCCTTGTATCCAAAATAATAGGGAAGAAAAATTATGTAATAAAATATGACTCTTTGTACCGTTTTCTGTCTTTCTACTACTCCCTCTCTTTGTTTTGTTTACTAGGAGGGATGCCTCCGACCCCTCAAACTGTGCAGCTGACTGGCCAGAAGCAAAATCAACAACAGTATGACCCATCCAAAGGACCTCCTGTGCAGAATGCTGCCAGCCTCCATACACCGCCTCCTCAACTACCGGGTAGAGTGCCGGCCACTAACATCCCCATCTCTTCGCTGCCGACTGCACTACATCTTGCACAGCAACAGCAGCAGATGACGGAAATTCAAATCCAACCTCAGATTCAAAATCAAGTCAAAACACAGCCTCCTGGAGTGGTTATCCCAGCATCTCCACACAATCAGCTTCCCCCTCAGGTCTCGCAGTCTCAGCCGTCAGCTTTCCACGCGCAGTTGCCCATTGCTGTATCGCAACCACAAGCAGCACTACAGCAACAGGTAGCTAGAATGGTAATGCATTGCCCTACAGCTTACACCATTTACATTTTTATTAAAAAATGACCAACCCTGTTCTAAAAATTCTTTAGAACAATCAGCCTCGAAATTTTATGTTTGCATCACTTCATTCATGGCTATCCTTTTGATGCACACAAATGAAATATACTGAAATTAACGAGTACCTATAGTACCCCTTAGCAAAAAATGCCCATTAACTTAGTTATTCCTGATATAACTAATTGAATACTTGACCCATGAAAAAACATTGAGAAAGTCTATAGTCATTAAATATGCTGGGATCTTTAATTGTGTTAGTACGTTCCACATGTCATTTATTATAATTGTAAGTCACAGGAGATAGTGGTTGCGCATACTGGAGAAGAAAGTCACAGCAATATAATATGTGGCTGGCACCGTGTGGCAAAGAGTCAAGGAATGGGTACTCACATTTTTCGGGGACTTAAGCAATTAGTCCCACAAAACTTGCATGGGCGATACAATCCTCGCCTGAGGATATCTTTGGCAGCAGTCCTGTGTAGTTCTTTTGTTTGGTTCTCAGGATAAGGTGCACATAAAAAGTTAAACAGAAATAAGCATAGTGCTTTCTGTATATATAAAATGAATAAAACAAATTCATAGATATTATAATTGTGTTTATGTGGGCAGCATATAATTTCAGGTATCTTTACCTGGCTGTGTGAGGTTAATTCATATTTTTGTTTCCATTATTAGACTGTAGCCCTTGTGAGACCGGCTGCGGAGTGTTCACAGCACCGCCTTGCAAGCAGTTCATACACTAACTCTTTTGTGGCGCCAGCAGCCATTTCTACAACCACACCACTTGCATCGTTTTCCCTACCATCCAACCGTGCTAGCCCTGCCACTAACAAAGCATCATCGTCGGTGGTCTCCAAAGCTGCAGGAACAGGGGGCACTAAAACACAAACTGCAGTACAAAGTGGGTCTGGATCAGAGAACTTGCAGGACAAGGTGGCTGAACAGGTAAAACTGGTAAGAATAGGGATACATATATAATTAAAAGACCAAAAACAATTCGGACTCCCAGAATACTTTGGAAAATCTGAATAAAATGTGGACAACTTGGAATTATCTTACAGTAAATAAATACAATTAACTGAATCGAGTATACCAGACAAATAAATTGTGCCGCACTGTGAGAAGAAGTGAATTTGCATTTTCCTTCCATAAACTTACTGCATTTCAAATTAGCCAAACACAGATAAAGCATAAGGTGGTATTCCCACCTACTGTACTGGGCGGAATGTATGCCTATGTGTTTGTATATGTGTAATTGTATGTGTGTCAGCATGGATGTGTAATTGTATGTGTGTCAGCGTGGATGTGTAATTGTGTGTGCGTCAGCGTGGATGTGTAATTGTATGTGTGTGAGCATCTGTGTGTAAGCGGGTGAGATGGAGTGTGTGTTGAATTAATGTTTACCTGTGTGTTATGCAGTAAGTGTGTGTAATTTGTGTAAATGTTTTTACATAATAATGTGCCACAGTGTGTGTTAGAAGGGGAGGCAAGAGGCAAAGACCAATTGGGGGCATCTGTGAAGTCTGGGTACCCCGGGACAATTTTCGCACCAGTGCCCAGTGATTTCTAGTTACCCCTCTTATTATTATTATTAATTATTATAACTAAGTAAAATGTGTTATTTCCTTGAGTAATGTATTCTTGGTTCCTCAGGATTCGCCAGATGATAAACAGATGATGATGATCTCTTTGAATGTTTATATATATATTATAAATCTATATATCTTTTATTTTTTACTTTTCAGCATTTAATATTAATATTTAACAAAGTAAAACTGCAATAGGCCCAAAGTTCTAATTTTAGTATTGAAAATGTTGTAGATTTTGCAGCCCTACTGGTGCAGTTTGTATGATAAGGTACAAGTAACTTTAACTAAGGCTAAGCTTTTAATCTTTACAGGAAAACCATGTACATCAACGCATTGCAGAGTTAAGGAAGGAAGGTTTATGGTCCCTGAGGAGGCTGCCCAAACTACAGGAAGCCTCCAGACCAAAATCTCACTGGGATTACCTGCTGGAAGAGATGCAATGGATGGCTGCAGACTTTGCCCAGGAGAGGATGTGGAAAGTTGCCAGTGCCAAAAAGGTAAAATTGTAATTGGATAATATACTGTAGTGTTTTTAGTGTTCTATCTCAATTGAATGCATTGGGCATATTCTACTAGTCTGCTAATTTCTGCTATTGTGCTACTTTTTGTTTCATTGTGCATCTTTGGGATTTTCCTCATAGCTGGTTAGAACAGCTGCCCGTCATATTGAAGATAAGAGACTGAATAATGAGCGATCTAAGATAGAAGAGGAGAACAAACTCAAGCGCATTGCTGCATCTGTTGCTAGAGAAATTGAGTACTTCTGGTCCAATATTGAACAGGTAAGACTTTTTTAATGCTAAAGTGCAGTTCTTTGTCATTTATCTTGAACTATAACAAACTCGAGGTCAGCGGATGGACCCTTGGTCTGAGACAACCCTGGGAGGGCAGATCTTCAGCCTCCGGTTGAGCCTCCATATACTGTGACCACAGGACTTGGGGGCTACACTATAAAATCCAAAGTTAAGGATGAAGGGTCAGGGCAGGCTAAGTTTAGTCGAAGTTCAAATATGAAGCCACAAGCTCTTGACATGTGGAGTTCTAGCAAACCAACAAGACAAGCTGATCACCAGATGATATCACGCATCTGATGTCTGGTGCAAAACAACACGGGAGCTCACATAGAATAATGCACCAAGGCACTGAAAAGACATCTCGTGCATAAGTCCCCACACGAGGATTAGACACTGTGTTTTAGTAGCCTTGCATTAGTAGAACGTCACCTTGTACTTACCCACGCTCTCTCAAGAAAAGAATCCTCATCACATATTCTTTATTACAGGTTGTGGAAATTAAATTACAAATGGAGTTTCAAGAAAAAAGGAGAAAAGCTCTCAATTTAAATGTGGATTTAATCAGAGGTATGATGCTTATCTAAACATTTAAGACACTTTTGTCTTTCCATGGTGACAACCATTTTACATTTTACATGATTAAAGAATTATTTCTGGGAAGAGTTTGGTAAATTGACAGTGATAGTAATGATGTTTCTTATGCGGCCTTTAGCTTTTCACTTAGTACCATACCACGTCTAACATGTATGTGTGTACAAACCAATACAAGTCCAGGAATAATTGAAACAATGTTTTTTGATACCCTACCCGATATAAGACACAGTTGTACATTTTTCTCTTCGTACCCATTCTTAATGTATACATTTCATTTGAAGTAATTAACAGTAAAGTTGTTCTCTGCAGGTCCACTTAAGGCAATAGAGGAAGCATGTGTGAAGCATGAACAGGAGACCATTAAGGTAAGATAATCAGTTCCAGTAGTTATTGAGATTAAATTAATATGAAATATATTATGGACAGGCGTAAGGACACAAAGTCAAGAAAACAAAGTTAGTAAGGAAACATATGAGTCTATGCAACCTTTCAGACTTTCACAATGTAACGTTTATTACGTGTCCCAACAGCTTTCACCATCTTGGAGAAAGAGAAAGGCAAGTTCATCCTGGACGGATGGTGAAGGTTAGTTATCATATTAGGCTTAATATTTCCCTTGGAATTCCTCTGTAACACGAAAAAGAAGAAAGTAGTACAAAAACATTTGTTCTAGCCACTGTAATCCTAATTGACAAAACCAGAGCAAATGCTCTTCCTGCTTCCAGAAACATAGCATTTGACGGCAGATAAGAAGCATTTGGCCTATCTGGTCTGCCAATTTCTCTTGATGTAAAGACTCCTGAATGTATAAGCCTCTATCACTTCTGCTCAGTAAAGTATAATTTCCTTATATTACGTCGAAGCCTCTGACCTTCTAGTTCTAACATTTCTAGTCCCACTTGGCCCATTTTATTCTGTTTTTGTGTTGCTGACATCAAGGAAACAACAGTAAATTCATAAATAATAATACATATAAAATATTAAAGTTCAAAGGTAGTACAGCTTTGTATTTAAAGAATGTATATAATCATATATTGTGTCCTATTCACTCACACAACCCTTTGTTGCTCATTGTGTTCTCGGTTTCAAGGAAATCTCACCAGCGGCAAAATAACCCTTGAATATATAAACAACAGCAAAGCTCCATTTCATTTTTGTGAACAGATCTCTCGCATATTTGCAATTTTAATAAATACACTATTGTGTTCCCAAACGCTACAAAACAAATAGTCCTAATAAAAAAATAAATTACCATTTTCAGGTGTATGTAACATTTTTTCTTTTTCATTTGAAGATGAAGAGGATACCATAGCAGAGCAGGAAAGTAAAGAAGGGAATGTTGACCATCAAGCTGAACTGTGCGAATTAGTACGAGAAGGTAATTATTTTTTTTGCTTAACACCCTTTTGATAGGGAGTTTGGTTACATTTACTTTACAGCTCTTTGAAATGTTACATATAGGAAGGCATTTCTGGTGTATGCATTTGCTTCTTTAGAACCTTTGCAGTTTAGTTATTTTCATGTTAATGATTACATAGAGCATATGTGTACCTGTAATTTTATTGATGAAATGGTGTATTTATTTATTCAAGAACAATGCAGGTGAGTTGAGAATTTCATATTTGTTGGATGTACCTCTTATCCGTATCATAGCTTAAAGTCTCAATTTATAACTGCAATAACTAAATAATGCATGCTCAGATTTTCATACAGTAAAATTCTTTATCATCCATAAAATTGACTCAAGCATGCATTAAAAATAAAAATACAATATTCAAGATCAGACTTGTCTTCTTATTGTCTAAATTGATAACACTTTTTGCTATAATTACAGCGGACCTGCCTCTTGATGATTTGGTAAAGAAGTATGAAGGGGCTTATGATGAGAACTTTAACTGGCCACGCACTTTCTCCAATAACGAAGAAGGGAAGCCCACCAGCCAAGGTATGTAAAACAGTTTGAGCGGCCTTAAAACTGTATTTTTTGTCAAGAATCAGAGCATTATTTTAGTATATGTAACTTCACATTGCCTTGTCTACTGTAGAGCTGAAAGAGCTAACAGCAGAGCTGGATGCCTCACAGAAGCCTGTAGTGCTCATTGACTCACTGCTTGTTCCTGACCAGTATAGAATGTCTGATAGACCATTATCTGGTCACATGACCTCCAGGAAACACACCAGGGACATTGGAGATGTGGCAAGAGCTGCTGAACTGATCCTCCCAAGTGGCAGTTCTCGTATAACCCCTACAGTAAGGATGCTAAGCATACATTGTCTCCCATTTTAAGGACACGTGGATCTTTGTTCAAGAAACATACATTGTTTATCTCAAGTTAAATATTCACAGAGAAACCAAGCAAAGGAATAAGAAAACTCTTAAGAAAACTGAAAAAATAAATCCACTAAAATTGCTAATATGTGTTATTGCATCAGTGAATTGTACAGGACACATACTGTATCTGACCTATGTATCAGCACAATGATAGCTCAACACAAATGAATACATGTGTAGTATGGTGATATTCCACATCAATACATGTCCTAGTTTTGTTAATCTTTTGGGTGCCAGAGAACAGTAAACAGCGAATATCACTGTACACACTTGGCACTCAAAGAGAACTTGAGAAATTGAAGGAATCCTACGATTATTGGTCATTCTAGTTGTTAACTAAGCATACATTATAGCAGCTCAACACTAACCTTTTTTTTTTATATAGGTAAAAAGTAGCCCCTCGTCTTTGCTGCGTGGCAGTCTCAGGGATTACCAGCTTGTAGGCCTGGACTGGCTGGAGAAACAGTACATGAAGAACCTTAATGGGATTCTGGCTGATGAGTCTGGACTGGGGAAGAATGTCCAGCTTATTGCTTTCATGGCGCATCTGGCCAGCAATGAAGGTAGGAAAATCGAACTATTCATTTATATATTTTTTTTAATCTGCATGACTGAATAAACTGTTGATTTTCTGTTTCTAAAAGAGCGTGAGGAATTTGCTAGCACACATGTGTCAAAGTATTTGTAACTATTATGGGGATTCATTATATCATTAATTCATTATTACCATATTCTATCGTTTCCAAAGTCTAATGATCAAAATATCCCTTATCCTCAGTAGGAAGAGATACTTATTAAACAAAAAAGGCACATACAAACTGAAGCTAGATAATCATTGTTTTTCATCTTTGTTGAAAAAATTGAGATGTTTAAATCTATGAAGGCATGGGAACAATGACACACTCTTATCTGGTCTATGGGTGTACTGATTTGTTTATTGTTTTGCAATTACTGTTGTGTATTTTAAACAAAATACCTTACTATTTTGTTTAACATGCCGTCTCTGACATGTTAACTTAATGTGGCATTAGAGGCTGCCAGTAACTTGTATATATCAGATGGTCCATAGCCCTCAGGTTGTGGTGTCATTATAATTCTTATTGCGATTGGTGTCCCTTTAATGTCCATATCTGATCATCAGTTTTTTTTATATGAAGTGGGAACTAATGTGTCACTAATATATTTTCTTATGATTCTAGTAGCACTACTAATACACATAAATGTTTCCTTTTTAGGGAACTGGGGTCCACACCTCATCATAGTTCGCAGCTGTAAGATTCTGAAATGGGAGCTAGAATTTAAACGTTGGTGTCCAGGTTTAAAGCTCCTCTTGTATTTTGGAAAGCAAAGAGAACTCAGGAAAAAGAGACAGGTAGGTTTACGGATATATCCTTTGGATCTGTCAGGTCATTTATTTTTCCGTTCCGCGCATAGCAGGTGAATCAGGATTGATAAGGTGGTGATTGACTTTAAGCAGTGAGTGTTAGGGAGTGTTTGATATTTTTTCAAAGCGCTTTTATAATGCATTTCCTTTACTGCTGTGTGTGTTGTAGAAATGGCAGGAGCCCAACTGCTTTAATGTCTGCATCACCTCCTACAAACAACTGTTTAAGGGCCACCAGGCTTTCATGAAGATGAGGTGGAAGTGTCTTGTTATGGATGAAGTTCACCAGATCAAAAACATGACAGAGAAGCACTGGGAAGCCATCTTTAGCCTTCAAAGGTATTCTTTAATCATAATATTCACACTATGCTATTGCATTTTAGCACATATTGTGTTTATATGAAAATAGCTGAACATACAGTTTGGTTTTGGAGTTAGTATACATATAGATATCTGGTGATGTGAGAAATTTCTGCTTTGAGGACTTCTTGATAACTGCCTGCTTTATTTTCAGTCAGAATCGGCTGCTCCTCAGAGATAGTCCCCTACAGAACACTTGGAGAGATCACTGGACCATGCTGCATTTCCTAGTCCCAGGTCTATCCAGAGACTATATGGATTTCCCAATCAAAGGTAATGGAGAAGAAAGCCAAGAGAACTGCCACAAGATGTTCATAATGTTGCACCGGGTAAGTCCATTTCTTATAATATCCAACAAAGTGGGTGACCAGTGAAGTGGATGCGCTGGGTTAATTTTTCAACCAACAGCAACTATGGGAAAGAGGGATTTAACACTGGAAAAAATTGCATCATGTCTCTCCAGTTACTAGACCGGTTGTCGGAAAGGTTACAGTTATTAAACATCGTATGGAGTGGGGATGCTGACCTAGTGGTTAGTTTACATAAAATGGAATTCCAGTTTCGTTGCTGCAGTAGGCAACCAAAATGCTAAAAATATAAAAGCAGGGGAATAACAGTACTACACATTTATGGCTGGGCAAAATGATCAGATAATATCAACAGATCATAAGAATTCATTGGTGAAAATGATACTTGCATACAATTTTTTATTTTGTCACTTGTCTTGTTTTCTGTAACGCATACTGATGGCAACTAAAAAATACAAAGGGGACAATAATTTTCTAGCTCCAAGACATATCATTACTTCTTCGTCCTCATGGTGCCTTATTTTTTACCTTTTAGACTGTCCGTCCATTCATCTTAAGGAGATCAAAAAGAGAAGTAGGGAAACAGTTGACCAACAAATATGAGCATGTTTTGAAGTGTCGCCTTTCCAATCGTCAGAAGGCTCTATATGAGGATGTCATTCTACAACCTGGGTAGGTTATTAAAACTTTGCCATCTGTTGTAAACACCGAAGATTCCAATCCACTTGATGTGTGAAATAGATGCTGCAATGTGGAAACATGAAATGATATTAGTTTGTGATTGCTCATTAACATAAATCCTTATTTTGTTCTATCAGAGAAACAACAAGAGAATTGCAGTTTGTATGAGGGTTGCACTGATAAATCAATTTGAGAAAATATACATTGTCTTTTACTATTTCAAATAATACTGCTCTTGTGTACACCTTTAGAAAAATGGCCAAACATATGGTCATAAAAATATTTACTGCCTCTTAAACATTCTATAATCTCTTGGAATATTGTACATAAAAAAGTGAGCCAAACCAGTCGTTAATCATTACAGTGTAGGATATGGCTCTATTAAATAATAGAAACTTAAAAAAGTTAAAAATGTAAACTGCTTATCAATAAAATCCATAGTAAGTTAACCAAGTTTGTGCAATTGAGAGCTATTTGAAAGAAAGAAAGAAAGATAAAAATTTTCCTTGATTGAAAAAATTGGGGTCTTAGTAGTCTCCCTTTTTTTAAGATCTGGCAAAGTAGCTTGTTTGGTAAGCTGGTGGCACACACAAATTTGATTTGCTGGTGGCTCAAGAGAAAACAAATCTGGCCCTTTACCATGTTTTCTTTAATCAGCTGTTATAGTACTATGAAAATTTAGATGTCATTAAATATTCGGATTGCATTTTGCTTTTCCTTCTTTAGTCTGAAGTCCCATTCTTCTCAACCGATTAGTAATACCTTTTACTGAAAGGTGCAATATTTTGTGTTTTGTAGGGCCCAAGATGCTCTGAAAGGAGGGCATTTTGTTAGTGTTCTCCATGTTCTGGTACAGTTACAGAGAATTTGCAACCATCCAGAACTGGTGGATCCACGCACTGAACATTCCTCCTATGTGTGTCAAGCTCTGCAGTATAAAACTGCTTCACTCATACTGAAAGCGCTGGAGTATGATCCCTGGAAGGTAACGCTAATGCAAACATTTCAATAAAACTTTAAACCAACATAGAGTTTTATCTTTTGACTCAATTTTAGTTATATTCTGCTTTTAAGATAAAGTTGTTTCTTGAACCCATGTTGTAGGGATAATTATGATCAAAATATGCAGATCCGATATTTTATCAAAATATGAAAAATGACGGCGCTATAATCGTAGGACCACACCAACAATATAAATATAAAGGGATACCTTATATCAGGGCTTGACAAATTTGTTGTGAATCTAGGCGCCAGCTAAAAAAGTTAGGAGCCAGGATTTTTTTTTAAACTAACAGTTGGTTAGGAGTGATCTGATCATCATCAGCCCACTTACTAAACTCACAGCATTTGACCTGGAAGCACCCTGGACTTTCAGGTCAGTGCTGTTTTTTTTTTTGGTTTTTTTTTTTATTATTTTTTTTGAGATATATATATATATATATATATATATATATTATTTTTTTTTAACGCTTTCAATGCTGATGTTCCATTGGAGCACAGCATTGACTGATATTTAGTCCCCACAAGCTTGTGGGGACAAATGTTAACCCCTGCAATGCCACAAATGTGTTATACACAATTGCGGAATTGAAGGGGTTAATGCTGCACTGTCGCTCTCATGAAGCGATCAGGCAGCAGGGGGGTGTTGTGTCAGGTTCCCACACATGTGGAGACTGAAGAACCCTCTCCCCCTGTCCCTGAAGCTGCCTCTGGCAGCTGGGACGCAATTGCTGGTCTATAGACCAGCCATTGCAGGGGGAGTCTCTTTGATGACTGCTGTAGGCTTCCATGCCTACAGGAGTCATCAAAGGGCTTGTGTGTGGGGGGGTGGTTTCGTTTTTGCTGTTGCTGGCCTGCCTTGTGTGGGGACCCAATCAACACTGAACCCCCTTTCCTGAAGCTGCCTGTGGCAGCTGAAAACGCTATTGCAGGTTTTCCTGTAATCGCGGTTTCAGCCTACAGGATCACTTTGTGGATGTAAGAGGCTGGCATTTTTTTGTGGATGTAAGAGGCGCCAGGACAAAATTCTGAGTTGCCATGGCGACCTGGCGCCTGGGATTTGTCGAGCCCTGCCTTATATTTTCTCTCTGATCCAAAGTTCTTGCAGATCACACTAAACTGTGTAAGTCAAGCTAGAGAAACAAAACAAACAAAAAACAAATTTTATAATGTATCTATATGATGCGTATGCAATACAAAATATAAAACAGAAAACATTTCAAAACATGTCAGAATACAGGATGACATAGAATACTGTATATCAGTGATCGGTTAGCAAATATTGGTAATAAATATTGGTAATAATTTTAACTGCTTAAGGACCAGGTTGTTTTTTTTTTTTTTTTTTTTTGTACCCTGTGTGACCAATGCTGTTTTAACACTTTTGCGGTGCTCGTGTAGTGGCAATTTTCTCCTCTCCCATTTACTGTACAAGTTATATATTAGTTTTGACCATTAAAATAAACTGATTCAACTTAAAAGTAACTAGTGTTATCTTAAGATACAAGATACACCCAACAAAATATATGTAAGATAAAAGAAAATATAATAGGAAAAGATTGTAACTTATCTTAAAATACCGTATTTACTCAATTATAAGATGACCCCCCCCCACAATTTGAATATCCTTATAACCCTGATATGCCTTATAACTCCCCTATTTACCACTGTGCCCCCAGATATGCCTTATTCCCCCCCTTATATGCCCCCGACTTAAGGTCTAATTATAAGAGGAGCTTGGATATAAGACGAGGGGTAATTTTCAGAGCATTTGCTCTGAAAAAAACTTGTCTTATAATGGAGCAAATACGGTATAATACCTATTTGAGTATCTAGTTTGTAAGCTTGTTTGAGCAGAGCCCTCCTCACCTGTTGTCTCTGAAAGTCAATTTGTTAAAAAATTTGTACTCTTTAAATTCATCCGGTCTGGCGTAGCTGAGCCATAGTTTTAATTAGTACATACCTCATATCGGTTTACCAAATTTAAAAATATATATATATATTAGAGAAAACAAGAGTTCTCAGACTAACAAAGTGATTTTTCTGATTCATACTCTGACTAAAACATAAAAACAGCAACATTGTGTGTATTTGAGTATTCTCTGCCATGCTATAAAAACTGACCATTCTATTCCATTCAATACTAGAATGCAGATCTGTCACGGTTTGACCTGCTAGGGTTGGAAAATAAAATGACAAGTTATGAGGCCCATGTATTGTCTGGACAAAAAGTGACTAGGAAGCTGATTGAAGAGATTTATAGTTCTCCAGATCCGTCTCCCCGCCCCACTCCAGTCAAAATCAAACCCAACAGGTATGTTCTTCGAGTTGTCAATTAGACAGTGGCCCATAGATTTAATGACTCTCTATTTTCATTTTGGACATCTGTTATAATTACCTTCCTTGATATATGTACCTTGAAAACTACACTTTTAATTCACACATCTGAAGTTTGGACAATATGAAAGTAAACTACAGAGCAGCTCCTTTCTTCCTTTCTCCATGATTATCAATGCTTAGTGTTTATTCTGCACATACACTTACTGGATGGTGTAATTTGCAACTTTTGTAGGTTGTTCCAGCCAGTTCCATATGGACAGAAACCAGAAGGACGAACTGTAACCTTTCCAAGTACTCCCACATCACGTCTGATGACTACAACAACAGGCACAGTCAACCAGCAAGGGCAAGCCCGAGGGCGGTCCCCAGTATCTACAACATCTACTCCTCAGGGTAAGGCAGTATTATTGTGTGGGTTGTGTTCTTTTACGAATTCCACCCTATTTATTACATGCTTCACACAAAGAGGGTACAGATGAGAGGTTCAGTCTTGCAGACATCTACAAAGGTTGAGGTAAGTTTGCCAAGTGAGACAGTGTAAAGTCAGAACAGAAGGGGTCCTACAGCTACAGACTTATAAGACAGGGAAAAGATGAGGGAGGTGAAGCAGGTCTTAAGCAGGTGTTCAGTGGCTTAGGCACGCCACAAGTTAGCGGCAACTTGGTCACTAGCTTTAATCTTGAATATGTAAACCTGTTTTACCTGATAACCTTTTAAGACCATAGATTTTTGTTCTGTATGCTGTCTTTCTACTACCGCTAGTCTTCCCACTGTCTCTGCATGTTTTCATTCACCTTGCAATCTAGTAGAAACATCTGGCCATAATAACATTTCTGCACCATGGTATCTATAATAAATGTTCTTATTTATCTCACAAGGAAGAAGTGAGATGTGTTCCTGTATTTTTCAAGAATCAGGCTCATTAGCATGTCTGATTTGTCTCATTTTGATGACTATTCTTGAGAATATGTAGGAATAAAGGTTATCTTACTTTAGAAAAAGATGCTGAGATTTTTTACATGGCAGTATAAATGTTCCCATGTTGGAACTGGATAGAGGTAAGTACCTTATGCTTCCTCTTAGCTGAGCAAATCATTGTAGGGAACGGAGCTGGGTGACGTATCCCAGCCTAGGCTGATTAGATGCAGGCCTAGGGCGGCAATCCCCCTGGTACAAAACTAGAGGGCAGAGCGTCCTCTCGGGCGATGAAGCCCCCTAGTGTCCTGCCGAACAATGGATCTTTGATCTGCCCAACTGACCTTTTTATGCTAAGGGGGGTGCTGATTTTGCACCCAAAAGCATTGAAGGATTCATTTGGTGTCTGCAGTGGTACATTTACCTTTGGGGCCCCCTATACCTGACCAAGGGCAGCAAGTCCAGGAGCCTCCACCTCTGTGGTCAGATCTTATTTCTTAAGGAACAGAGCAACAGGATATGATGTCAACACCCTATTGACCCAGCACGGGATCCTTTGTTTAATCCTTTGCATCTGTGCTGGTTTTTTTTTTGTAATATATGGATATACATTTACACACAATCCTAAACAAATAGGATTTACACACAATGACAATATATAAGATGTTTTAAATTTTACTCTTTTTTTTTTTTACAGTATTGGCTAAAAAGTGGTTTTAGCGCCATACAACCCAATGGGATGTTTTGTGGGTTGCTATGGTGACAAGACCACATTTTCAAACTTTGTCTCAGAATAGCTTTTTGTTTGTATATTTATTTGATTTTCTACATGTTGTTGCAGGTTAATAGTGATATTTTTTAGTTTTCTAGTCATTGTTTTTGTTTTGGTGGTAACCTTGCTCTTTCTATGTATGTCCAGGCAGGCATGTAAAAAAACATCACAGAACGTTAAGAAGCGATTACAAATTAATAACATTCACTGCTATCAATGTGTAATAAATAATGTGTGTGTGTGCATGTGCGTGCAGCATCTAAAATGCCTTACGGACAGCATTAGCTTTCCTATGTTAGAGACCCAGGAGTAGCAGGGGAATGTGGAGCCTCAACTAACACAAGGGATCCCCAATGAGCATTTCCATACCATCATCAATAACCCAAAGAAATAGCATAAAATCAGGGTTTAGTAGGGTAACACAACTGTTATTTCCTCCTGTATACTCCTATCTCTGAATACAAGCTAAATAGTCAATTCATTATGTAGTATAAGCAACCACCTGCTTACACGTACATGGAAAGAGCAAATCATAAGTGCGGATTATGTATCTCTTTTCACAGACTGTGGCTGAATGTACTACTTATTTTAATGTAAGTTATTTCTTTACTTTTTGGTGTCGGTTTTGCTAGACTTATACATATTTCTTGAAGACCCTTTTTCACGTTTCTTGAAACAATTCATTAAACTGAGCACAGTTTGACCCAATTATGCACTCCTGTGTTTTGTTTTTTTTAAAATTACTCTTGATGGGGAATATTAATTGTGGAGAACCAAAATCTTCAAACCACTCATTTTGTTTGTTTCTTTGATTGCCAACGTCTTCATGCTATTTTTAAGTTACTGAGAAAAGTCCCTGTTATTTCTATATTTGTGATTTTATCATTGCTTACACCCTGCAGGCGCAGATGTGGCTAAAGCTGGTCAGCTGGCTACTTCTGGGGGAGGCCAAGGGAGGACAGCACAGCCCAAAACACCGGTTACCCTGCAGTTCCAAGGGAATACCTTCACCTTGTCCCAGAGCCAGCTCCGTCAGCTCACGGCAGGACAGCCACTGCAGCTGCAAGGTAATCTCATGCAGGAAAACAATAGGGTTATATGGAGCTGGAAGCTGATCTGTCGCTTTCCCCATATAGCTGCGCATACTAAATAATTCGATCAAATATATTTTTACAGGTTAAAATAAGCTATAGAAATATGTGTATAACAGGGGAATAGTATCTTATGTTCCATTTCTCGGGATCTGTGTTATTATTTCTCTCGATTGAGTTATTTCTGCCCTATTGTTAAGTTCATTTTATTACTTTTTTATATAGCAACAGCAATTCCTCTGTATGTATGTCTTCATTAAAATAAACCATTTCCATGCAAAATGCAGGGAGTGTCCTGCAAATCGTGTCAGCTCCCGGGCAGCAGTATCTGCGGACTCCTGGACCAGTTGTAATGCAAACCGTTACCCAAGGAGGGCCCATCCAAAATGTAATAAATGCAATAGGAAACCAGCATCCTACGAACCTTTCTAACGTTCCTGTGGCACCCCATGCAGGTAGGAAGCAGTGAATTCTAGATCAGAATGTGATCATTAAAATGTGTTTATGTAGCGTTTAGTGTTCATATACATCATGTATTATTTCTTAGTAACATTTGATGTAGGCCTCTTCACATGCACTTTTGTAATTGTGTTCTGTGTATAAATTGTTTTGCATACTGATCAGTTCTTGGACCTCAGTCCCAAGAATAGTTTGTATGGAAATATATATTCATATTACCTGAACGTTATAGTTATGCATAGTGATAACTTGTATATGATTTGTATGACAACTGGAGCTGTAGCTGTATGAATGTAAGTGAAGAGTAAGTGAAGAGTTTTAAAACAATAACCTGAATTGCAACTGATTCATACTTGTCTCGTACTAGAAATAGATTGGAAATATATCCAGTATGAATGGTATCAGGGGAGGGCTGGCAGCCTAAGGCCTGGGGGGCAAGTCAAGTGAAGTGGCTCCGCCCCCTCACACTCACCTTTCACCCCTCACGCTGCTCCCATCACTATGCGGCCATCAGACTGCCGGAAAAATCTAAACGGCCACTGGGTGCTGATGCCACCTGCCGGAGCTACTTTAATCCTTTTTTTTAATTTATTTAATATGCCGGATCGGCTTGCCATATTAAAAATAAATAAAAAAAGTATTAAAGTCGCGCCGGCCGGCAGCATCAGCACCCATCGGCCGTTTAGATTCGATTTCCAACAATCTGATGGCCGCATAGTGATGGGAGCAGCGTGAGGGGTGAAAGGTGAGTGCGAGGGGGCGGAGCTTTCACCCCTCACGCTGCTCCCATCACTCGGCCGCTGGGTGCTGATGCCGCCGGCCGGCGCTGCTTTAATACTATTTTTTTTTTCATTTAATAGCCGATCCGGCTTGCCATATTACATTTTTAAAAAAAGTATTAAAGTAGCAACGGCCGGCGGCATCAGCACCCAGCGGCCGTTTAGATTAGATTTCGGGCGGCCTGGGGGGCAATTGCCCCCCTGCCCCCCGGCCCAGCCCGCCCCTGGATGGTATCCCGATAGTTTTTAAGTATCTGTAGTATTTTTGTGCAGGAGTACAAGGAAGGAGCATGATGTCCAATTCTGGGAGTGTGGATTGTGCAGCTGCTGCAAAGTCTTCATCAGGCTCAGTAACACCGGCTCAGGTACTTACCGTCAGTGATTAATTCATACAATTCATACACACACACACCGCCACCACACACACACTCCATAAAGCACATTGGAAAACTTGGGATTTATTTTACTTTCATTTTTTTCTGTTCATACATACTAATAATAATGCATTTTTTTATAGGAAATAGAAGATAAGCAACGTTTGGTGACAGAGCGTCTTAACCGTCTATTTGCTTATAATGAACGGCGCTGTGCACAGGCCCCCATGTATGGAGCTGACTTGCTATCACTTTGCACCTTGAACACAGAAGCCCCTCAAGCTCTGAGTGGAAAGAGACATTGGAGCTGGTCTGGTTCTGTGAACTGCCGAGCGTCGTCCTGCTCTCCAGAGGGCTCCAGTGATCCACTGAGACACCTCATCTTATCTCCCAGCCAGCAGAAAGCTGCCTTGGAGTCTCTCGCTAAAAGGTGTTTATCTCTGTCATGGGTTTAAATTAAACATTATTTTAATGTAAAGATTATTAGATTGTGCTAGAATTTCTGAATAAGCAAAGTAGGGCTGCAACAACTAATCGATAAAATCGATAATAATCGATAATGAAAATCGTTGCCAACGAATTTCATTATCGATTAGTTGAATCGATTTTTATCGATTATAAAATGAGGGTTTTTTCCGAGCAAACGCTCTGAAAAATACCCCTCATTATATAATCCGTTTAGTCTGACTCACAGCAGCAGCTCCTACTTACCAGTCCCTCCCTGTAATCACTGTGACAACTGGCCCCGCCCCCTTCCTTCTCCCAGAAGGCCAGAACCACATGGCTGTGACACTCATCTAACTGTAAGTATAAAATTAATATTTGGGCTTCTGAAAGTTAGGGGAGGTGGGGGTTAATTTAGGGGCAGTTATGGTTAATGGGGTGTTTAGGGTTAATTTAGGGGAAGTTATGGTTAATGGGGTGTTTAGGGGCAGCTATGGTTAATAGAGTGTTTAGGGTTAATATAGGAGCAGCTGTGGTTAATGGGGTGTTTGGGGTTAATTTGAGGCAGTTGTGGTTAATAGGGTGTTTAGGGTTCATTTAGGGGCTGTTGTGGTTGATGGGGGTCTTTAGGGTTAATTTAGGGGATGCTGTGGTTAATGGGGTGTTTAGGGTTAATTTAGGGTAGTTGTGTTTGATGGGGTATTTAGAGTTAATTTAGGGGTAGTTATGGTTAATGGGGTGTTTAGTGTTAATTTAATGATGAGGACTGAGGGTTAATTTAATAAAGTTAACTTAAGGCGCAGTTAGAGGTAAAGGGGGGGGGCAGACTAAGGGGAATCTAAATCCTGGGGGCAGTGAAGATTAACCCAGTACTTATTTATAAAAGTATGGTGTCAGTGTGCTGTGAACAGGTCTGTGACTCTGAGGGGACTATGAGATATCTGGGGGTATAAGGCATATCTGGGGAGGATGGAGAGACATATCTGGGGGTATAAGGCATATACGGTATATAAGGCATATGTGGGGAGGGCAGTGTGGCATGTCTGGGAGGCAGTGTGGCATGTCTGGGGTGGATGGAGTGGTGTATCAGGGGGTATAAGGCGTATCAGGCACAGTGGCATATGTGGGGGTGGAATATGTGAGAGGCAGCGAGGCATATGTGGGAGGCAGCGTGGAGTGGCACATGTGGGAGGCAGCGTGGCATATGTGGGAGGCAGAGTGGAGTGGCATATGTGGGAGGTGGCGTGGCATGTCTGGGAGGCAGCGTGGCATATGTGGGAGGCAGCGTGGAGTGGAATATGTGGGAGGCAGCGTGGCATATGTGGGAGGCAGCGTGGAGTGGCAAATGTGGGAGGCAGCGTGGCATATGTGGGAGGCAGCGTGGAGTGGTATATGTGGGAGGCAGCGTGGAGTGGCATATGTGGGAGGCAGCGTGGAGTGGCATGTCTGGGAGGCAGCGTGGCATGTCTGGGAGGCAGCGTGGCATGTCTGGGAGGCAGCGTGGCATGTCTGGGAGGCAGCGTGGCATGTCTGGGAGGCAGCGTGGCATGTTTGGGAGGCAGCGTGGCATGTCTGGGAGGCAGCGTGGCAAGCCTGTGCTCAAATGTGCATAAATTGGGGGGGCTGGTTGGGAAATAAAGACAAGAAATGCATTTTATCAGTTTTTTTATTTATTCTGCGTTTGTATTTAACATCATTTGTTTATTAAATTATTTTACATAAATGAAAAATGTACATTCATTTTTTTATCCGATTAATCGATTAATCGAAAAAATAATCGGCCAACTAATCGATTATGAAAATAATCGTTAGTTGCAGCCCTAAAGCAAAGCCATTTCAATTATTCGTATACGGTACATTTTTTTATTTACATTATACAATGCTTACATTTATATATAGGCTACAATACTTACTATAGGTTAGTACAAGTGGAGGTTATAACAGTTGTAAGTAATCAGTGGAAAACGTTTCATATATTTGTGGCTATACATCTGTCTCCATTGTGGCAGGTCACTGTGTGTGGTTCCAGCTGCAGTCTCTGCTCCCCCAGCTATGATAGTCCCACATCCTCCTCCTTCCTACACCCACAATATCAAGCTTTTGAGTCAGAGTCTGAAGGAGCAGGTGGCCCCATATATCCGGGACCTGCGGGAGAGAACATCCCCTTACTGCGTGCAATTCCCTGATGTACGACTAGTGCAGCTTGACTCGGGTAAGTTGTATATCTGTTGTGTGTGAATAAAATATGTGATTTGTATTTTAGACCTGTACTGACTGGGGATATTACAGGCAAATTTAGAGTACATGGAAGTGTTATTTTATATTACACTGCTTCTTTAATATAGAATTATCGTATAGAAGGTATTAATTCTCATCATGTTGTGTGTTAGATGAGTGTGAAGTGCATTACAGTCTTTGGTTCATACCTTTTACTGGGGCAACATATAAAAGAATATAGAGTGGACCTCAGCTATCTCTCCATCACATGGAACGTATTGCACTAATCACATATCTTCCAATAAAAGGCAGTGTGAGCCAAATTCAGTGAGTCAGTGAGCTTGTAAGTATTTACAGTACACACTGCATGTTCATTATTGCACACACACACACACACACACTCGCCAGTACTCCATAAGAGTATATTGGAAGGCAGGGCCGGCCCTAGGCAAAATGCCGCCTGGGGTGAATTTTAAAATGCCGCCCCCCCCCCCCCTTATCTACCCTTCCTCTCCCTCCGTCCCTGCCGCCCCCCCCCATTATCTACCCTTCCCCCCCCTTGTACTTACCTTTCAGCAGTCCTGCGGCGAGTCTCCCTGTTCGGTCTCGGTGCCGGCTTGTAATGCTGAGCGCCGGAACTCAGCATTACAAGCCGGCACCGAGACCGAACAGGAAGACTCGCCGCAGAGGAGGGAGAGAGAGAGGGGCGCCGAGAGGGGCCCCTTTCTCTCTCTTTCGCTTTTTAAAAAAAAAAAGCGGTTGCCCCACTCGGCTCCATTGTTGGGCCGGTCCTGTTGGAAGGGAATGTGTACATAGGAATGAGACAACTTCTTAAGAGCCTGCCCTATGGTGTATCCCCACTTGAAGAAACACACATTTTAGCTCACATGCCATTTCAGAGGAAAAATTTCCATCAGCATATCAGTTTAACTTTCCCCCATGGGCCGCCTCAGTGGCGTTCAGTATGTACCCCTCCAGGTACAAGTGAACAAGTAGGTAACTATGAGTATTAATATCTTTTTGTCAGCTTAATCAGTTATGTGACACTTTGGACTAACACTGCCTCTTGTCTGACATTCAGGGAAGCTGGAAGCCCTCGTTACCCTACTGAAGAAACTCAGGTCCGAGGGCCGACGTGTTCTACTTTTCTCTCAGATGCTGCAAATGCTGGACATACTGGAGATCTTTTTGGACTTGCACTCCCTTACCTTCCTGAGGATCGATGAGAATGCCAGTTATGAGCAATGCCATGTATGCACTGTCTTTTACTTCCAACTTATAGGTACAGAGTAGATAAGGACATGATAATGTCCATTGAGCATTAAGAACTTGGTTGGCTTATACAAACTAATTCTTAAACAATACAACCTCCTATGTGCCATTTCCTTGATGGGGATAACCCAAATAAACTTAGGTATTCAATAGATTGGAGGAGGAACACACCGAGTCCATAAAACCTAACTTCTATTCTGACCTCTTTAGCTTTTGTTTGATCCTACAGATATAAAAGTTTTGTTAAATGGACTTGGCCTCTTCCAGTCCATTACATTTATAAGAAAATGAGCATGGTAGCATTTAGGAATACAATTCCTTCACTGTTCTATGTGAGTTTCCAGCTTGTATATTAGATTTGTTAGTAAGGGATACACCTTATTTAGAGTTGTTCAGAGAATATTGTGTATTTTACATGCTTTTTATTTTAGAACAAGGTAAAATCAACTGATAATTTAGTTCAAAAAGTTCATAAATAATACCTTTCATAACCTTTTCTAACACTTTCACAGAATATGTTTGAATGGAAACATATTTACAAGGCAGATAAAACTTTATTCTTTACAGACTTTATTATTTTTATTATTATAGACACAGAATCGGACCGCAGATAAAAAAAACATTTTGACCTTTTTTGTTGTGCTGTACAACCTTATTCAGGCCTTGTCTTGGTCTTATGGCCTGGATATATGTCATGCATGTTTAAATTCTATCGGTATTACAATTTGACTAACATTTAATGTAATTACTCACATTAATTGATTTAACACCTCAGAGTCCTAGTTCTAATACTTTCCGAGAGTAATTTTTTGAGCTCTTTGTAATGTTTTTCATGGTCACCATGTTTCAATGTAACTATTATTTCTACTGTTAATGTTTTTTATTTTATGTAAGGGCTGGTTATGTTAACACTCCAGTGTACTGACAGTTTTAAGATGCCTGTTTATTTATGTTTGTTCTGGTATCTCCTAGGATCTCATGAAGAGCTTTAACCAAGACTCTCGGATTCTCTGTGCGCTTGTATCTACTCACAGCTGCTCTTTGGGAGTTCCATATGTGGAAGCCGACGCGGTTATTTTCTATGACAGTGATTTAAATCCTGTGATGGATTCCCGAGCCCAGGCATGGTGTGATCGCATTAGTAAAAGTAAAGATATCCACATATATAGGTAACTTTGATTATACACATACAGTGTTTGTGTCAAGGTAGGCTTATAGCATGTACTATTTCATCAAGTGATATTGGCCTTACTACTTTTAGACTGGTAAGTGGAAACTCCATTGAAGAGAAGCTGTTGAAGAATGGTACAAAGGATTTGATCCGAGAAGTTGCTGCTCAGGGCAATGACTTTTCTATGGCTTTCCTAACACAGGTAAGCTTTTTAATGATATATATGCTCATCTGGCTTTGGTATCTTAGTATTTGAGGGTCCATATCTAGACAAGCAAACATATCGACATCATTATACCATGTTGATGATGTAGCTGCAAATTGTTACTAATGAATAGCTTTAGAATGACACGTGGAAGTATATTCTTTGTATATGTAAGACTGAAATTAGATCTCACTTTAAAGCTGTGTTATTTAACTCTGCCCCAGCATCATAGCATCCATTAGTGGGTAATTCCTGGCTTAACCCCTTCAATCCCAGGGGTTTTTGGTACCTCAAAGCCCGGAGCAATTTTGCCATTTTTTGGAGTATGTCGGTTTAGCGATTATTCTCCTTTCCTGTGAACAGTGTACCCATGTAAACTATATATTGTTTTTTCAAGGAGAGATACAGCTTTCGTTTGATACCATAGTTGGATGATTAGCTGAAAATTTAGAATGAGAAATTTTGTAAAAACTAGCGAAGATTAGAAAAATAAAATTTTTACATTTTCCCTCTGAATCCTCACAAAATTAGGTAAAGTGATAGAAAATCCCCTCCAAGTTTATTAATTCAGGTGTCCTGATTTCAGAAATACCAAATTTATATAGATTTTCAGACTTTCCAAGCACCAGGGAGCATACTATAAGGTGTACAATTTTGTATAATTTTTATGCCTATGGCTTAACGGGTTTGGGGGTTGTGAACGGGGGCAGGAGGGTTATACTGGCTAGATGTTATGCTAGGACAATGGGAAGTAAGGTTTTTTAATAATTTATTATCTTTTTTTATATGTTTTTTTTTAAAAAAATTTTATTTTAATTTTTTTTACATTTTATTTGTATTTTTTATATATTTTTTTTTAAACAGAAATGGTTAGAGGTCCTCCTGAACATGCCAGTGATGTCACAATGACATCACAGCTTACATTATAATTTTTATTTTTATTTTTTATATTATTATTTTAATGATTTATTTAATATAATTTTTTTTAATGAATTCACTTTTTTTTTCAGCTTTTCTCTTTCAGGACGGGAGGGGGAGTGAGAGACATGGTTTCTCACTCCCCGCGATCCCCCTGCGATCCGACCTGCATAGAGATTGCAGCGTCTCTGTGCCTCATCGGAGGACAGGATATCCCCCGCAGGGGATATCCTGTCCTCCGATGACCTTCCGATTAACCTTCCTGGTTAACAACTGATAATGTTAAGCTGAGTATGCCTGTTACAATGTAAACAAGTTCAGCCCAGTACAGGTTGGCAACAAAGATAACGTAAGATTAAAGGCAGTATTAAAAAAAACAGTAATGTGGGACCCTTCCAGAGCTCTCCTCCCTATAGCCTCACTCAAAGGTAACTGGTTTTATTATGAAGCATTGTAATGTGATGTAACAGGACAGGAATGTTGTTCTTTTCCCCCCCGCAGCAAACAATACATGAATTGTTTGAGCTTTATTCACCCTTGGAAGACTCTGGATTTGGCGCAAAAGCTGAAGAATTTGTAATGCTTTCTCAAGAACCATCCCCAGCAGAGACAATAGCTACCAAGTTTGCCAAGCCCTTCATAGAGGTGAGCAGCTGAAAGATGCATTAGTGACCTTTTTTGTCAGTGATAATTTCTTTTTTTTTTTTTTTTTTGTGCATTTAATAGAAATAAGAAATTGCTGTAGATTTTAGTTATGCAGCAAGAAAGCAATGAGGCAGAGAAAATGTTATTATGTTATAGCCAATAATAAAATCTAAAACAAGGTTGTCAAACTTTTGGGGGGCTGCATACTGCTGAAAAATGCATGGGACTCAAAGCATATGGACTGGGGACCAGAAAGCAGGAAGGGTCACCAATTTGATAAATGTTCTCAATCGGTATTTTAGTAGCTTGTGATTTCTTTTCAATGTTAAAGGCTTTAAAGAGCATTGAGCAGGTGGGAGTTGTGGATCCAGAATCAGTGGCACAAGATATTAAGAGAGAACAAGACAAACAGATGGACATACCAGGCAGCACTCAATATGAGGAGGAAACGTCGGACCTGCAAGAGCTGGCTGCGGTGGTGAAGCAGGTAAGCCATTCATAAAATACTGAGTAAAACATAGCTCTGTGTGCTTCATAAATATAATATAGTTTATGTGACCATCATTTGAAGTAACACAAAATAACAAAATACATTGACAGATTGGTGCTGCAAGTTAATCTCCATTAGTATTTATGCAATGACCATACTTTTTACCTTTTCTGTTTAGCTTACACCCATTGAGAAGTATGCTTTGAATTACTTAGAAGAGTTCTACACATCAGGCACTGGAGGAACTGAGGAGACTTTAGAGGTTAGAAATGATTGTTAATAGTAAATCTGATCAGTGATATGTTTACTTCAATACTAGAATTTCCAGGAAACATTGACCCTGGCCAACATCAGTGCACTGCATGTAAGATCTGACAACCAAGTGTAGAAAAACACTCCTTTCATGTAACCCATTTCTTTTTCATCTCTGGCAGACAAAAATGACAAAGAGGAACTGGGAGATTCAACAGCTAAAGGAAAAAAAGGAGTGGGAGGAGAAAATGGTATGGGAAGAAACCGAGGAAGAGCTTCTGACCTACATGAGAGAAGATGCTTATAACAAGGTGGCTGATTTAATGGTGTAAAATATTTTTTTTTATTGTAGAAAATGTTAGATCTTCTAGAACCTTTATTATAGGTGTGTGTATACATATGTATGATCCCATGCTGCACTGGTCCAGGAGCACATTAAAATACTGTAATACTGTATATTTTTATGTTCTTTTCCCACTTTCTTCTTCATTCTCCTTCCCTTGGAGGTTCCAACTCCCTTTCTTTTGTTGGTGACTACTGGATTTTTTGTCTTGTAACCAATTCTTCAACTTCTCGGGTGAATCAAACGACCATGTTTTGTACTCGTACGTTAGAATGATTTTTAGAAGGGTTAATCTTATCAAGTATGTTCATGTGTTTGCTTTGCCTTACATTGTGACATCGGAAGGATTTATGTTATGGCTCAGCGTTGCAGATGCACATAGGGTTAATTTGATTAATAAATTAATAAAATATAAGTTTTCCTGAAATGTGAAATATACATGTTTTGTCAGTCATTCAACTCATTATGCATAGTTTTTGTTAGAAGGATAAGCCTTTTGTCATAAAAACCAAAATCTGTATTTTGATTATTATATATGTATTCTCAAACAAATACATTATTTCCCTTTTCTCTAGGATTTTGTATATGAAGGTCCAGATGGGCAGACAGAAATTATGCCTGTAAGTAACAGTACTTGCATAGATAAGTATGTGTGAGGTCAAACAGATTTTTTAAGTTCAACCCTGAGATGTGTAGATGATAAGGAACTGGAATTACACCAAATTGCACATAAATTGTAACACAAAATTTTACGTGGCACAGATATGGACCCCTCCTACTCCACCACAAGATGAGAATGATATCTACATTGATTCAGTAATGTGCCTGATGTATGACACCAATCTCATTCCGGAATCTAAGCTGCCTCCTGTCTATGTGAGAAAAGAACGCAAGAGACACAAAACAGACCCAGTTGGTGAGTAACTCAGGACTCTACAGCACATTGGTATCTTTTGCCTCTCGACATTTCTGCTAAACCATGAGTTTGCAGGTGAATTGTGGGGAGGTCAAAGATTGCATTAGGAAGGGCTAACCCTAGTGAGTTTCTAATGCAGGAATGGCTGATTGAATTGGGCTAGTTCTGCCAGTGAAACCTCATATGGATTGGCCCTTTTCAATGCATAGTGAAGTTGGTGAGAACAATTATTTAAAGTTTTCAGTAACTGTGTGTTTTAGCTGCAGGTAGAAAGAAGAAGCAGAGACACGGGGAGTCTGTGGTTCCTCCCCGTTCACTCTTTGACAGAGCCACACCTGCCATGCTGAAAGTGAAAAGAGAAGGCAAAGAGCAGAAGAAAAACCTTCTCTTGAAACAACAAACACAGTTTGCAAAACCACTTCCAACCTTGGTCAAACCAGCAGCCGAATCAGGACCGGACAACCCAGAGTGGCTCATCAGTGAGGACTGGGCTCTCCTGCAGGTTAGGAAGCCGTAGATATCCAGCGCTGTTCAAACTTGTGAGCTGTGATTATTTGGGACAGTTATGTGCTGGAATGTGGAGACAAAAGCAAATGCAGTACGTGACAGCAAAAGCCCATGTGGTTTGTTATAAAATGAAAAGACTCTTTTAAGGTAAATCTGAATAAGATGTCTTTTGAGGGAGGAACATCAGGAAGTCTCAAATTATGAGTAAAGGAAGTACGTGCCATAATTTCAATCAGTAAAATCCTACCTTCGATACTATTATACATCAGAGAGTTTAAGAAATGGCAGTTAGAAAACATATTTCTTAGGTAAGACCTAATGATCCTTAATTGCAGGGATCATTTACTAATGCACAGGTAACTTTTTTGGCTCTTAAGAGTGTGTTGTAGCACCAAGGGAAGACATACATTCCACCTGCAAAGGCTTAGTGCCCAATATCCTAAGAATTAACAAAATATACATAGTACCAGTATTTTCCCATAGTACCATAAGTTCTCCCTGTATAATACATTTCATTATTGAATACTTCCTCTTATAAGTATTTCCTATGAAACCCAATATGTATGAGAATTAAGCTTTGAAGTACCTATGACTGACCATAGTTTGAGAAACACTGCATCATAGGACATATGACCCTTTCTAGCACAAGTCCCTTTGCCTATAAAGATAAGATGATGTTGACTGTTGTGATTTAAAACATCTACATCATATATACTTGAAATAAAAAATATTTCAGTGGTGTGTTTTTTTTTTAGCTAGTGCTGCTGCCATTTGTGTGATCAGATAGTAGCAGTCATTCCAGTAAGTATTGGGACAAGTCAACAATTAGCGAATGGTTTTCTTACTCTTCTTTGTATTCTTTACCCTAGGCAGTAAAACATCTCCTGGAGCTCCCTCTGAACCTCACAGTCGTTTCCCCAGCTCACACTGCCAATTGGGATCTGGTGAGCGACGTGGTAAACTCGTGCAGCCGGATCTACCGATCATCAAAGCAGTGTCGCAGTCGATATGAGAGTGTCATCATTCCGAGGGAGGAAGGGAAGGTCAGAAGATCATCCAACATTTATATGCTTTACAAGCACATTCACTTTTTTTTATATATATATATGTAAAAAATTGTGCCAATCCTTGTTAATGTTTGATATTTTTGTATTATTTTTATAGCTAATGTTTGAAGCTAACCCTAAGAAGAAGACTAAGAGTATTTATAAGGTTTGTTCTCATTTTTTCTAACTTATTCATTTATAATGTTTATGTTGTAATCATTCCTGTCAACGTGTCCTTCTGCTACACTAAGATTGATGATTTGTGGTTTTTGTATACACAGGTGTTTTTGTATACACTCAACCTTATTTCATGTTTTCATGCAGGAAAGGTTGCACACAGAAAGTCTCTGGTTTTCCAGTAAATCCAAAAAAATAAAAGGTTCACCCCATTGAGCTTCTTCTGAAAAGAAATTATTGATTGGCTCTGTGTAATGCATCATGTCATTAGTGATATTTCTCAATGAATTTTATGCCATCTCAACCCTTTCTGGTTAAACTTGCTAGATTTTGGTTATTCACAATGCATAAAGAAGTCAGTGAATTGAAAGTAAACAAATGATTACACTTTATTTTTGTATTGCACCAAAATAATATACTCCCATTTATCAAAATAACACAAGTAATGTTTCACCACAAATACATTTTGGAGGAATATCTCCTTTAGGATAGCTCTTAAAACTACTCTCTCGAACACTTTGATGGATTGGCAGCAAATCTCTTAAATTTGTATGCGTGTGGGTTGGATACAGTTGAAAGAATAATGTTATATAATGAAGACTATTGAGCTGTCAGGCAGGCTGGGCACTTTAATATGTGTTTTGGGACACATACATCTCATGTGCTCTAGTTGCTGCATTGAAAGGCATCACAGACAATTGGGACTCGTACATTTCAAAATGTTTTACTCTGTTGAGCTTTAAACAGAGGCAAGCACAAGTGAAAGTTATTTTATGATTGATGAAGATGATTGCCGTGTGCCGCTTCAGGCTGAAGAAAAATATTATTTCGTATGCCATCATATAAAATTTTAAATTAATGGTAGGATAGAGATAAATGACTAGTGCAATATTTAATAATAACAAACTACCAGCGCTCAAATCCAAATCTTCATACATATATATATACAGTAAATAACAATGAGGCAATAGCACTGTAGTTTGGCCAGGGCTCTCCATTAACATGAGGTGGCTGGGCTTCCAGACAAAGTGAATATCCGTGATAACAAAGATGATAGGTTTTATATGCCTTACTCAATTACCCTTAATTGGGAATGGAGAATGCTTTCCTGAATTTTTGCATTCTGAATGTCTTGACTGATGATGTTACGAGAGCAGTATTTAGTATGGTGGATATGTGTATAAGAATGATATATAGTTGTTATTAACAAATCCATTTTTGCTGTGCCCACATCCTGGTCATTGTGCATCATTTTGTGTATCTTGACATGGCAAGGCATGAGGTTGGCAAAAGAGGATTCCCACCTGTGCAGTTACTGTTGGCGTATATTTGCATTATATATATATATATATATATATATATAATGTTTTGCATAACACACCTGTTTTGCAGACAACATGACACCATAGGGGGGTCTGTGAGAACAGATTTTTTTCCTCTTGTTTTCTTGTTGTTGCATAACGTAACCTGTCATTTTCAGACTAAAAACAGCCGTCCTCTGCGAACCAGTCAGATCTATGCCCAGGACGAGGGTGCGACCCACACTCAACTGTACACCAATCACTTTGAGCTGATGAAAATGACGGCAGGAAAGAGGAGCCCACCCATTAAACCACTGTAAGCATACAAGTACATTGCACAATGAGCTAACCTTTAGCTTGTAAGAAGGGGTAGTAAAATAATTTCACAGTATTTCCTCATGACCACAAAGAACGTGTTGAAATTGTTTTGTGTATCTGTTCCTCAAACGCATCTATATACCAAATAAAACTGTGGGCTTCCACGCTAACAGCTCTTTGAAGATTTTTTCCTGGAAAGTAACTCTTGAGGTACAGAATAATCCACCTCCTCTTTCATACATTCATGCACATAAACATCTAATTTGTTTACACCTTTCAGCTCATGAATTCACAAAATCTAGATCCTTTGCCTAAAATATTTAATAAATAATGATTTGTACAAATGTAACACAGTTTTCCAGGAAAGCTAAAAAGGAATTAATCCAGTGTTGGATTTTTATTAAAGAAACGGCCATGAAGTCAATTTTATAGACAAGACTGCTTCTTTCAGTTGCCCCCTCCACCCAAGCATTCCCTTTATTCTGGAGTGTTTTTTGGGGTGCATGGTTCAGCTTCTTGAGGGCTTCTTATCGTATGTTGCTGGCTAGTGGGCCATTTTTGGGATGGGAATTGATCTTGTTCATTTCTGGAAAAAAATGCCTTGTTTTCATCAACTTCCCGAATGAGAACATGAGTAGCTCATAAGTAATGAACTGATGCTCACAGCAAAAGCCAACATAACAAAGAACAGTCGCCAGCTCTACCATTAGCAGTTAGCACTACTAACCCTACTTGGGTCTATTCTACATTAACCAGCAACATACTGCCATTGGGATATATCAGAACTAAAGACTTTCATTTTGATCTTTGAACACACATTTATATTAAAAGCTAATAAACCGGTGGTACAGGACTCCAGTGGCGGTTAGTCGGGTTGTGCCGGGGAGCGACCCCGCTTGTTGGAGATGCGGGGAGGACAGCGGCACTTACCTGCATATGTGGTGGAGTTGCAGTAAACTTCAGCCCTACTGGACTTGGGTTTTCCGGTGTTTGGAGGAGATCACAGTGGCCTTCCCCAGGCTTTGGGCTCCTCCTCCACTCTGAGAAGTCGTTGGGTAGTATGAAACGCTCCATCCTCCGTCATCTTCTTAACGCGGCACGTAGCCTTATACCGCTGTATTGGAAGCGCCCTATGGCTCCCCCCCTGCGCCTGTGGGTTTCGCGGGTGGAGGAGATCCGGACCTTGGAGGAGTTGATCCACCTGGCTTCTGACAGGATGGAGGCATACACGAAGACGTGGGCGTGCTGGCTCTCTTTTCTCACCTCTCCTGTGCTTGTGACGTTGCTTCAGTGATTAACCTAGAGCTTCCTGTTATCAGACTTCCCTTACTAGCCCTTTGCTTTTTCTTCTCTTTCTGCTCCCCTCCCGCCGACTCCCCTCCTCCGTTTCCCTCTTCCCCCTCCCCCCCCTCTCTTCTTCCCTCTCCCCCCCCTCTCTTCTTCCCTCCACCTCCTTCCTTTTTGTGCGTGTCTATATGTTTACCTCTACACCACACGGTCTCGTGGCAATTTGAATACTGGGTTTTGATTTTTGAGGCTTCCATTGCCTCACACTCCACATTGCTTCTCGCCGTATGTCATATTTTGTAAACCTACCGGAGGGGGATGTATTTGGAATGTATCTATTACTGCCGTTTGAGCCTTATTATGTATATGGATCTTGACCATGTCATTGTCGTTGCATCTTTATTGTGACGTTTCCCTATGTTTCTGTATTGTCTGTGTCCTTAAACCAATAAAATATCATTTACCTAAAAGCTAATAAACCTTGTGGTGCTCCTGCTGAAGTCATGGTCAGTTTATTAGAACACAATGTGTAACAAAGTGTAACTGGCCATGTTTTTCTTTATTTTAGGTTGGGAATGAACCCCTTTCAGAAGAATCCAAAACATGCTGCTGTGCTTGCAGAAAGGTAACAACCACAAATAATCAAACTTCTCATCTTGGATATTTGCACATTACAATGATTGCTCCAACTGCACTGTTATTGCTTGGCAAATTGTGCATTAGTTCTGCCGTATTCCACACGCAGTACATTGAACAGAATTAATTACCTGTTTAGTCTCGTCATTCCATCATGCTTATCAAAGAGAGCTAAAGATCCACGAGATAGGTTTAAAAGGCATCCATATGTCACCTGATTTATGCTACATCCTTCACACTAATACATCTGAGTCACAGTGAAATTAAATAGAATCATTATTCTGTTGAAAGTGTTTGAAATGCATTACTATGCAGAATATATGAGAATGGATAAAGTGCCTTGTCTTTTCACAGTGGCATTAACTACGATAAGCCTCTGCCTCCGATCCAGGTGGCTTCTCTCCGTGCTGAGCGCATTGCCAAAGAAAAAAAGGTATTTTGCTACCTATGACGGATCATTTGTCTTAACCGTCTGGTGTCGTAACATTGACATATAATAATATATATATTCTGAGAGCCAGCCAGAAATGTTTTCTAGACAGTATGATTTTTTTTTTTTTTTAAGAGCCAACAATCTCCTGTAAATATTAATATAAGATAGCTAAAAAGTAAGTAATGCCAGTTGCCTGTGATTTGTCCATTGCTGGTTGTATATATATTTTGCATACCTTTTCTCTGGTTAAAAATGATACTATATATCTTTCTGATATATCATCAGATATTTTTACACTTTGTGTTTCAGATGTGTATCATTGGGTTATAAGACACAGATCCAGCATACATACTAATATTTCCCTTTCTCTGGACACTTTATATTTGCAACAAAACATTGATGATAACAGCCTTAATACCACAGTCACCAATTTTTCTATTTTATTATTATATATCAATTGAAATGGTAAACTAAGAGTCAACATTTGTAGGGTCAACATTTGCATTGTGTTTTGTTTAGTGTATTTTTAGGTACTGGCTCTCCATCATTATACTACCCAAATATATTGATGTTTTATCAATGTCTCGCAGGCTTTAGTAGAGCAGCACCATCGAGCGCAACAGCAAGCTGGCCCTACAGCTGCTCAACAGCCGCAGCCAAACGGGCAGCAGGCACCATCTCCAGCCGTGCAGCCGGGACAGACACAACCTCAACAACAAGTGGTCCAGCAACAGGTTGTTCAGCAGCCACAGGCAGTGGTTCAGACTGCGGCCACCACTGTGCCAACCACTGCCGTTCTGGTAGGTCATGAGCATCAGATCGTGAGGTCTCAGATCTGAATATGCATATCCAGATTATTTAATATCACTTGAGTCACACTGTGAATTCTGTAACCACAAAGAGAAGTGGCGGTATTCAGTGTTTGTTGCATGTTAAGGGAAAGTCAATTTTTTTATTACATTTTTCATATTTAAAAAATCTAATGAGTCTGTGTTTAAAATCATAACTGTAAAGTAAAGTTGATTTAGATTTAAAAAAAAAATTACAAATACTTTCATAAACTGCTAATATTAAGCCTCTTTTATTGAGTGCATGTTGACAGCTAGTTCATGACAATATATTCACGTCCCATCTATAATAACAAAATTTTGTTTTTTTACTGAAAAAAGATGTACGTTTAAGTATTCAGCTGTTGATGTAAAGCGTAACATAGCTGAAAGGATTAAAGGTGTTTGATAAGTTAGGAAAGGTTGGAAAATACTCAAGGAATCACATATTTTATTGTTAAGGGTACATAGGAAGGTATTCTTAAGAGATATACAGTCCACATACATACATATGTGTTGGTGTGAAGGCATGTATTGATCTAGCAGGCTAAATTGTCCTATTTTTTAAATAGGCTGGAACCATCAAACCTACGGTTACGGGCGCAAGTATCCAAGCTGGTAAGGGACTGTTTCTAAAATAATCATAGTAGAAAAATGTTCTTTACAAAGACACATGCAGTTTTCATTTTATTCATAGTTGTGTCTAAGAATCACGATGATTTTCAATGAATGAAGGCATTTGATCATGTTTTTGCAAGAGGAAAATATTTTTCTGAAAAATGAAGGCGATACTCAGCTGTTATATGTATTAAAGTGCATATGATGGCTGAAGAGTCCCTTTAGTTGCCCTCTGTAGCATGGTATTCATATGGACATTTGCAGATCTGGAAATGTATTCTTGAGATTTAATCGCATAGAGATAAGGCATATACTTTGTCAGAAGCTTTTTTCAGTTTCTGTGGGAATAATCAGCACCGACTTTATTTGTCACGAGACAAGCATTCTCTAGAAAAATGGCAGATGTGGCAATATTTGCCATGTTTAAAAGAATTATTTCTGAGAAGGGTCTGGGTGATCAACAGTACCAGAAATGGTGTTTCCTATGCTGCATTTAGTTACAAAGATGATAAATATTAGTTCAGCATTGTAGTTGGAATGGCAGCCTGGACGGTAATGTTTTCAGAAAAGGATGATTGCAA
Source organism: Spea hammondii (assembly GCA_029215755.1). Lineage (NCBI taxonomy): Eukaryota > Metazoa > Chordata > Amphibia > Anura > Pelobatidae > Spea > Spea hammondii. The sequence goes on along the minus strand of JARDYJ010000001.1, from coordinate 140,176,059 downwards.
CTTCCCACAGAGGCAGGGACCAGAAATGTGATTTTCACCATAATTCCATGTTTTAACCTATAATAGCATTTGCAGTGAGTGACCATAGATTGTGAAACTGTTAACCAACATGTTTTATATTTAAAGCCACTGTCAGTGGAAATGTAATTGTAAACACTGTGGCAGGCGTTCCATCGGCCACGTTCCAACCCATTAACAAGAGGCTTGCTTCTCCTGTCGTACCTGGGACACTGGCTGTAAGTAAATAATACAGTAAATAATATATTCAGATGTTCTCTATTGGATGCGGTAGATAGAGACGCAACATTTTTGCGTTGGAAGTCAATATGGCAATATTGCTGTACTACATATACTATAAAGCAGAAAGGAGCTCTGATTGTTTTCTGCTCCCAATCAGGCTTCTGCTGGAACCCCACAGGTTGTTCACGCACAGCAGAGGGCAGTGACAGCCTCCGCTACTACAGCAGAAATGGTCACCATTGCAACAAGCCAGGGGGTGCGTGCAGTGACTCCAGTGACTGGAGGGACTGTGGTCTGCAGCAGCATTTCACCTGTCCAGACACAGAGCAGGTCTATAGTCACCCAGGTGACGACAGGTAATCACATTGAAACAGCTGATTATCATACAATACTGTTTCCGCTTTATATGATAACCTTTATTCCAACTTATAAATGTTATTAACTGAATGGTTTCTGAGATATATAAAGATATTGCTAACAGTAACAATAATACAGCATGATTAAAGATACCTAGGCAAAACAAGTGGTCTTGCAACCATTGCCCCCAAAAGGATGTTGAATCAGCAGGAACATTCTATGGGTTGCTTCAGTACCATGCAGCAGATTTAATTTTTTTATATAAGGAAAGATTTAAGAGTGATTTATTTTTATTTTGCCTTTAGTTGAATGGCTAATCATGTGTTCCTTTTCTATTCTAGCCACCACTGCTGGAGTTCAGCTGGCTGGTAAAACCATAACTCCAGCACAGTTCCAGTTGCTCAGACAGCAGCAGGCTGCGCAGGTTCCTCAGATCCAGGCACAAGCGCAGTCCCCGGGACAGATAAAACCCGTTGGGAAGATATCCCCAGTGAGTAATAGGGACTTGACCTCAACATTGTGAGAAGGGATAGTCTGCTTTTCATATATACATATGTGACTGTGTGTCACTTGTAGGAGCAGCTGCTCAAGTTGCAGAAGCAGAAGATGCAGTTGCCACAACAGACAGCTCAGACAGTGGCCCAGCAGCAGCAACCTCAGCAACCATGTCCACAGGCAGCACCTGCCCAGAGTCAGCAGCAGCCGCAACAAGCACAGCAGCTAACAGCAGTCACTGCACCAAGAGCAGGGGCTGTGTTGGCAGGTGCCACTGTTGCCAATCTGCAGGTAGCCCGTCTAGTAAGTCATTATAATTTTATTTTATAACTGTTTTGATCATGAAAATAATATAAGTATATTGGAACAATAGTAACGAACAGGTAGCTGTAGAACTTCAACTCCTGCGATGCTTAGTCATAAGGATGCCTTTTCCTCTTTGCCTGCTTCTTATGCTGGATAGTCACATGATAGTTGTTTCTGTTATGTTGCGTGTAGTTGCAGAAGCAACTTATTTTTACTTACGCTTTTTTGTTTTGGTTCACTTCTTCAGCTACAGGCCCAAGGGCAAATCCAAGCCCAATCAGGGCAAGCAACACAAGTGGCACTGGCAAAACCTCCTGTGGTTTCTGCCGTAGTATCATCAACAGGAGTCACCACCCTCCCTGTAACAGTAGCAGGAATCAGCGTCGCTATTGGCCAACCACAGAAGGCTGCAGGTATGCTGTTAGTCTTATATATGAGAATTAAAATATCATCAGTATACAAACAGTCCGGTTCATAATAGTGTGTTAACACAACTTACCTAACTAGTTTGATAGGATAGGCACATTTGTTATTATTAAGCATTATTCCTGAAACATTGGTTATCTTGGTTATGGTTATCGAAGCTGTGTTGGGCTTAATATACTGTTTTAATCAAGTGCCAGAACGGACACGGATTGTTAATATACAAATGATAACAGTTTCCCCTACTTATGTGTGTTTGTTTGCTAATAGCATCGTAAAGGCTGCAGCATCAGCATGCGCATTATTGAATTACAGAGAGGGTAATTGATATGGAATAATATGTCTAGTAGGTGGTCCATGCTAAACAAGTAGGGGAATGTAAACTTGATTGCCAAGGAGTGGGGTTATTGTTGGAACTTTTTCTTTGGTGGTGAGATGTGTCATGTTGTTGTCCAGCAGGTGGGCAAACTGTGGTTGCTCAGCCCTTGAATGTACAGCAGCTTTTGAAGATAAAGCAGCAACAGCAGAAAGCTCTGCAGTCCCAGGGAGCTCCAGGACAGGCCACAGTGCAGCAGCAACAAAAGGTATTTAGCACAGATATCTTAGCCTAACACCTATCTGACAATGGCGTCTCCAGCATATTTAGTGGGGCGGCACAGGGACAAAGGGAGCAGGGCATCCAGGTTATATCCAGGGCATCCCTTAGGTTTTCAGATGCCTTGTGCTGGCCACCCCATGGGGTGTATGCAGCCTTTTGGACACACAAAATCACAAAATTGCTGCTTTCCATCAAATACCAATCAATTTAGTTTGACTGCTATTATGGCATGCTATTATGGTTTGACTGCTATTATTATTAGAAATAAACCATGTCTTCATTTTGAGACAACATTGCTTGTACAATTTGCTGTGTTTGAGGTTTAAAAACCATTTACAAGCGGGTACTTAGAGAATCCATGTTTTTACCAAGCGTTTCTGGACTTCAGCAACTTGTCTTGAGTTTACTGCTTCCTCTCAAGGAGGGAATCAAAACAGGAGAAACTTGCAGTATAAGAGGTCCTAGTGAGTCTCACTAAAGCATCTTCAAGTCTAGAAAGAGCTGCATTGACTGTTTTAAGCAGAAATTGTTATATTAAAATTAGATATCTTCACGTCTGCTTTGTCCACAGATAGCAGGCCAGCAAGTGACTGTTCAGTCCCAGCAACAGCAGAGCCAACAGCAGAAGGTGACATACACCACCCAGCCAGCCATTAAAACCCAGTTCCTAACCACTCCTATAACCCAGGCCCAGAAGTCCCCTGGAGCCCAACAGATGCAGGCCCAGATTCAGGTAACTGCCATCCTTCTGAGTGTAATATAATGGATGGTTAGTTCATATGGGGTTGTAGTGTTCTCTTAGGAGATTAGCCCTGTAAATTATAAGGCCGCTGGCAACAGTATACTTGGTTATTATTATTTGGTTATTATTTTGCACGTGTCAAGACCTATTATATCCTAATGAGAGACTCCTGGTATAGCACCATGACAAAAGCTGTGAAAACCGTAATTAAGATGCTTGTCTCTTATCCTCAAATGTACCAACTCTTTATTATATGAATAGTAGATGTATATGTGATTTCTTTCTATTTTTTTTTTTTTTAACACTTTACAAGTGTAAAAGTTCACCACCTTCTGTTGGCGAAGCCACCTGCTTTGGTCAAATAACATATTCTAATCAAAAGAAGAGGCACATAGAAGACCTAACGCATCAGGCTCTCATTCATGCCCACATGATCACACACACTGCATAAGTGGCTGCACACAAAATCCTGAACTGTGGATGGCTCCCTTCTAATCTTTTGAATGTCTACAACATATGGGATAAGCAGTTGGCCAAGTGGATCCTGTAGACCAACCGTTTATCTCATAAATCAGCATGCAGCCGCAACAGTCTGATCCCTGCTTACATGCTTGGATCGGACATTGTGGTGCGACAGGTGGCCCCTCCACAGACCTGTCAAAGCAGTGTTCCAATAAACGTTTAACCCCCGCCAGGGCCTGGGCCAATTTTCTGAGTTTTGCTTTAGTTACGATTAGGTGACAAGATAAGATACTTCGTTTTCAATAAAGTGTTGTATCACATCATATATATTGGTAAAAATATTTTAAAAATGCAATTTCTTGTTATTTACCCAAAAATTCCAAACCAGGTAGTAAAATTAACTTAAACTGAATACGTTTCTTAAAAGACCAATGCCCCCTTCGTAAGTTTACCTAATACATGTGGTTGTATATACAGGTAGATTGCACACGCAGCCCATAAAGTACACAATATTGCTCAGGATAAGCACATATAGCATGGGGTAATGATGCTAAAGACACAAAATGTAGGTAGACAATACATAGGCCTGCAAGTATGCCAACCCTTTTCCACATCTGGCGCACACCACATTGAGGAGTACAACTCCCGTCATATTCATCTGCATTCTTAGTGGCATACAACCTTACTGGTTCAGCTGGGCTTGAATTATGGATGCTGCTGTTCTATTCTGTAATGATGTTAGCGTGATTTACTGGTCCTCTAAATGTGTGGTCACTTCAGGTCTGCCTGGTCTTGCTTTGGATTACAATTATTTTGGCGTCAGAAAATCTCTTTTGTCTGCATTGTACTGCTCTTTTAGAAATATTCAGCTATGATTTTACCTTTTGAATGAAGTACGGTATATATTGTCACAAAAGTGTTAGAAAATCCTAAGCAAATGGTGTCAGTTTTGCATAAAGATATAACAATGAGATAAAAATTGTTCAACAAATGTCTCGGTGTTAAATAATGGAGTCCTGAATAACAGGTATCAACTGATTACAATATACTGCACAACTTGTAATATATATGCCCCCATTTCACTCAAAGGGTAAGGACACTTGGATAGTTAGACAGTTGAGCTTCATTAGCTTGTTTTTTTTCCCCCTCTTGCTTTTCTTGTTCATGTAAAGGTGGCAAAGCTCCCCCAGGTGGTCCAACAGCAGGCAGCAGTGGCCAACATTCAGCAGATGGTACCAGCCTCCCAGCAGGTCAGTTTGTTATTATGTAGGGTGCTGTGCATTTTGCATATAAAATAATAATCCGTATGGAGCGATATTCTTTTTAATCTGTCTTGTTAGTTATTATTATTATCTTTTATTCATATAGTGCCAACAATTTACTCTGTTTCATAGCCAATGTTGCTTTATATTGATTGAATTACATTTTCCAGGTTCAGCCTCAAACTGTGACCCTAACTCAGGCAACAACTGCAGGGCAACAGCAGCAGGTTCAGGTGATACCGGCCGGTTCAGCAGCAGCCCAGGTCGTCCAGCAGAAGCTGCTCCAGCAGCAGGTGGCGGGGGCAGCAGCGGCTTCCCCACAGATCCAGGCCCCTGTCGGCCAGAGTCCAGCCCAAGCTTCGGGCACCCCAGAGGCACAAAGTCAGCAGGCGAAGCTGCAAGTCCGACCTCCAACTGTCAGGATCAAAGCTCCCACTAAACCCAGCTAAAATGGCCATGGGGAAATGTGGGAGTAAAGAAACTTGCATCAGGGCATCCTATACACACTCCTAAAAACTCCTGTTTAACTCATTTTTTGTCGTTTAGGTCATCAAAAATAATTAAATGTACATGCAGATTTATGAATGTAAAGCAAAAAGAAAGCATGAGAGATGTTTGAAGGTACAGTTTCTCTGCACAAGGTCTGTTGCTATATGTAAAAGAACATAAACAGTTAAGTTACAGTTAGTGCCATTTTATATCGTACATCCCTTCACTCCACCTTACTGCTTGTTCCTACCAAACGTATATGAAGAAGATAGGCTCGCAGTTTGGGATGGTACTAGAATGTATTTGAATAACAAGATGAATCAAACATTATTTTACTTTTTTAAATATTAGATATTTTCTTTGTCTTAATGCTTTAAGAAAGCATTGACATCAAACGCTTGTGCACTAATTCACACCCTTCTGTGTTTCCGGTAATATGTTTTTTTTTACAATTTTAAATGTGTTTCTGTTTAGTGCAAATGAGCTTTCTTACGATTTTGACTGACTGCTCATTGTGGTCTGTTGAAGGATATTTTATTTTATTTATATGTAGGTTTCCTCGTTTTCCCAATGCCCTCTCTTGTTGGTACGATAATAAGTAATAATATGTAAAAAAAAAATCTATATCGATCTTAGGTTCTACAGCTAAACATCAGCGTAGCGATATATGAATTAAGATCGACACCTGAAGAGCTGCAGGACAGGATGGCTGTCCCGATGTGATGGGGAAACCGTTTGGACTGTATATTTGTATATTTCAAGTTGATGTTCAGTGTATTGACTTATTTTGCACTTTTTATTTTGCTCCCCAAACTGCATTCACGAAACTGGTGAACCTTTTGGAAGCATATTTACAATGCAATGGTTTAAAAAAACCTATGCGTTAGGGTGGGCATTTAGCATCACCACACATCCTAAATTATAAGTCCCACCATCCTCAGCTCACCAACAGCTGGCTTGGGTGATGGGACCTGGAGTGCTATGAGATACCCAACTTTTTTTTTAGATAGATCAAAATTTATATGAAAATGCTTCCTTGTGCCTGAAAATGCACTTCAGACAGAAAGGAGGAATCATTTATAGATAAGCAAATGTCTAAGAACCTTTTTTCGTTTGATTGCTCATGGTTGGGTTCATCCTTGTCTCTTGTGTTTAGTTCAGAAAGGTGGTGGTGTAACCTTTTGTGTTTTCCATCGCTGTGTAGAACGTCTGTTGTGAATGTGTTAGATGCAACACAAAAACGAACCTTATAGTGCAATCTACCAGTGCCATGAAATTCCCCTGGTCAATTTTTACCGTTCAAACCAGAACCTTGCACAAATGTACCGTCTCGTGTAGAAGGAAGTAGGTATCTGTGTTAGTTACGTTAGATTATTTAAGTATTGCACATTCAGTTTTAATGGACTTGCAGTTAAACTAACTGCAAAGTTAACAACCTATTTAATTAATAGGAAGGGTCATTATTGTTATGGAAGTGTCTTTAATTCCCATGTATACAATGATATGTTTAATAAAGGGATCTTTTTACTGCATTGAGGAAATTAACACAAGAGAGGTTGTTAAAATATGACTGCTAAAGAACTGCAGTTACAGATAAATCCATCCAAGTAATACTTTTTTTATTTTGTATGTGTGCATGAATGTCAGCTGTGGTTGACCCGTTTCATTTTTTGTGTGTTTGTATTTTTTTGCCAAGATGAAGGATCTTTGTTATATATATATATATATATATATATATATATCTATATATATATATATCAATAAATATATGTGTATAATTTAAAATGACCCCTCTTGTTTCACTGCAGGTGGGCATGGTTGAGTGGAAGTCCCCTTTGGCAGTGAAAGGGTCAAAGGTCGGCTCCCTTGAACCATACTGTGTACATAGGCTGCAAAAAACTCATTTGTATGTGCTGTAGAACCATAGTGAGTGATGCATGGCACATTGCCAGCGTAATAAAATGTACATTTTTTTTTAAACAAATATTTATTGTTGTGAGTCTTTTTTGTGCTGTAGCAAAACATGCAATTTAAAAACAAAACATCATAACGCGAAGACAGAACGGCAGTTTTGATGCCAGATTTAAACGCTGTAACGTGTTGCAGGCATCGTTGGGAGCGAATTGCGGAATATGTCCCTCAGGGCTACAGATTCAAAATATAACAAAATTCAGGTAACGTTGTGCCCATGTCATCATTCAAAACAAATGCCACCATGAGAAGAGGATCCAAGCTAGATCTGGGAGAGGTTCAGGAAACCTCCATTATTATTATTATTTCTTCATTTATTTGGTAGGCATGTAAAGAACCGCAGTTGACTCTGTTAAGGCATTTATTCAGAATGTTTAAACCTGTTAATAAAATCTGCTTTGAAATGACCTGACAGTTTTCCATAGAGCTGCTGGACACATTCCCCATTGCAACTTACAACCATTCCAACGATACAGACAGGACCCTGCTGGGCTCACTATGAATGATGGCATCTGGTGGGTATTGACCAGGAGAACTGGAAAGCGAACTGCCAGTACTTTTGCGTGCACAACTGGCACATGTTTGTTTATGCTGGTTGACTCCTTTAGTTTACTTTATTGTGATGAATCTGATTCGAATATTTCAGTCTTAGGAGGAGCGAAGTAAACCTGAGATTTTTTTGCCATTTTGTAGCATATCTTTGTTCAACCATGATTCCCCATTTCCATGTTTAGTGCACCCACACAAATTATATATTGGGGTTTTCTCTTAATACCACTCATTAGAGGTCTCAGGAGGGTCTGGGCTTTAAATTATTTTTCTGGTCGGACTTTTAGCATTCTCCTCTATTCTGAAGTAACCTGCGCTCGCAGTTACATGAGATCAGGAAGGTAGCAAAGCTCGTTCCTGCTGACAGTGGAGACCCCAGGTTGTCTACCATAGGTTGTACCCCAGGTTGTCTACCATTCTGCCACCTAGTGCTTGTTTCCGAGTATGTAATAGTACGTCCTATGTCACGAAAGGTTTAATTATTTAGATAAGGTTTGTCACCAACTTCTGTTCAATTTGTAAAATTACTTTTCTGTAATCAGCAGCACTGTTGCTCACTTTCTGAAGGAAACTTAAATTGGTCCAGTGTACACTATATAGTGTGCATTATACACGGAAACGTTACGTATACATACTATGCAAGGCAACTTCCTATTAATGCACCTGGTTTTGGAGTGGGACATCCAACAAACTCATATAGGTGTTATGGTCAGACGTCCACATACTTTTGGTCATAACATGTATGAGAATTGGGATCCCTGGGATGGAGCTTGGGAGGTAATGCTACTGCACATGAGCACAATTGTGAGCATGCGCAGTATGCATTCTCCAGTGTCCCAGACACTGCAGATTTAAATCCGCACTGCAGGATTGTGGTCCCAAACCTTGCTGTCCAGCTGAGCTCTATCCCTGTCCCAAACAATCGGGACGGTCCTGCACAAAGCAGGACAGTTGGGAGGCATGTAATGTGTTAGCGCAGTTGTTCTCAACCTTCCTAATACAGTTCCTCATGTTGTGCTGACCCCCAACCATAAAATTATGTAATTATATATTGTGAGATATGTGTTTTCCCATGGTCGAACCCTGTGAAATGGTCGTTGCGACCCACAGGTTGAAAACCACTGTGTTAGCGGATGGTGTTAGAGTGGATGTTAGACTGAATCCAACTATATGATAAGGGAACTAAGGACAACAATCTGTATTTAACCGCTTCCCTTCCAGCTGCACAGGACACCGCAGGGACACCTGGGGAATCCTGCAGGCTGCCCAATACACCTGTTTGCTATCATACAAGGAAGGAAGCGGCAACCGTGGGTAAAGGCATACAGGAACAGGCTTTAGGGAATATTTATTCTTTTTTATTAGCCGGCTACAGGTTAGGTGAGAAATATTATATTAACAAACTATTTATTAAAAACAGGAGTCACACAAAAGGTAGCTAAAGATGCTGGCTTGTCTTGGATCTGATTGGGCTATAACCCCAGATCTTTCTTGGAACCTAACAATGCCTCTGCTTTTAATATTTAGTACAAAAGCTCCCCCTCAATACCCTTTTCTATCACGTGATGCCTATACAACTGCAAGCAGCACGTGTATAATCACACGTGTACTTCTGTATTCAGAATAATATCGAAAGCGATTCAACGTGCTTCCGCTCTAAACATTCTGGATGCCTAATTACTCTTCCAAAAGTACTGATTTATACGGATTATATTGCCCAGGCGCGTCTAGTATGAACTTCTACAACAACAGCCTTACTTCCCAGCAACCCCGCCTCACAACAAACCGCAGATCACCAATTGCGCGCATGCGCGTTACGAAGCGGAGGGTCAGTGCTGTCCACGTGACTACGTTAGCAAGATGGCTGCGCACAAGGGAAAGCATGGTGTTAAGCGACGGGATACCCCATTGGGGTCAGCACGGCAGGATTTGGACAACAAGCTTAAATCTGTGCTAGAGAGCCGCGGCAATGCTAACAATGTCTTCGATATCTTGGAGTATCTGGAGGTGAGGTCTGCCAGGCGGTTATCATTTGTTTCTAGCTTTAACTTGTTTTATCCTCTCGTAAATCCCCAAATTTACTAGATTTAGCTGTTCCTCCTCTAATGCTGTGGATTGCTAACGCACAGGGCTGTGTGGAGAGTGGAGAATAATGTAAACTGAGGATATAGTTTTGTTACATTAGCATTACGTTATTGCAAGAGTTTTGGCTACTCTGCATAAACCAGCTAAGGATTTCTCATTGCGGGTAAATTCTGTCATTCTGATTTTACTCGGTTTGCTAATATTTAGATAATTGTGATCATTTGCACTTATAACCCTTAAAATGAATAACTCTAATACCTGCAGTTGCAGCTTTTTGCCAGCTGATTGCACTACTTTTAACATTTTGCACCATGAATGCTCTTTATAGCCTAGGATTTTCAATAAGATTGGGCATGTTTATGCAGTAACATCTCGCGTTGATGCTTGTTAACATATAGACTCCCTTTGTTTTCGTTAGTCCAACAAGGAAGAAGAAGTACAAGCTGCAATCCGTACCTGCTCTAAACTCTTTGGTGCTTTGCTGGAAAAGAGGGATCTTCATGTTGGGACCCTTCCCGCAGAAGACGAAAGCCTGCCTGGTAACTGTCGGCTTCCAAATGTTGATTTGGGATGTTCACATATGATATCAGAGCCATTGTGTGTGTCACTGTACATCTTAGAAGACGTTCGTAATGAAAACGGGGTTTTACTCCATATTATTCACAAATCGGTTAACTGGCATGGGCTGTTTTGTTGCCAAGCTGTTCAAATGCCCCCATCTGATGTCTATATCCTATGTGTCACCAGAATCAGGAATCTGCACACACCACAGGAACTCAGGTGCTTAGCTGTGCCAGGAAGGGCCAGCTCCCCAGTAAATCAAAATAGAAAAAGGCTCCAGGCACTCAAGGGTTCCACTCAGGCAGGTTTATTTGAAGGAGATTAAGTTGATAAAGACCTCATCGTGAGGTCGAAACTTTGTTGTCCTTCTCCTTCAAATAAACCTGCCTGAGTGGAACCCTTGAGTGCCTGGAGCCTTTTTCTATTTTTATATCCTATGTGTGTCACCTGTCTCCTGTTCAGCTAGATGGTGAGCTTGCCAGCAGTGCCCTCAAACCTTATATTGGAGCTTGCCATGATCCATCTGGTTTGGTTTTTGGCACTACTATAAATAAAGTGTAAATAAAAGATCTGGTGTGATTTGATTCTAGCCAATACCACTTTTCTGATTTGGTACCGCAGGTCTTTTAAATGCTTTCACTGCTAAGGTTTCAATATCACATTCAGAGAAATGATGTCCATGTCTACATCGCTTTGATAGCCCTCCTTTTTTGTGTACTGTGCAGACACCTTCAGTGCAGAAGACAAGTACAAGATATGGATGAGGCACCGTTACAGAAGCTGTGTGAACTGTCTCGTGGGGCTCATGCACCAATTTTCTTTTCAAGTGCAGGTTAGTTCAGAAAGCAAGAGTGATTGTACTTTTACCACCATGTGTGTTTGGAATAAATTTATGATATTATAATAGAAATAAAAAAATAACCTATTTAGTCAGTTAATGATCAAGTAAATCCTTTGTAAAGTCCTTTGTACTAGGGATGACTAGGAAATGGACCTGTCCCAATAGAAAGTCCCTTGGGTTCTCTAGGTTTAGATTATCTAGATGCTGCTTATCAGAATATTCAGTTATCCATCTTCAAAGCACAGTGTGTTTTCCTCATTTTCTAACTTTTATTTTTGTAAATATATAATTCTGTTATCGCTGCCCTTCCTAACAAGTGGTCTGTTTCCTTACCGAAGGAGCTGGCACTTTGCACACTGATGAAGTTTGTTCAGCTGGAAGGAAAGTTCCCTCTGGAAGATGCCAAATGGAAAGAGGCGTCCATCTTTCCCAGAGACCTCTTAAGAGTAAGCAGGAATAAAAGTGGGTGAATACGTGCTAATCCCTTCCATGCTTTGGAGTTTAATATTATTTATTTTGCTAGTATGTGGTAAACGGTCTGCTGCACGAGGAGGCTGATGCCACCAAACTGATCTCCAGATTTCAAGAGTACCTGGAATATGACGACATCCGTTATCACACCATGACTCTGATCAACGACAGCATTGCACGGGTGCACACAAAATCCAAAGAGGTATTTTAATGAGTTGGGTTTTTTTTTCTGCTGCAACTCCCAAGCTGTCTTTAGCAGGACATGTACAATGGTTTGCATTGTCTACTACAATTTTACTGCATAGGAGTCTATTCACTAAACGGTGAATTTGCTAGAGAATTGTGTTTTTACCCCATTGAGTTCACTGCTACTGCAACATTATGAACCCCAGTGAGTTTTTGCAACAGGGAGAGATTGTCTGTTCCTGTAAAATGTATAGTCAAGTCAATAAGATTTCCTCACTTATTGAACTATACATTTATATAGGACCAGCTCAGCCCATCTTGCTACAGAAACCTGATAGCATTCTCCCCTCCTAATGAATAGTGAAATTAGGAAATTAAAGCACATCTCTCCCTCTAGTGAATAAGCCATCCTAAGGTTAAGGTGACTCCAGATAATTAGAGGTTAAGTGGTAGTTGTGACAAGAAATGCACATTTTATGCAAAAATCATTGAAAATATTTATATAAATATGCATTAGAAAAAAATCTGCCCTGTTATGTATAGCCCTTTTATATTCTGTTGAGTATCCAGTAATTATTTTTTCCTCTCTCCTTAGTCTGTGCTCCCAGTTTTCCAAAACAATTTATTTTGCCTGATCTCATCCATTAATATGCCGATGGAGGAGAGCGCATTGTCCAATTTCCTAGTAGCAGAGAAAGGTAAGGGAACAGCAGACATCGCCAATATCCGTAGATTAATTCAGATAAGATTTCAAAAGAAAAGTCCAGACTAAAAATTTAGTGAGTAAAGATTGTGATTATTCATTTTTTGTGTGTTTATAAGAAATGCTATGTAGATTTTATTTCTGCCCGTTCTATGATAGCATAATCAGGCTGTGGCGTGAGTGATGATAGCTGGGCTCAGCTATTGAACTCCGCTGCCAGGGAAACACACAAGGATTTGTGCTTAAGATCCACTTCCTGACTGCTTAGAATCATTTACTTAATCCATAAACCAAGCGGAGGCTAAGAGGTGAGTTTTCACAATAAGGTTTTACTTGAAACTTGCAAATAAACTATAGTTTAGCAAAGGTTATTTAAAATAAGGCATAGTACACCGGGCATATGCTTGGTGAGCTCCCCCTTCCCAAGGTGTGTATGTATATCTGTGTGTGTGATTGATAGATATATATATATATATATATATATATCTCTCTCTCTCTCTCTCTCTCTCTCTCTCTCTCTCTCTCTCTCTCTCTCTCTCTCTCTCTCTCTCTCTCTCTCTCTCTCTCTCTCTCTCTCTCTCTCTCTCTCTCTCTCTCTCTCTCTCTCTCTCTCTCTCTCTCTCTCATCTGTACATGCCATGTGGCTGCTGGAAAACAAGTAATGCAGAACTTGGTGAATAGAAAGTGACCCACTTCAGGTGCAGTCTACAATACCACACATATCAGTCTGAGTCTGGTCACAAGGAGAATCTATTATGCTTTTGTCTGTCTAAATTCTGCTCAGGGTGGTGTCCTAATCTGTTGGTTGTAGTTATATATTCAGGGCATTGAAATGTAACCCTGGAATCTTGGCTGATGCCCCTGTTGGCTGTTTATAGCAAGGGAACCTAAAATGCAAGTTGAAAAGATTTGCTCACATTTGAGTTTGACTGCGGAGCCAGCATCAGGACAAAAAGTCCTGCTCTGATTTGTATCAAAACAAGCAATCCATTCTTCTTGTTTATAGAATAATAGATCAGATGTTCTGTATGATGCTAGAAGGCAGCTTGATGTATGATGCTAATAACATTGAAGCCTGTGGCTTCCCTTTTAAAATTGTGGAATAGGCAAGAAATTGTGCTAAAATAGGAGCTGAATTGAGGATCCATCAAAATGCTAAGTAAATGTCATCTCTTTCAATGTCATTGTTTATCATCTTTCCAATGCAGAAAAGCAGGATGACTGGAAGCCAGCTAAACTAAAGGTAATTCTCCACTTTTTTTTTTTTTTTTTTTTTTTTTTTTTTGTGGATAACAACGTTGGTTCAGGTGACGGGCATTGGAAACATATATTTATTTTTATTTTTTTTAGGAACATAAAAAGGTTTTTGAGAAAGTGTGGATGCACTTCTTGAAGTACAGAGTAAGTGTGCAGACCTCAACCTTGTGATTTTTGTAATATTTTTTTCGAACCAAAATAGCAGCTATTTATACACTGCGACTGTAAAGAAAATGCGGGCATGGGCAGAGTAAAGATTTCTGAAAAACCCTTGTTTTTTTAGCTTCCAGTTGGTCTTTATAAGAAGGTTCTTATGATCTTGCATGAGTCCATTTTGCCTCACATGACCAAACCCACCCTGATGATAGACTTTCTGACAGCTGCGTATGATGTTGGTAAGGAGTGTTTTGGGCTTCTTATGGGTTGTGCAATTCCTGGCTAATCTGTAACTTACCCCACTGTCATTTTCTAACTAGGTGGAGCCATTAGTCTTCTTGCTTTAAATGGACTGTTTGTTCTGATACATCAGCATAATCTGTAAGTATTCAGATTGATAATAGTACCTCTGCTACTTTTATCCATACGCTATATTCTCCTAAAATAATTTCTCATCTGTATTAGAACCATAGGGTTTATTTACTAAAGCTGTAGCTCACAAGTATGTTTTTCAGGAGACTTGCAGTTTTACCCTCCCTGACTTCACTACACATTATCAAGGGACAACACTAGTGAGATTCTTCTGCAAGCTGGCCTTTGAAAAATTTGAGATTTATTGAACTATGCATCATGAAGGGTCTCAACAGCACTTCTTTCAAGAGAGGCTCACTAGTGTTGACGAGTTGAAACCACAGCCTACGTAAATAAACACAGCTTAATCTGCATGGCTGGTTAATCAGTAGCCTATACATTTTACTAATTGTACTAGAATTTGATTCTTAGATATTTTGAACACATGCACTGAGAGAACTGTGATATGCTGTCTTGTTCCTAAAAGGTATTTTATTCTTTTAGAGAATACCCAGATTTTTACAAAAAGCTTTACTCTCTCGTGGACCCCTCTGTGTTTCATGTGAAATATCGAGCACGTTTCTTCCATTTGGCTGACTTGTTCTTGTCATCCACGTAAGTCAACCGTTTTAATAAGCGCAGAAGTCCAGCATAAGAGATCTTCAAGCTGCACTCCACCAAACTATCCTGCTCTCTTGTGTGATATCTTGTGTTCTTATTGCCCCCCTAGGCATTTACCTGTGTACCTAGTTGCTGCTTTTGCAAAACGCCTGGCTCGTCTCTCACTCACAGCTCCCCCCCAAGTGCTTCTAATGATCATTCCATTCATCTGTAACTTAATAAGAAGGCATCCAGCTTGCCGGCCTCTTCTCCACCGTCCGTCCTTTGAGGGAGGTTAGTGACCAGTGCTTGTCTGGTATTTTGTGTATTTATTCTGTAAGAACAGTGCCATTACCATTATTATATTATACTACCATTATTTTCATGTTTTGTACATTTCACATTTGCAAGCATGGTGCAACAGTAGGGTTCACATTCATCATACCTGGTTACTGGTTGAATAATGAGTGGAGTTTCCAAACTTAAAAATAATAAACATAGAATTGGTACAAAATGTATCAGTTTATAGTGTTCGCCACTGTTACAATTTTCGACAATGCTTTATTTCCTTGTGTGTTTTTAGAGCTGACATCTGATCCATATATCATGGAGGAGCAAGATCCAGCAAAAAGTCATGCCTTGGAAAGCTCTCTGTGGGAGCTGGAGGTGAGTTCAGAATAGGATTAGTTCACAGCTTGCAACACACAATGAGATCTACTAAGGGTTAGCAGCACCAGAAGCTTTCTCCAGCTAGAATGATCCAGTACTGGTCCAGTATAATACATGGATGAAGAGACTTTGGCGAAATCTCTCTGGCCCAACAAGACTCTTTCTGCAGCAGATGTTCACTCGGCTTTACTAAATAAAAACAATGTAATGAAGAAACTTTACTGTAGTAGTACATCGTAGTATACATTAAGTAGTTCGTATATCAGTGTTTGTACCAGAACATCCCATATTATATATAGTATTTCATAAATATTTTATATTTTTATATATCTCTAATGCTGCTTTCTTGAAGTTTGAACCTAAATGGAAGTGACACTAGTGATCCTGATGTACAATATAAATAGCTATAAAGGTATTGGGACACCTGACCATTACACCAAAAGGGAATTGTACATTCTAAATACATAGACATTAGTATGTAGTTGGTCCCCACTCACCCACCCCCATTTGCAGCTAAAACAGCTTCTAGTCTTTGGGGAAGGCTTTCTGCAAGAGTTTGGAGTTTTTGTGGCTGTTTTTTGATGGTTTTGTCCCCTTCAGCATACAATAACGTTTTGGACAATGTTTGCAAATTTGTGGTAACAGTTTGTGGAAGGCCCTTTTCTATATCAACATAACTGTGCCCCAGTGCACAAAACAAAGTCTGTAAAGACATGGTTGGGTGAGTTTGGTGTGGAAGAACTTGACTGCCCCGCACAGATCTCTGACCTCAACCCCATTCAACACCTTTGGGATGAGCTGGATTGGAGATTGAGAGCCAGGCCTTCTAATCCAACATCAGTGCCTGACCTCACAAATGCTCTTGGATGCATGGGCAAAAAAACCTTGGAAAGCCTATTCAGAAGAGTGGAAGCTGTTTATAGCTGCAATAGGGGGACCAATACCATTTTAATGTCTATGTATTTAGAATGTGATGTCATCAAAGTCCCTGTTGGTGTAATGGTCAGATGACCCAATACATAGTGTACTTCCCTTTTAATATTTAAATAAATAACTGAACACATTAAATACCTATATATACTTGTGTTGAATCCTTAGACGCTTCAGAAACACTACCATCCAGATGTTGTGAGGGCAGCTAATGTGATCTTCCGTGCCCTCTCTACACAAGAAGCGGATATCTCTGATCTGTTAGAGCTGTCTTCGTACGAGGTAGGATGGGCTGTCATTCATGTATGTTATTAGGTGACTGGCCCTTTTGGTTTGATTTTTGAGTTCCTTATGATATTCTGCTGCAATATTTACAAAGCAAATCTGTAGATTACAGCATGAGTGTGCAACACAAGTCTTAGGGCTGCAAACAGCCCACAATTTTTGGAGATTCTTGTTTGAGCACAAGCATCTCAATAAGTCATCAAACTACTTGTTTTCAGGCAGTTGTCTACTTTCAGCCTGAAGTTGCACACCCTTGGTCTACACCAACATCAACTTAATGATACATTTTTATATTTGATGTGCTTAAAGATGATGGTCCACTTACTCAACTGAACTTAATACTATAATCAAATGTCAACCCTTCCCAGAAATAATTAATCATGTTAAATTTTGCTGAAACAAAAACTGTGGCTGATTGTCATAGAAACTGAAAAATCTGATTGAAAGGGGTTTTTTTTATCCTTCAGAAAAAATAAAATCACCTATCTGCTAAGGTTAACTTGCTTAAGGAACTAAAGCGATTGATGCTTTGTCTCCATAAAAAGCACATTTACAGGAAAGAAACCGAAGCGCTAATTTAAGTGTAGCAAATGTTGTTTTTTCTGTGTATTTGGAGAAAGCAGTGCTCTTTGCCTATTCAAACTTTAATAAATTAATAAAACCTTTTTATTTTTTTAAGCTATTTCAGAAAGAAGTAAAGAAGAAATTTAAGGCTGTGCCTCTGGAATTTGAACCTGTTCGAGGAATTCTTGGCAAGAAACGCGACATTACCACTGAACATTTTGCATTTTAAGTTTTTTCGAGCAAAAAAAATTATTCAAGAATTTATGGAATTTTCATATATACAGCAGCTGTCTGATCTGAATAAATTATAGATTCATGACTCGTGTAAGGTTCATTTTATGAAAAGTTCTTATTTTGTGTTTTTACATTGAGAGCAGCCGTTTAACGTACTCTTCACGGGTTTGCATGCTTATTTCCTCCGGTTATTAATCAGTTTATTTTTCTACCAAGGGCCATTTGGATAGTTATAACATAATTCGCGGGCCATACAAAATTATCAACCTTTAGCCCCACATTACTTATCTCACCAGACAGCCCTCCTTGTAGTACTGATTTATGTGATGCCTCCAGCCAGCACCCCTTGTGAATTAATGTCCAATTGCCCCCTACACCCTTGCTAATTGCCCCCAGCCAGCCCTCCCTTTAGTATCATGTCCGCTCTGGCACCCAGACTGCATCCAAAGGACCTGCCTAGCACCCAGACTGGAAGCATAGGACTTGACATCTTTCCCTGTGGGAAGTGATTGTGCGGGCCCAGTCACGGTTGCAGCCCCTTTGCCCCGCGGGCCAGACCAAATGATTTTGGATGTTCCCAACACTGCTTTATTTGATGGAATCTAATTCTGGTTTGAGAATAGTCACTGAGGAGTAAGTGATTCACATCAAGATTAAGGGACTTTGCCTCACCATACCATGAATGAATATTAACCCCTTGATGACAATTGCCGGTCCGGGCACGTCACGGAAAAACATGTTGTTAACGACAAATGACGTGCCAGGACCGTCATTTGTTAAAACGGGTAAAAAAAATCGATCCGTGTCGTCCAGCGACACCAAACACTTACCTCTTGATGGACTGTGATGGACCACAGCTGCCGGTGATCTTCGCCATCAGCAAGATGGCAGCGGCCCGGGAAAAAAAAATAATAAAGACGAAAAAGTTCGCTAGACGGTCTCCTGACCCTCTAGAGAACTCTGGCTCCACTTGCAGGTTGAATACAGGTACTGCATTCAACCATGCAAGTCAATGGAGCCCAGCTTTCTAATCACAGTGTAATTAGAAAAAAATAAATATAAAATAAAATTAATAATCATTAGAAAAAAAATAGTAAAAAACCAGTAAAATGTAAAAATAATTTCCCTCTGATGTCACTATCAGGGGAACCTTCAAGTTGAAAAAAAATGATAAAAATGTTTTAAAAAAGGCAAAAAAAAATTAAAATATATATATAAAAAATATATTTTTGTGAGCAAGTCCTAAAATTAGCACATTAGCTTAAAACAATTCTCGCATGGAAAGAGTTAAAATACTGGCATATTAAATGCCCATGGGGTGTCTACTTTTAAAAAATGTATGATTTGATGGGGTAAATTGAATTGGCCGGATTCAACAATGTCCCAATTAACACGGGGGGAAGGATGGCCACACATCTAGTTTCCAATTAGAAAAATGCACACGTACCAAATGTGGCCTTTTAGTTCCCCCCAAAAATGACAAACCCATGCATGTGGGGTATCACTGTACTCAGGAGATGTTGCTGAACACATATTGGGGTGTCGTGTGACAGCGGCATATACCAGGAGCTGTAAATTCATACATAAAGTAGGTGTGTGTGGGAAAAATACACACACAAAAATACTGCTGCAAACTTTGAAAAAAATGCTGGTGGTAAAATGTGTGCATGCAAAGAGTTAAAATACCAGCATTTAAAATACCCTGGGGTGTCTAGTTTTCAAAAATATATATATGTACCAAATAGGGCATGGGCAGTGGATCCCCAAATGCCAAAGTTCAACATTGAAAATGCGCATGCCCCAAATGTGGCCCTTTTGCCCCCAAACAGCCAGGCAATATCGTTCAAGTGGGGTATCACCGCGCTCAGGAGATGTTGCTGAACACATATTGGGGTGTTTTGTGATAGTGACATATACGAGAACTTTTTAATTCATACCTGAAGTAAAATGTGTGTGACAAAACAAATGCAAAAAAATGACTACCACAAAGTTTGACAAAGACTGGTGGTAGATATGGTGCATGGAAAGAGTTAAAATACTAGCATTTGAAATACCCTGGAGTGTCTAGTTTTCAAAAATATATGGCTTTATTGGGCATACTGAAATGGCCCGGCTCAAAGATGTACCAAATAGGGCATGGGCAGTGGCTCCCCAAATGCCAAAGTTCAACATTGAAAATGCGCATGCCCCAAATGTGGCCCTTTTGCCCCCAAACAGCCAGGCAAAATCATTCATGTGAGGTATCGCTGTACTCAGGAGATGTTGCTAAACACATATTGGTGTGTTTTATGATAGTGACATATACCAGACCCTGTTTATTCATACCTAAAGTAAAATGTGTGTGAAAAAACAAATGCAAAAAAAATGACTACCATAAAGTTTGACAAAGGCTGATGGTAGAATTAGTGCTTGGAAAGGGTTAAAATACTAGCACTTGGAATACCCTGGGCTGTCTAGTTTTCAAAAATATATGACTTGATGGGGTAAATTGCATTGGCCGGCTTCAAAGATACCCGAAATGGCACATGGGGGGAAGAATTACCAGATTTGGAAAAAAAGGCTTTGAAATAGCAAAACGCTACCTGTACTTTTTGCCCCATAATGTGTAGAAAAAAGCAAAAAAACATAAAAACATTGGGTATTTCTAAACTCAGGACAAATAGTAGAATCTATTTAGCAGGTTTTTTCATTACCTTTTATAGATGAGTAAAAGATTTTTCAACTAAAAGTTAGAAACAGTCATTTTTTTTCTAAATTTTTCACCATATTTTATACTTTTTTTAATAGTAAATAATATGATACAATCAAAACAATGTCATCTAAAGAAAGCCCTTCTTGTCCTGAAAAAAACAATATCTAATTTGTGTAGGTTCAGTAAACGGGAAAGAAGAAAATTACAACTAAACACGAGCAGCGCAGAAATGTTAAAACGGCCATTGTCACGAAGGGTACAAAAAGTAAAATCAGCCTTTGTCACGAAGGGGTTAAAGTACTCTAATATGCATTTATTTACTTGTAAAACTGCTTGCATGTGTGGCTGCTGAGGAGATGTGTTTGACCAGATGCATCGTCTGCAAGGCAGCAAAGCTTTTGGGGTGGAAAGAATAATCAACGTTTTATAGAGGGTTCTGATGCATCCCTCTATGAATTTTGGATTGGGCAAAATTTTTAGGTAATTCTCAGCCATCATATGTAGTGTAATTTTTAAAATGCTACTTTTGACCCAGATCTTGCCAGATGAAGACTGGATTGCTCCCAATTGAACATTCTGGGCCACTGGCAAGACTTGTGTGTATTTTAACTGTAATCCAACACAAGTGTCTGTTAGCAAGGATTTTTTGTAATGTTTTTTTTATTATAGTAGACAGTGACAAATACATATACAACATTTCATTCATTATAGAATATTCTTCAGAATACTTAATGCGTAAGACAATCCTATACATATTTATTTTTTTATTTTTTTTTTAAATCCCCTTTTCTAGGTACCCCTGTTTGGATGGCTTAGTTATATCCCAAATTTATTGCTCTATGCTGTGTGAAAGGGCCGCCTGGCTGGCTTTCCTCTCAGGCCAGAAGATGCCATGCCCCTGGATCTTGCCATCCTAATATAAAATTGTGCACTTTAAACCAAATCAAGTGCACAGGTTAACAAAAAAAGCACACATTTTAGTGCAAACAATGAGCTAGTCTACACTTCAGTACGATGTCCAATCGATCCCTGGCATTGCATTATTGGACACATTTGGCAGCCCGCCGTTAACACACTCAAGCCAGCCTTCCAGCCACGTTTGCAATCTGTTTTGTAGATGGCATAGTGGTAATTGGTAAAGTTCTTTAAAAACATTTAACATATGCACAGGATTGCTTAATCTAGGGTAAGGATAATGGTCCTCATGTCATAGTAAACTATATGACCAAACATATGTGAACTCCCCTCCTGATTACTGAGTTTAGGTGGTTCAGTCACCCCCATTTCTAACAGGTGTATAAAATCAAGCATATACGAAGCCATCTCCATAGACAAACGTTAGCAGTAGAATGTATTATACCGAAGAGCTCTCTGACGATGTGTGGACTGTCACCTTTGCTCGTGAGTGCTATTATTGTAACCTACTGTTTAAGTAGGCATTTTATATAAAACATATCACCGTTTTAAATATTGAATATTACAGCTAGGTAGCTACTGCAATGTAGCTATAAGAATTTAAGTATTACCTGTTAATACCTGTTAATAGTGGGCCAGTATGCATGTACGGTATTTAATGGTCTGTCATTTGTGAGAGAAGACTAGAAGAACATTTTATGTGTGCAGTAGTTTTGTTTATTATCAATGAAATGTTAAGTTTTGTTAATTATTGCACAAAAAATCATGTAGCCTGAATGAAAATGTTTCTTCACAAGATGTTTTACCTTCATAAACAGATTTTAACAGTAATGCACTGCTTTGTGTTTCAAAACAGTAGTGGCTTTCATTAAATGTTTTGTTACATTCTTGTTGTATTTGTTTGCTGCTACTACCTAACTAAAGGCAGATTTTATGTTTACCATCTTATTGGGTACAGTTATTAATAATCTGACGTATTGATAAATGCAAAAGAGGACAATGGTTTTTTGGGAAAGGGCATCCTTTGTGCCAAAAATACCGTATTTGCTCGATTATAAGACGACCCTGATTATAAGACGACCCCCCAAAATCTGAATATTAACTTAGGAAAAAAGAAAAAGCCTGAATATAAGACGACCCTAAAGGAAAAAAGTTTTACCAGTAAATGTTAATTCATGTAAACTATTTTTTTTAATAAAAGCTATGATTGAGAAAAATATTTTTTTTGTTTTTATTTCTTGTATTTTCCAGCCTGTCCCCCAGTTACGCACATCTGCCCCCAGGCTTGCCACACCAATATGGCACTGTGGCCCATGATATGCCTTTTAACCCTCTATATGCCACTGTGCCCCATGGTATGCCTTTTGACCCCCTATATGCCACTCTGCCTCCAGAAATGCCTTATACCCCTATATCCCATTCTGGCATTTAGGGGGTTAAAATGCATATTATGGGGCAGAGTGGCATATAGGGAGGTATAAGGCATTTCAGGAGGCAGAGTGGCATTAAGGGAGTTAAAAGGCATTGTATAGAGCACTCTGCCTCCAGAAATGCCTTATACCCCTATATGCCACTCTGGCATTTAGGGGGTTAAAAGGCATATTATGGGGCAGAGTGGCATATAGGGAGGTATAAGGCATTTCAGGAGGCAGAGTGCTCTATTAAATGCCCCCTTAACGCCACTCCAGAAATGCCCTATGCCCCCATTTAACTAACACACACACACACACTCTCTCCCCCCCCCTCCCCTCTCCTCCCCTCTCCTCTCCTCTCTCCTCTCTCCCCTCTCAGCCCTCTCTTACCGGTGCTTCCAGCCGGGGCAGCGGGTTGACGTCGCCTTCTGCTGCAGCCGGAAGGAGGTGGAGTTGGCAGCGGGGGTTTGTATGCGTCCGTCGCATATACTTTCCCCGGCTGTCAGAGATCAGAGATCGGGGAAGGTCTACGCGACGGACGCAGACAACCCCCGCTGCTAGCCACACCTCCTTCCGGCTGCAGCGGACGTTGTCTACGCGGATCGCGTAGACGTCAACCCGCTGCCCCGGCAATACAGCAGGAAGCACCGGTAAGTGTGTATGATGGGGGGGGGGGGTGAGACAGGAGGATCCAGGTCCCCTGCAGCGGTGCGGGGGATCTGGATCTTAGTCTCCTAATCAGACTCTATTTGAGGTCTGATTAGAAGACGACCCCGATTAGAAGACGAGGGGTATTTTTCAGAGCATTTGCTCTGAAAAAAACCTCGTCTTATAATCGAGCAAATACGGTAATAACAAAGTATCCAAGACTGCTAATGGGTTGGAAAAAAATGACTAGTTATGCAAGGAACAGCCACTAGTGATTGGATATCCACTGTAAGTCAGAAACTTTAAGGAATGTTGCAGAATTACAATAGATGTATATAAGAGAATGTCGAAATGGTCTTTGCGATAGAGCAGGAGTGCAAAATACCTATGAGATGAAATAATGGACTTGAAACCTCTGCAATAGAGACACAATTGCTTAGCCTAAGTGACAATAATAGATTACTAAATTTAATTAAAAAATGAGACTACCAACTAATATGGACAATGGTAACATGACCGTCTATGCAAGACAAGATCGTACCATGTACCTGTAACGGTTACTGTAATCACTCTGAGAGAGATTGAGCTTAAACATAACACCACATAGCGTAACACATATCACTATGCTTTGAATAAAGGAAAAATATAATGATCAGTTAAGACCTGTCCAACCCAATTCATAACCGATGAATAAGTAAACCATCTACCAATAATATGAAACCTACCCTAAATAGGTAGAAACTAATATACAAATAATTACACATAGGAGAATGTAAAATCCTCAATTTACACTAAAACTGTAATCTAGATATTAACTGTCATAAGGCCTATATACAATGCAAAAGTGTAGGCAAGTGGGGGGGCATAAGAGGATCCAGGTCCCCTGCAGCGCTGCGTTTGAGGTCTGATTATAAGACGACCCCGATTATAAGACGAGGGGTATTTTTCAGAGCATTTGCTCTGGAAAAAACCTTGTCTTATAAATCAAGCAAATACCTTTTATGATTGCTAACAGCAATTACACTTCTATCATGCCCAG
The DNA here is from genome assembly GCA_029215755.1 of Spea hammondii. Taxonomy (NCBI): domain Eukaryota; kingdom Metazoa; phylum Chordata; class Amphibia; order Anura; family Pelobatidae; genus Spea; species Spea hammondii. The sequence goes on along the minus strand of JARDYJ010000001.1, from coordinate 140,151,566 downwards.
GCAACAAGGACCATGCTAGACCCTGGGCATGATAGGAGTGTGATTGCTGTTAAGTCAGCCAGTACATGCTGGAATCTGGGAATGCTTGGGCATGACAGGATTATGATTGCTGTTAACAATCATATATATATATATATATATATTTATTACCGTATTTGCTCGATTATAAGACGACCCCCCAAATCTGAATATTAATTTAGGAAAAAAGAAAAAGCCTAAGTATAAGACGACCCTATAGGATAAAAGTTTTACCAGTAAATGTTAATTCATATAAACTATTTTTTTAATAAAAGCTATGATTGAGAAAAATATTTTGGTTTTATTTGGTTTCCTTCTATTTTCCAACCTGCCCCCCCCAGTTATGCACATCTGCCCCAGAAATGCCTTATACCCCCTATATGCCACTGTGCCCCATGATATGCCTTTTAACCCTCTAAATGCCACTGTGCCCCATGATATGCCTTTTAACCCTATATGCCACTGTGCCCCATGATATGCTTTTTGACCCCCTATGTGCCACTCTGCCTCCAGAAATGCCTTATACCCCTATATGCCACTCTGGCATTTAGAGGGTTAAAAGGCATATTATGGGGTAGAGTGGCATATAGGGAGGTTTAAGGCATTTCAGGAGGCAGAGTGGAATTAAGGGGGTTAAAAGGCATTTCACAGAGCACTCTGTCTCCAGAAATGCCTTATGCCCCCCATTTAACACTCCCTTCCTCTGCCCCCCCCCCAACCCTACCAGAGCTTCTGAGTCCCCTGTCATGTAGCCGGGGCAGCATGTAGAGCTCTACGCGATTCGCGTAGACAACTTCCGCTGCAGCCGGGAGGAGGTGCGGCTAGCAGCGGGGGTTGTCTTTGTCCATCGCGAATTCCCCGCACCGGTGCCGGGAACTCTGATCTCTGACAGCCGGGGAAGGTCTGCGCGATGGACGCAGACAACCCCCGCTGCTAGCCGCACCTCCTCCCGGCTGCAGCGTAAGTTGTGTACGCGAATCGCGTAAACATCTACACGCTACCCCAGCTACACACCGGGGACTCGGAAGCACCGGTGGGTGGGTGGGGGAGACAGGAGGATCCAGGTCCCCTGTAGCTCTGCGGGGGGATCTGGATCTTAGTCGTCTCATAGTCAGACCTATTTGAGGTCTGATTAAAAGACGACGCCGATTATAAGACGGGTATTTTTCAGAGCATTTGCTCTGAAAAAACCTTGTCTTATAATCGAGCAAATACGGTAATATTGTTATTGATTTTTTTTGTCCAATTTCGGTTTTGGCCAAGTGAATGCTGAATTTTCGGTTTCGGTCCAGAATTTTCATTTTGGTGCACCCCTGCTATATACTAAAACAGACACTGAAGTGGTAGGCCTACACCACATTAATATTTGGCTTAGTATATAGTGATAGGGGTTATGCTGCATTATTGTCAATGTTTGCCTCAGTATATAGTGATAACAGTTATGCTGTACCACCGTCAATGTCTGCGCCAGTATATAACAATAGAAGCTATACAGTTTTAAAGTGTGTGTGGGGGGGGGCATAGGATCCGCCCCAGGTGCCAAATACTCTAGGTACACCCCTGCAGCGCTCAACATCAATTGCTGGCACACCGTGACAGAGAACATAGAAGCCGAGGTCTGATGTAGCCGTTCTCACACTCTCTTAATGTTTGGCAGGTTAGAGGGAGATCCGTGATGTCCTCAACCCATGCCTCCTAACTGTCACGCTCTGCATTGGAGAGCCCCAATGTTTCCCTTCTATCCAGCTGCCCCCCTGAGTTCTACCTCTGTTTCTTCTGCCACAGTGTTAGCCATAAATAAGCTTTTTTTTACACATGAATAAAGTTTTACCATATTGTTGTTTCATAATTTACCTTTACACACACTTCATTTGTTCAATCATCAACCTACCTGTAGATACGGTACTATTTGTTGCACTTTTTAAATATTTAAATATGTTGCCTTCAAAGGGCATGTGCCAGAAAAGGCAATCTTTTTTTTTTTTTAAAGGCAGCAGTCTGATGCTCTTATCCACCTGAGAAATTTCTGATCATACTCAGAACTAAGGGGTTAATAGAATATTCTGTAGTGCATTGATTTTAAAGACTCTTTAATTAACCCCTCGCTGCATCAGTGAATACTTTGAGGAGCTAACAGCCTTTACCTTATCAAAGCTAGCAGCCTGTTTCTCAGTGTCTGCCACCTCCGCAGATAATTGATGCTTTAATAACACTGAATATTAAAGAGGAGGTTGTGATGGAAATGCTAGTTGTAACAGCAGCATAAATCACACTCCATTTTATCTGATTTTACCACACTGAACATAAGGAGAGAGGAGGTGCTGGTGGACTGTTAAGCAAAATAATTAGGTAGAAGGAAACATTGTTCATCAATGTCTAATACTGGAAATGTTAGCTTATAAAATGGCTCAAGCAGTGGGCTTCAAATGGTTAACAGTACCACCCACACTGCTTTATGCAAAATAAGAAATTCTGATTTGTCTCTGTTTCACTGGAATACTGAGCCAGTTTGAACTGATTTATTTTAAATCGGGATCCTTTATTAATATTTGGATCAAGCCATTATAATTTCATTTATCACTGGGGGAACTTGTTCATCACATTTGTCCATTCAGAAGATACGCTAGGATAGAACACATCTCGGCAATCTATCTTTTAGACAGCTTAGTATCCAAAAACAAATGGATTTCCTTAAACTTAGGCCAGGCAGTATGCAGCCCTCCAGCTGTTGTTTAACCATATCATCTAAATGGACATTGCATCATCTAGTTTATCATCAGCCTGATAACAAAAAAAAACAACTCGCAGGTCAATAATTTCCTGGAATAAAACACAAGGAAGCAGGTTGATTTAAGTTTATTGACATAAAAGTTCATGTGCGTGTGCTGGTAATTTTTATGAAAAAACTTCATTGAGACCTTAGGTCAAAAGTTAATTCCAAAAGCCATCAATCAAAGTGGCTTTTTCTGACAGATCTTAATTTAAGGTTGTTGTTACATATAAATTAAAAGAGGATATAATATGTGAAAACATGACCCCCTCCCATCCCACATCCTTAGACATCTACCTCCAAGTTCATCTGTAAAGAAAAGAGTTGAAATTGTGGATTGTGCAATCTACACACAATTTGTTGTGTTTTCTTTTGTATTTATTAAAATGTAATCGACATACACATACAAATCACAAATATGGCAAATTGTTTGTGTGCTCTTGCAATGTCAGTAGAATATATTGATAAACATGTATTTTAACCAGTACAATGTGAACACAAATTTTACATACCTTTGAATGTACCTTGGGCAAACAAAATCATTCACCTATTTGGAAGTAATGGGTCAATTCTAAGTAAGTGACATTTAGAATCGGATTGGAGTTTGAATACTAGCACATATAATCTTGTCTTTCATAATTGTACATAGTAAATGTCTGATATGCTGCAGGGTTGTATTTTAATATAGACCTCTGCAGAGCAGCTCACACCTTGATCTTGGGGTCCCGGTCCCCACATGAGGGTCTTGTAAAGATAGCACTAATGACATCTGATAAAGAGTAGTATGTTGGTAAGTCATGAAATAGTTAAAGAAGGCATTATCACATTGAGCAGTAATTGTAGACTATTACCGGAACTCTGAGCCTCTTGTTTGGCTAGACCACTATACTTGTGCCTTGGGGCATGCAGAGGATATAGTGTTTCCAGAATTAAATCTGCATAAATCCAATCTACTCAGATCAGCTGTATCCTGCAGGTTTCATTGACATCCTGGAGTGTTATTAATAATTCAGGAATCCTACTGCGCAACTGAAGGGGCATGTGGTGTGAACCCCTGTTTGTGTTATTTCTCTCTCAGATTAGAACGTAAACAAGATGGTATTTAAAGCCATCCTAACCCGCTGGGCAGAACCTTTAACTGTTATCAGGAGCCTAATAAGCAAGTTTTATGTTTGAAGCACAGTGTACTTTCTCAACATCCAAGTAGGTTCTTACGAGGTCCTTTGTGTTTCAGTCTTGTTTAATAAATCCTTTTATTCCTCCTTTCTACTCCTTTAAGTAACTCCCTTTATGATTCTTGTTGGCAGCTGAGCTACAAGTGACTGAAAATAAATTTAGCCCACTCTCTGCCTGAATAATTCTCTATACAGCCTACGTGCAGAAACCAAACAAATATGCACTGGTTAATGTACTGCACACTTTTCAAGCTTTTTCAAGTTTCAAAATAGTGCTGGCCCAGCGTCCATGAAAAGATAAATAAAAAATCAAATATATCAATGCTATTGCATTGGATGCAACCAATTAGAAACAGAATAAAGAAGTAGGGCTAAATGTGCCAACAGACATGCCCTGCATTACACATCTGATGTGTAATATACAGTCATTGACATTGTGAGACGTTCAGCAGAATATGTAGTTTGAGAGTTTATATTATACAAAGCAATAACAAGGCAAATAATATCATAGGTATATTCCAGAATTAGACCCATATTTCAGGTTTGGAATCTCTCTGTAATTATACAGTTACGTGAAAAATAAAGTACACCCTCTTTGAATTTTATGAGTTAACATATCAGGACATAATAACAATCATCTGTTCCTTAGCAAGTCTACAAATAAGGTACGTACAACCTCAGATGAATGTCATGATTGATTGGAGAAGCCATGAGTGAAAAACCAAGTACACCTTGTACCTTTAAGCAACAACTTAAACACATGTCTTCTCCATTTTGGCTTTATTTTTGTTGAACAAATCATTACACGGTGTAAGATGTCATAAGCTGTTGTTCATCTAAGGTTGTCTTTACCTGATTTTCAGACCTGCCAAGGAACAGATGATTGTTATTATGTCCTGATAAGTAAAACCATAGAATTCAAAGAGGGTGTACTTTCTTTTTCACACGACTGTATGTGTGAACCTTAACAGTTGTATAGGTTTCCTATCTAAATCTGTAGCATTACAATATACCGTTAAACTTGTCTAAGGTTTGACCAATTCACGTGTCAACAGTGCTCTAACTATGCAGTATGATCTAAATTGACACCACTTATTCTATTTACATGTATCAGAAAAAAAACAAGATATAGGTATTAGTATTCTCTGTGGCTATTTTTTGTTGGAAACTGTAGCCTTCTTTGGACCAGCAGTGGGTGGGGACAATGGTGATAACCACATTTTAGGTAAGCTCCTGAGTAATCAATTACCATCAGTGAGTTACAGACATCGTAAGAAGACTTGTAAAATATACCTGACATAAGGTTAAGTTGCTGGGCAGGATGCTGTCAACGAAGATGCCAGCTCCTTGGCGTTGTCAGGCTTGCACGAGCCCAAGGTCTGGCGCTGTGTGTATGCCCTCCCCATGGCAAAACCAAAAGACCTGGGAAGAAGTTAAGGAGTGACATGGTGATGATGGGAAACTGCTGTGGATACAGGATCCCTGGTGCCCAAGGATCAGTTAGTAAATTTTCAGGCCTACTGCCCCCTTACATCCGTGCTACACTGCACCCAGTTGTCTGCACACTGGTGCTGGGTTCTGGTACAGCCTAAATTCAAATTCAGGGGGAGAACAAAATTTTCAGGCAATATTAGAGCCTGATAATGGTGAGGTAGGCATTGCCTTCCTACAACAAGCTAAACCAAGGTATGCCAACCAACAGAGGGAGTTGTTGAATAGACCCATATAGGAAAAGGAGGTGATGGGGGCATTAAGGCTTTGGAAAATGGGAAGGCACCAGACCCCGATGGCCATCCCTTAAGCCCCACATAACCAGTATATTCACAGCACCATGCACTTGCATATATTGGCCCCAAAATACCCTCCACAAACTATACAAGACCAACATAACTCCATAATACAAAAAATTCAAGTAGAGTTACAGAGTTGGGAACATACACACCTAACATTCTCAAGCAGGGCAGTATTGAAAAGGAGGCCAAACTCTGAGTGGACCATTGGACAGAGAGGCAGAGGCAGATTGTTTGTTTATTGGATTAAGTTACTTTTATTACAATGTATTAAATTTTCACAAGTGAATGCCATCTTTTTTGAATATGGGGTGAGATTGGATATGTCAATTCTGTAAACAATGTATGCTCCATATCTCTCTCACGAAATACAAGATTGGGATTACTATCCATGTATCACCTTGTGAAAATTTCAATAAGTGAAATGAAGTGTTTTAAAAATGTATAAAAAAAATAAAGGCAATTTCTGAGCCCATTCGATTTATGATATCCTCCTCACCTATAGATCTGGATCATCACATGATCCTGGAGGTATAGCTTTAAAATTATAATACCCCAGTTGATGGCAGATGGGATTGTCAAGGCGAATAATTTTATTGTTCATTGCATGGCTGCGTGAGCGGACAGTGCAATAGCTTTGTGCACCCGCAGGCAAATTAAAGAAACACTTTGTCCCTGCATTTTCTACACCACTAGCTATGTCATTGCTTCTTAGAAGTCCGACAATAAATGAGAATATTTTAATAGCTGCTTTAGGAGCCCTTCTGGGGAAATATTCTGCACACTCAATGCACTCAACATTTCTTAAAGGTTTAATTGTGTTCATCTTCATGTGACATTTTTACTAGCATATTTAACCTCTTTATAAATTTCAGAAATATCTAGACTCCCAAGTGGTTACTATAATCCAAGGTTAAGTTGAGAAGTCTGCAAATGTGATATTTCGTCTTTTAAATTAATTTGGCTAAAATGAATGCATATATGTTTTAATCTAATTTTTCACTTCTTAACTTGGGCTTTGCCTCTCGAGAACAGGCTCTTGGACTATTGATTACTACGACTCACAGGGAGCTTTGACAGCTACAGCATATGTTTGTCTATGCATAGCTTTGTCTATGGTTGCAACCTCTAGACAAATATAATTTTCTACTACCTAGGCTGCCTGAATCAGAAGAAAGCTGGGCAGTGGCATAGTCTTCCTAGGGAGACATGTCTGAAGTGATGGCAGCCGCTAGGCCCCCTCCCTACAATACCTGTAAACTCTCTGGATTATGCCCAGAGACTCTAGGTGAAGCTCCACTTCTCTAGGTCACTACAGGGTATGCCCTACAACCTGTCCACTCCCCCTCCAACAATTGTGGTTGTCCTGTGACATCGGCGGGGCTGCCCGTAAAGTCAGCAGGACCCGGCCCCCTGACATGAACTTAAACACCTGGAATGTCAGTGGGACCACTAACACTAACACATTCTGCAACATTCTGCAATGGTAAGCTCATGGTAGCCAGAGCCAGAAAGTCATTGGGTATGTTTACTTGGCACACATTGCCCTATCAGGACATAAATCCCTATGCTCCTCCTTTTTCTCCTGATGTTCCTCTTATAAGAACTCAGAATGTCTATTATGTTTGAGGGTATCACAGTTCTACAGACCTAAAAACCACAACAGTAATTAGATGAGGCAGTAATTAGAACAGGCAAAGCGAAAATATGTTTACAAATGGAGTCTTGTAAACACACCATAATTGTATTTCATGTCTGTACTGCCATTTTTAGAACTGGCCCTGATTTTTCCTTGCCTTTGACTTGCACATGCAAAGTGCTGTCCAGCAGTGTATATAATGCGTGTAACCATAGAAGGGAATCCATTAATTAATCAAGAGCAGGGTTTTCAGGAAGCAGAATGGTTAATTGCATAAATCATATATATGTGGTTTTACCAAAAAACATATAAATCACAAGGTGGCAATTTTATTTTGAAGGAAGGGGAACTCTGGCACCTTCTTGCCTAGGGATATGTAAGGGCGGTGCCCCTCCCCCCATTGTAATGAACACACACAAACACTCTAACATCCACACACTCAAGCTACCGTGGGCTCACATAACATTGTGTTAAGTGATGCTACTGATCCTCCCCCTCTGCAATTATGCGCATTACTGCACATTATGTGTAATCCTGCAACAGTAACAACTTTATTAAAATAAACACAGATAATTAACATGAAAATCAGTTTTTGAAAAGAATTTTCCTATAGAGAGAATAAAATAATTTATTGACATTCATTGCTGAAAGGTGTATCGGTTGCTTGAGCATATGTGAAATTATAGCCTATTTACATTGAAATGAATCTGTTTAAATACAATTGGGCGCTCACTAGCACAGTCTAGAGAGTGATAACAAAAATAGAGAATTATGTTTCTGCTTTATATTGAGTAACAAAGATAACTTCAACAGACTATACTAATTGTTAAGAAGAACCAGAGTATCCACAATTGAAATGGAGCATAGTTACAGAACTCCAGACCTTTAGGATGCGAATAGGGCACATTTGTGGATATCCCATCTTGTGCACAGGCATCTCAATTGAATACTCCCTAAACTACTATTCCCCTGGAATTAGCGTAACTGAGTGTGGGTGAGTGCTCTGATTGGGGTATATAAATTTGTGGGGCGGGGATCCCAATGGTATATAGGGTGCCCTTTGAGTCAGTGCCACTTTTGAAGCAACGGCTGACAGCACTTACCTGCTTACCACCCACCCTGCTTATTTTTATGTACTAACTTTGTTTTCTTTTGTCACAGCAGGCGGGTAGCGTGTCCATGCCGGTCTGGGTTTGTGAGGTACGTAGTTTGGATATTGGCATGAAGGTCTCAATTCTCCCCGGACCTCTGATGTTTTTATGGACATACCCACCTCGGCTGGTGGGTAGCATTAGTTTGGGACAGCGGAAAATAGCTGTTATGGTTGTTTGGACAAGGGGGAGGCGAGTGCCTGTGCTTTGGACTGTTTGTTGGTGAGTGGCTGGTAAGGACAGGGTTAAGTTCTGTTAATGTGTTGGATATGTTGATGGGTTTTATTCATTTGTATATATTTGTTTATCAGTTATTTATTTGTTACTTATGCATTGGTTGATTGTATATTTATATACTTATGTTGATGTTATGTAATCGTGTTTAGGACAACACAGTTAAGATATGTTTTTTAATAAAGTGAGCTGTGCCCTGTGTAAATCGAGTTCAGTCTCCTGTTTTTATTTGGTTATATTGGTGTTAGAGCACGGTACACACTACCTTCATACATGATTTTTTAAATAAAGGATACATATAATTCATGGCCTCTTAGCTTGTGGCCTAGACTTCTGCACCACCGAAACAGAACTTTACTATGATTCCCTTGATATCAGGGTCATCGATGTCATATATAATTTATACAGACTTAATATTGGTAATTACCCCTTTTATTTTCTAGCAATTTGTCCACCCATCTATCAGGGTACCCTCTCTATAACATCCCTGACTCATTTTAGTACCCCCAGAACACCTTCATCATCCAGTTTTATCCCTACCTTCTTGCCCATATGAATTTCCCGTCTCCCCGTCCATTGTTAGTTACCTCCACTCTCATTCAGGTAGGATTTTCATCAGGGTCATGCCTAGTGTGACCACATCGACCATGTTTTCCAGGACACATATAGTTTTTACATATTGCTGACCAGCCCAAATAAAATTCTGCCCTGCAGTATGTGGGATGTATAGACTCATGGAAGGGAACCAATTAGTCAGTTATACATCCTCCTATACTGTAGGTCAACATATTATTTGGGCTGGTCAGCAATATGTAAAAAGTATGTGTCCTGGATAACATGTCTGATGTGGTCACCCTAGTCAGGCCAAGCTGAAAGCCCAGTTCCATTTAGGGACAACCTAGCATAGATTAGAGTTCAAAAAATGGCCTCCAGATAAACTAAAGATGAATCTGTACTCTGGAACATCTACTGGAGCTGACTCCAAACAGCTCTTAGTGGGTTGGGAGTGGGCCCCAAGAAAGAAGCAAATGACCGGAGGGGTCAAACCTAGAGATTTCCTAGGTCTGCCTTCCACGTGTCATCTAACTCCTTTCCTGTACCATGATATTCACTCCAACAGACTTGAAGGTCAGGAGGTCCTGTCCCATGTTAGTTACTCCCACAATGGAGTTAAAGGCCAAGGTTTATTCTACAGGCAAACAACAAGCGATTCACTACCAGCATGTCCTCAACCCCCACAAAAAATATCTTTCAGTGCCACAGAAAGAACAGCAGCCTGAAATCTTTTGATCTGGAATATATTAAGTCTTCTTAGTAGCCCTTAGAGAATAGTGTGAGAAGGGAGATTTATTGATTAGCAATACATTAAATATGCCAAGAAATCCCCAGAAGACTGTGTGGAAACTGAAATTTATTCAATGGAAATGCACTAGGCCTGTAAGAGAAAGGAGTGTAAATGGGCCTGTCAGATGATTATATTCCATCTGTGAATGGAAATTGCCTATCGCATATTATTTCTGTAGATATGACTATTGAAAACTGTGTGGCTCACATAAATATTTTTGTCCAAGTTTAAATTATTGAACTTAAAAAGCAGTTATCTATAAGACAGCCAGAGCAGTTGGCCTTTCCTGCAGTATATTGCATTACAGCATTCTTCGACTTTTCTGTGAGAGAGGCTGAAAGAGTTAACAATATTGAAATTGTCGGTGATTATATTTGCATGAATATTTATCCAGGGTGTAAAGTTTGGCTGCAGGGAATTGCCTCCGCTGCCTGCCAGTTCTCTATTGCCCCCTTAGCAACCATAGATTTTATTGCATGCAAAAAGCCCACAGCTGCGGGTTGGTATTAAATTAGCTTCGCCCTGTGGCAAAGGCCTCATGCATTCTATGCACGTAATTATGCCTGTTCACAGTATGTGTGAGCTGAAGCATTCTTTATATCTCTTTTTGTACTTAAATGTATTTTAGTCTGCAATTGATATAATTATACAAAATTTTACGTGAAGCTTAAAATTTCAGGTTCATATCTACTACTGTTTTGTGTCATGCTGAACAACTCTATTGAAGAAGGGACAGTCCCTGTATCTCTCTTTCCTCCCCAGTGTCCCTCTTTTCTATGAGCTCAGAATGTCTACTAGGTATACGCAGATCGTGGTGTTCTGCAAAGTAATCTCAGGGGAAAGGTACCATAAGTCCCACTCCACAGCCTAGCTCTGCTGAGAGAAGTGGGTCACCACACATTGTTGGAAGGGCCCTTTCAAAACAATTTTCAATTGGGATGAGGAGACAGGAACAAGGGGTCGCAGCTTGAGGGCTAACCTTGAAGGCCATCTCTCCATTGTCAGACAGTGGAACATGGTATTGTAGCATACATAGTTCATAGCGTTCTGTACACAAAATGTTTTGTTTGCTGGCAGTGCATGAATGATTTCAATAATTGGCTTGTCTACTTTATGGCTGTGTTATTCTTTTATAAAACAGGGCCTAAATCTTTAATAAATACCGCTTCAGAAACGCATTTTGCTAATAAAAAAATAATATATTTATTACCTCTGTATAATTGAACCTGTCTTGTCTGGGCAATTTATTCATTAACTGTCTTAAGGAAATAAAACCCTGGTGACCCCAACGCTATCAAGATGCCAGGCTAAAGTATGAAACACAGGCATGCTCAATTTAAGAAAAGTCTGTAAAGCTATATTAATCACTTGATTTTGTTTTGTCTTAACCTTAAACATTTATTACATCACTACCATTATCAAACAGCATCTGGTCCATCCCTTTGTTCTTAAGCACAATATCCTTATTAGTGATCCATCGACCAGGTCTTTTGACCACAACTAAACATTTATGCTGTAAAATAACATAGAAACGTCGACATTTGACAGCAGATAGAAACCTGTACAAATTAAAGTCTCTTCTGTAGAAGTGTCCACGTATTAATACATAGAGATGGAAACATTGGGGGTTTTATTTAAAAAGTGGGCACTGCCCACTTTTTTTAAATAAAATTTTTATGTTTATGTCTGGTATTGTTAAAGAATAGAGTCTGGCATGGCCCCAGTTCGTATACTGTCCTATATAGAGTCTACAATGTACCATAATTACTAACTTTAAGCTTAAAATTATTGAAACATTTCATATTTCTTAACATATCAAGAGCAAAACTGCTAAGCATTTTATACTTGTGTCACAATTCTTGTCCTTCCCTAGTTGCATGGCTTTTTCACATCTACTGCCTAAATTATCAGAGCCAAGGGTGAAGAAACATAGTTCTGAACAGTGTTTCTCAAATAGATTGTCTTGGACCGGTTCAAGCCTTTGTTTTATGGATAACTCTAATAAAGCAAAAATTACATAACGTAATTATTTGTATAAGATATTTTATTTAAAATTGAATTTACAATTGTTTGAATTTACAAATATATCTCTTTTAGCCTATCCCAATAGTAAACCTTTTTTACTTTTCATATTCAAAAACAAGCTCTAATATTTTTATTATTATTAAAGCTAACAATTTATGCACCACTTTCAATACATACATTCAAGGGGTATGACAAAACCAGAATTGCTAGACTAAAACAAATTGATACAATAGGTATAGAGCACCCTGCTCTCAAGTTTACAATATAGAGGGAATGGGTGAGGAGAAACATAAGGTATGGAGAATGTTTTAATCATTTTTTTATCTTTTTGAGTGCATACATAGCTAATTTTTCACTTAAGCCGCACTACACTGTTTGTATGTTATATTTTTTCTCGTTGTACTCTACTGTTTCTAAGTGTTGGGTCACTTAGCTGTTTTGATGGAAAACAAGGGCATTTACAGCTGTTCTAACATAATTGCAAAATGGTTTTGTAATGATCATTTAACATTTTAAACGTAAACTTGGATTAGAGAACACAACGTGCCCTTGGAACACATGAGTGATGGTTGCTGATAAAGAGCCTCTTTATGCCTATGAAGATATTGCATTAAAAATCAGCCATTTCCAGCAACAATAGTCATTTACAACATTAACAATGTCCGCACTGTATTTCTATTTGATGTTATTTTAATGGACAAAATTTGCTTTTCATTCAAAAACAAGGAATTTCTAAGCAACCCCAAACTTTTGAATGTTAGTCTAAATGCCCCCCCCCCCCCCCCAATTTGGATGAAAACTGTTTCTTACTCATGGTAGTGATTATTTAAGTTCATTATTAAAAATGTTAAAAGGTGCAATTAGTGAAGAGAAGGATGTCTTCTCTTTGATCCACTCTCTTCTTCAGGTCAAGCAACAAAGAATTAAACCTTAACAAAAAAGAGACCAGCCAGGATGACAATTTAAGAGCCCCCCAAAAAGTATATTTCCAGTACACTTGTATGTGATTGTATATTCTCTGATTCAGTGCTGTTTAACCTGAAGATAGTTTGTTTGGAAATATGAATCATTACTTCAAATGAAAAACATTTCATATACATTTTTATTTCTAAACACACATTTTCACTAAAATATTAAAGAACCGATAACATTGCCACTATCAGATCCATTTTCAAAAAGTCCAAATGCATACTATCCATTGTAAAGTATTTAATTGTTTCTCTGGTACCGTATTTGCTCGATTATAAGACGAGGTTTACGTAGAGCAGAAGTTGTCTACGCGAATCGCGTAGAGCTCTACACGCTGCCCGGACTAAGCACCGGGGGACTCAGAAGGACAGGAAAGTTTGAAGGAGGGAGGGAGTGTTAAATGGGGGGCATAAGGCATTTCTGGAGGCAGAGTGCTCTGTGAAATGCCTTTAATGCCACTCTGCCGCCAGAAATGCCTTTTAACCCTCTATACGCCACTCTGCCTCCTGAAATGCCCTATACCTCCCTATATGCCACTCTGCCCCATAATATGCCTTTTAACCCCCTAAATGCCAGAGTGGCATATAGGGGTATAAGGCATTTCTGGAGGCAGAGTGGCACATAGGGGGTCAAAAGGCATATCATGGGGCACAGTGGCATATAGAGGGTTAAAAGGTGTATCATGGAGCACAGTGGCATTTAGAGGGTTAAAAGGCATATCATGGGGCACAGTGGCATATATGGGGTATAAGGCATTTCTGGGGCAGAGTGGCAAGTCTGGGGGCAGATGTGCATAACTGGGGGGGGCAGGTTGAAAAAAAAGGAAATAAAAACAAAATATTTTTCTCAATCGTAGCTTTTATTAACAAACAATTGTTCACATAGTTTACATGAATTAACATTTACTGGTAAAACTTTTTTCCTATAGGGTCGTCTTATATTCAGGCCTTTTCTTTTTTTCATAAATTAATATTCAGATTTTGGGGGGTGGTCTTATAATCAGGGTCGTCTTATAATCGATTCTATAATGCCTGCTATGCTCTATATGTTCACTGAGCAGAACTTTACTGAAAAAAAGAAATAGAAACAAACAAAAAAGTTTTAATCTACCAGAATCTTGCCTGTATTCTGATTCCATAGAATCGATGCTCCGTCCTGCTGTGCTGTTTCCAGATAAAAAATAGCTCAAGTACCAATCCATTATTTGTACATTGAGCACAGCCACATCAGCTGCTTTTGACCTCACCTGAGGTGCCAAAATTCCTGTTTCTGATTTAATATTTTTGGGTGGCATGTCTTCCTTACTGCTAAGGAAAATATTTTAAAGAGAATTAGTTGGAGTACTGGAATTATAAAATATGCTAAAAAACCAACCAGGAAATAATTCAAAACATTAATATGAAAGTTAGAAGAGAGGAGAGGAGACATGATAGGATACATAAAATGATTTCGCCCCTGTCAGGAAAGCTTGAGTAGTGGTTTTAACTTCATGGCTTCTCCACTCATTATGCAAGGAGGTTTGAGGTGCATAATTCATAATTCAGTCTGTAAAGAGAAACTGCTCTGATTGAACTATGCATTATACAGGACCAACCAAGCTTGTCCTGCGGCAGAAGCTTGTTAAGGTTGGACCTTCATAATGTAGCTGATAATGGAGTTGAAGTCAGAACTGTCCAGGAAACTATTCTGATTATTCTTTATTAACTGTGATTAAATAAAGATTAAGCCCCAACCATAAATAAGCAAGCTTACTTGTTTAACTGCATTGTTATTCCATTTTCTCACCTAAACATACTTTTAAAGTTCATTTTGAGGGGCAGCTACTGCAGTTGAGAAATGTTGCTCTTTACCAATGAAAGGGTCACATGTTCAGCTAAGACGTACAGAGGAGACAGTGCTAGACAAAAGGGTTATGTACAAGAGATTGCTGGTATGTTTGCTGGTATTGCATGAATGCCTCCAATAATTGGGTTGTCTTGTTTATGGCTGTGCTTATTCTTTTATAGAACAGGACCTAAATCTTTAATAAACATCATTTCACAAAGAGCGGTTTTACACATAAAAATTATTTTTTAATTACCTGTGTGTAATTGAGCCTGCCTTGTCCAGAACAGGAGTCTGGATCTTTTGGAACTTAGCATTTATTTATTCTATTTTGAAGTATCCCTCAGTAATTTTCATTAAGGAAATCAGTGAGATATGCCAAATAGCACTCAGTTGGATATATTTCTAATCTCAGTACCATACTATTTCTACATTTTTACATTTATTGATTAAACACGAACAAGGTTTTCATTTTTGTACAGTATGTATTAATGAGGAATATTCTCATGTTAATTCATATTTGTGTTTAACTCTCTCTAGGGTGTAGTAAGAATAATGAACTTCAATTTTGTGCAGTTTGTAGGACAATTGAATGTTAGAGGCAGTCAGTCAATGCACAGTTTTGTAAATGTTAGTCAATGGGCATCTGGAGGGGGGCAAGAGTGGTTAGAGAAATGGTAGGCTGCTCAAAGTAGTTTAACTAAAGCATAGGCAGCACTAAGGTAAGTAGAGCAATAAATCTGTCATTTATTTCTGTGTACTTTTTTCCTCTCATTCTACTCCCGGCCTGGGCAGAAACACAGTTTGAATGTTGTAGACACAAGGTAGTTTATTTCACATGTATTGCAGCTAGAGTTAGTTAATTCACCAGCTGTTGAGATCACTGTTACCATAACTCACAGCCAGTTTGGTATACTAAGCATCATGCGGAAACAACTGGAGTGTCATATCATGGTACTGCAGATGCTGTGGCACATCTCATGATTCTCAGTCATCTAGTTGGGTGGCTAAACATTATAAGAAATGTAATAGCACTATGAGTGCCAAATGTTAGTCACAACTGTTCTAAAACTACCAAATGTCCTATTTTGGACAAGACTTTATATCAGTGTTTGCTATGCATCACAGAGTTACAGTACACAACTGTCTTTGACTGCAACTCCCATGATGTTGAGCAAGCAACATTGCTAGTTGATTATTATGGGAATTAGCTAGTAGCTGTGGACTGGGCTTAGGAGCTACGCTAAGTCTACAGTACAAACACCAACTTTTGTTGACTACATATACAATAATATTCAGCCAGCCATATTGCTAGCTGAACTTCATGGGAATTGTAGTTTTAGAGGCAATCATGACCTACACTACACACTAACATTTTTGTTAGTAATTTCAGCGTCCATGATGATTTCATAGCCATTACTGGCTGAACACTATAGGAATTTTTGTTCTAAAGTTCTCTTGTTGTGGGGGTACTTGCTGCTCTTTTTGCTGCTACTACCAGCATGGTCATATCATTTTCCTATTAACGGGTAACTAGCATTTGCCTCCTACTCAGAAACCCCTCGGAAAAAATCCTTTGGTCGGCCATGTGTTAACCCAACTAGTCCCAAGGCTATTTCTCACATTAGTCAAACCAGTACATTGTTTAGGGGCAATACAGGAGGCTAAGCTTAACAGTGGCACAACCTACCTTCACCCAGGTTCTGTTTATTTGTAACAAATTCCACTTATATTTTAATGTCTAGAGGCACCTGATGCGAAAATTGAGCAATGTCTATGCATTCAATTTCAATAATACATGTGCAATTTTACTCCCATGTTTGTAGAAAACCTTCTTCTGGTATATAATGTGCAACCATAATGCAAAAGATAGCATATCACATTACAGGGCATATATTATCATTTTTTCCATTACTTTAATATGCATTAACAAAAACCAAAATACCACGTGTAAATATAAATAACGAAAATATAAATACTTCCCACAATGAGAGCAAACACTCTTCCTCAAAGTGTGCTGCTTTAATATGCATTTAAAGAAAGAACACTTACCTGCTAAAAATGCTGCAGCTACAGTGCCATAGCAAACTACCCCCTTTATTCTTTGCAATTTCAAGCTTATTGAAGCAACCAATCAATGATAGCTAATTTTGTTAGATTTTCTTGGGAAAAGCTATCACTGGATCTGGGTGGCATATGTAAAAAGTAAATCATAAGGTAACACACAGCTATCATATGTATTAAGGAACTCAGGGAAAGAAAGTACCTGTCCTACTTTGTACTTTACAGACTTTTTCAGAAACATCCATGGAGGGCGCTATTGACAATGCTTGGGATCTAATGTGCTGTGTAATTAATGCCTTATGGATTGTCAGAAACCGCCTGGTGTTGAGAAGGGAGCAGGTCACAGGCTCACACACACAGCCTGCTGAGGGACTACTCACTTATGGACAGTCTAGAGGAGGATTAGTCCTAGCCCACTCTCCTCAACTCCTTTATTTTACCCACCTTGATAGGATAGTTGCTGCGGTATTGTGATAAATAAGTTTATACTTATTAACCTATTACCTTAGCTGGGATGTCTATTACAGTTTTTCTTTTTTTGCATTTGACTTCCCTGGGGTAATATTTATGAAGTGTCTAAAAGATAAATCTTTCCATTTGGCCTTGTAGTGATAGGAAAACTATTCAAGAACGAAAGTAAAACAAGTTTAAGCTGAAAGCAGCCAAAATCAATATTGTACAAGGAATACTTTTGTGCTGTTATTTTAACCCCTTTACACATCATTCGGTGGATCCTTTGTCACTGTTAGCCTACAGATATTTTAGATATTTTGAGTAGACTATTTTTATAAATAAACACAAAAACCTAAAATGATCATCTAATGTTTGTTGTAAAAACAAGCTATACTCCAGCTACGTGGAGCTAACAAAGGCTTTTCATTTGCATTCCATTTTTGAGTATAACTTTTTTTGGTCAAATCTTTATCCTTAAATGGATTAATTTACTAATTCATAACATTAGCAAAGGAATGCAAATATGGTAATTTATGTCCCATCAAATTTGTTGCCCGGTGCCCAGATTCACTCACTCTCTTAGACTCTTGTTCACTCTCTCACACTATCTAAATGTTACCCTGCCTTCTATGTCGACCACTTCCGCTTCTGCTGACCACTTCCGCTTCTGCAGCTTTCTCCACATCTTCTTCGTCTTCATCTTCTATCTTCTCTATTTTATCTTCAATCTTTAATCTGAGAGCAACACCGAACCGCCCAACACTTCTAACCACACCTATTCTCTTTGGCAACCACTCCACCTCTTTGGGGACCCCTGGCTTCACCAAGTACCACCAACTTACCTGTTCCATCTTTGTCCACCAAACAACTTACCAACTTAACTTGCCATATTTGCCCCTAAACAGCTTGTCAGTGTGCGTTTTTGTCTCCAAACAGCTTGACAGTATCATATTTCTCCCCAAACAGCATACCTGTGTCACATTTGTGCCCAAACAGCTTGTAGGTGCCATCTTTAGCTCCAAACAGCTTGCCAGTGCCATCTTTGCCTTCAAACAGTTACCTTGAGGAAAGTTAAGTAACAACACACGTCACAGTGGTAAATGAGCTTAGAAAGCAATCAGCAATTGCTTCTTTTGCTCAGCCGGTGTTGATGAAATGCTTTGATATTGAGACATTCAGTAACACCATATTGGAATGCAGCATGCCTTTCCCAACATGACGGTGCCCTTCTGCTGGCTGTAAACAAGCACAGTAAAGGTTCCTGTCCAGGCCCTCCTGAGACCCTCCTGAGACCTCCGAGCTCCCTCTGCAGACTGATCACAGGTACTGTGATCACCAATGCAAGGCATTGAAGCCCTGCTGTCTGATATATAAAATATAAAACAAATGAAATATTAAAAAAATATAAAAAACAGTTAATAAATAAAAATGTAATACAATTTTAAAATAATACATACTCCAATACATAAGGGGAACCATTCAGTTCCAAGAAATTGTAAAAATAAAAATAAAACAAGCTTTAAAAAAGTAAAATAGTCCTTGTGCCCCTCCCACTAGAAAAATACATTAAAAAAGTATTTCTTGACCTCAAAGTGCAAAAATAAGAAAATAATAGTGCAGAATGCAAGGAGACATTTTACTCCCTTATAAAATAGCAATATGCTACTTGTACTTACCCTATAATAACAGAAGAAAACACAAAAACAAATCTAAACTCAGGAAAAATAATAGAATCTATTTAGCAGGTTTTTTTCATTAGCTTTTGTAGATGAGTAAAATATTTTTTAAATAATTTTTCTTTTTTTAATGTTTCAACATATTTTATTTTTTTAAATAAATTATCAAAATAATGATATCTAAAACAGTATATCATTTGTGTGAGTACAGTAAAAGAGAAGGAAGAAAATTAAATTACAACCACTGCTGCTTTAAAAACTAAGGAATGAGAAAGACAGTGGGGCAGTGCTTGAAAATTAGGACTGTCCCACAAAAATACATGGGAGGCAGGCCCGGACTGGCCATCGGGACTTAGGGGCTGATGGAGCTTCAGCTCCAAGCCCCTACCTTAAAATAGGCCCAGTCAGGACCGAACTGACTGGGCCTATGCGGCCTCTACAGCCGCATTAACGCAGGGCATAAGGGGCACCTGCCCCTTAAGCCTGCCGCAACTGCGACCGGGAAGCCCCCACCAGGGCCACCCTTACGGGTGTGTGGCCGCACAGGGTTTAAATTAAAACATCGGGGTTGTTTTTTTTTTTTTACTTTATTTAACATCCTCCATGTTAAATAAAGTTTTTGTTAACTTTATTTAACATGGAGGATGTTAAATAAAGTTAAAAAAAATCCCCCGATGTTTTAATGTAAGCCCTGTGCGGCCGCAGACCCCTAAGGCCGGCCCTGGTGGGGGCTTCCCGGCCCCTTAGAGTGGCGGACCCGGTAGCAGTTGCGGCGGGCTTAAGGGGCAGGTTCCCCTTATGCCCTGCGTTAATGCGGCCGTAAAGGCCGCATAGGCCCAGTCAGTCCGGTCCTGCCGCGGGCCCGGCCGCAGTTGCTGCTTGCTCCGGCAACAAGGTAAGTAGGGTGAGGGAGGGGGGTTAGATAGTGAGAAATGGGGAGAGGGGATAGATAGTGAGAGGGGGTACATAGTGAAAAGGGGGAACATAGTGAGAAGGGGCAGATAAGATGGGGAGAGGGGGTAGTGTGAATGCGTATGAGAATGAATGAATTCATGTGTGGATGAATTGCTTGAATGATTTGTGAGACTGCATTAATGAATGTGTTAATGATTTGTGTGAATGAGTGAATGCAAAGATGGTACATGAAGGGTGGGCTTTAACAATAAAAAAAATAAAAAATAAATAAAAATGGGCTGCTTGGGCTTAAATGCCCGGGCCTATTTTTTGTCCCAGTCCGGGCCTGATGGGAGGTATGTGTTACACACAATACGTACTGTTAAAATGAAAAAAAAGTATATTTCACTTCCATTTAAAGTACATTATATACTGTACTGTATGCAAAAATTATTAGTCTGTAGCCATGCTTGAAGAAATCTCTCCCTTTCTCGTCATTATTTTTTTTCTTCTATCTGAGAAGCAGAAAATCTCTTATTTCTAATTAAAAAAAAAACAGAAAAATAATGTTTTTGAACAGCGCCCGGAAAAAGGGGAAAAATAACCGTATCATGAACTATCATTTTCCAACGACTGCACTCAATTTAGTTTCATTTAAAATTCAATAAGTGGCTGAGGTAACAAATTCTCCAGGACAGGGAAATGACTTTCAACCAAAACTCTGCTGTAAACACACTCAAATTACAGAAGCATTAACAAAGTGGTTTATGCAATTTACTTTTACTCATTCTAAAAGCAAAAGTGATTTTTATTAACTTTCCTTCACTGCCATGAGAAGTGGCATCTCTACTGCGGGGTCATGTGACCCAGCTGGGCACCCAGCAGGATGCATGGCCCTCCTGAGTGTGGGGTGTGGGGCAACCACTACGTTTTCCTGTATGCAAAGGACGAACCTGACTTGTGTCGTGTTGCCATGCCATACTCAAACAAGGTTAATAGACCGCAAACTGGACATGTGAAATGCTCATTTCAATGCAAAACAAACTTTGTTCATTTATCCAGCATGTGGGCAGAGTGAATATAAATTTGAAAAAGTTTTGGCATCACAGACTTCTGCCACATAATGTTGGTGGAACTTGATGTGACATTATTAAGGACCTTTGGACTAGTGTAGTAAAGATTGTAGACAACAATTAGGAGTGCTTTGCAAACACCCAATCTTCCTAAGATTTGTGTGGGCCAACAGCTCTTGCTCTTACCTTCTCCAGTCTGCATCCACTGCTTACGTTAGTGAAAAAATGGATGACAAGCATTATTATCATAAACCAGGTATCTGACATGAAGGTCTAAAGCCTGTGGTACTTTTCTCCAAAGGATGCTTACCATGGACTAGATATTCCCGATACCATTAGAATTCACGCATAGGGACTATGATTTGGGGAGTGACACTGACTTCACCATTATATATTTTCAGGGAATCTCTGTTGGATCCATATAGCATCATAGAGACTAGTCAGGCTATTTGACTCAGTAGGGCAGGCTAACAAACGAACCACATTTTGTTATTTTTTTTATTTTGCATCAAAAGTGTTATATTATACATCAGGGAAACATAACATTGTACACAGTAAATATATATCTTCCATCATGGGGGTATTTGCAAAAGATTAGGTAATCAAAATGGTCAGACTTTAAAATATACATATACTGTATGCTATTTTGCTTTAAATGTTCTTCCCTTTGATTTGGTTTCTGAGTATCCTGTAACATTTTATGTGACTACTAATTTGCAGAGGCATGCCTCCCAAGCTTGATGGAGCATAATGTGATATCATAACGCTTACCTTATAACATCTACTTATCACTAGTACATGTCAGCCAATTCAGTCAAAAATATTATGTGCAGGCTTTTATACATTACAGTAAGGATAGATGTAGCATTTATATAAAGCATATATAAAATTGAATATTGAAAATGCACAAGTTTGGTAGTGACAGTGAATTTCACACTATTTCTTTAGAAAAGTTATTTCTAGGGAAAAATTTACTTGTGTTCTTATTAACTGGCTCTTCTACCCCTTTTTATAATGTAAAGTACGTTAAAATGTTGTCTTCAGATCCCCTATAATAAAAATAGTTTTCTTATTCAGCAACAATGTGAATGCTATAGATCACTAGTAGAGTGATTAATTCTCCAGGAAGCAACCACAAGTGGGACTGGATACCAGAGCATTCCTTAAATAAATATTGCTGGTCCAAATCCGTAACTATGTAAAAGATTTGTGGTAGAGTTTTAATTTTAATTTTGCTTTTCTAGGCTACTGGCTGCTTCTCATATGCTTAGGTCTGACTCCTCAGCTTGTCCCATCTGGGAAAAATGCTTAAGGTCCTAAGCAAAGATGCTCCCTCAGCACTCTATGCTAGCAGCCCGGTAGTCCATCCACAGCAAGGCACATTATGATTTAGCAGCAAGAAAACAGTTCATATAATCCAGTAGCAGAGTTTTTCACAGAGTAAACTGAAAACTGGTACACATCGGGTACACAACCTAGGATAGTGGAGCATTTGCTTTAATTGCTGATCAGTGACAGCAGATGCACTTTACCAGCTAACCTCTATACACACATTTATCTAGCTGGTCAGAACTAGCTCATTACAGTGGCCAACCAAAAGACCAGAAACGTGACAGGGAGGCCAGCTTGGAAAAGTTGAATCTGGCAAAAGTATAGCTATACTAGAGGATGAATGCCACCCAATCTACTACAGTGCATAAGCATGCTCACAGGTAGGTGTCAGGAAAGAGTGAGCTGCTGCTGTACAAGCCAGACATCCTTTAAGGCATTCAACTTAACTTCTGAGCATTAAATGGATACTACTGTTGGATTAACACCATATTTTTACAGGCACACATGGGAACATCCTAAAATGGTCTACCTGGTACTCTCCCTCTTCTAGGGGAATGGCTACATGAAGGGGCCCTAGACAGTTGTTAGTGAGATGTGTGGGGAGCAGGAATAAGCAGAACATGGGCATGGCAAAACACTGCTCCCCTGTCCACAGAACTCAGAGAGTTTCCAGGTGTGTTTGTGACGGGACCGACCTGTACCCCGACTGGGTACTCCCGCCAAACGTTGCTTCCTCTTGCCGGGACACCAACAATTAACCCCTTCAGTGCCAGGCAGAACCAGCGTTGTAGATAGAAGGGGGACGTCGCTGCACCACTGTGGCTATCCGAAGCGTGGCTATTGTCCTGAAAAGGACAATAAAGGATCATAGCAGCCCACCCCAAGCATCAGACAACACTCATGTTGAGGTGAAAACAGGACTCCTTTATTAAAACCAAAGACAGAGCTATATATACACAAGTAAGAAAAGGGGCAAGACAAATATCACATGATCTAATAACCATGTCAGGAAGGAAGTAATTAGATCAAATCCTGCAACACAATATCCGGGGGAAGGACAGAATGACATGAGACATAAATAATTACATTAATTGGGGACGTAGATGTGGAATGACGATAGACATATAATCATCAGCCTTCTTCCTACCACAGGATGTCCAGCTGACGTTACAGTTTTGAGACTCTGAGTGCTAAAACATGGGGAACATCAGTAGAAACTGAACCCCTGTATCCACACATAGAAGTCTCTACAAGGCCTGGGCCCATAGTCGATAGGGAGGAGGCTGGCTCTCAGGCTTCTCCAGGGGCCCCAGTGATGGAGGGTTCTGTCACAGTGCTTACAGTTACACATCTGTATTAATTAGTACCAGTATATCTTAATTTTAAGAATATTGCTGACCAGCACAGGTAAAGTGCCACCCTGTAGTGTGTAGGTTGTATAATTTTACAGTAACTTAGACATTGCAAGGCAGTATTTTATGTGTGATAGCCAGCAATATGTGAAAATTATATGCATGCTTGAAAATATGGTTGATGTGGTCACTCTGATGATACAGATGAGCCTAACTAGATCATAAACAGTCATCATTTAAGTTGTCAGTGGTGTCACTAGGGTGGTGCAGCGGACTACACTGAGTGACACCATCAGCGGGGGTAACACCCGAAACTGCCGTGCTCTGGTCACCTGTTCCCCCCCACACACACACTCACATAGCTTGTTTTCCTCCTGTCCTGGAATCGGAGGTTTAAGCTCTCATGGGGGTAAGAAAGTGAGATGCTGTGGGAACAATCAGAGCCGACACAACACGATAACGTCCACGGACTGGGACATGGTTTAAGGTTTCTGTATGGTACGATAATGGTATGATAACACCTATCGCTATGTACTGAGGCACATAACTGTTATTATTATTGTTATTTATTGGTTTATATAGCACCATAAAAATCTGTAGCGCTGTACAATGGCTGGACAGGACAAAACAAGTAGTATGTAACATAACAATTTGACTTACAGAGACAACAGGTGAGGGCCCTGCTCAAACAAGCTTACAATATAGTTATCATAGACCATAACACCTATCACTATATACTGAGGCAGACATTGACAGGGATACAGCATAACATCTATCACTATATACTGAGGCAGACATTGACGGTGGTACAGCATAACTGCTATCATTATATACTGAGGCAAACATTGACGGCAGTACAGCAAAACTGTTATCATTATATACTGAGGCAAACATTGGCGGTGGTACAGCATTACTGTTATCATTATATACTGAGGCAAACATTGACGGTGGTACAGAATAACTGCTATGATTATATACTGAGGGAAACATTGACAGGTATACAACATAACTGTTTTCATTATATACTGAGGCAAACATTGACGGTGGTATAGGATAACTGTTATCATTATATACTGAGGCACGCACTGATGGTGGTACAGCATAACACCTATCACTATGTACTGAGGCACACATTGACGGTGGTACAGCATAACACCTATCACTATATACTGAGGCACACATTGACGGTGGTACAACATAACTCCTATCACTATATACTGAGGCACACATTGACGGTGGTACAGCATAACACCTATCACTATATACTGAGGCACACATTGATGGCGGTACAGCATAATCCCTATCACTATACATTGAGCCAGACATTGACAACAATGCAACATAACCCCTATCACTATATACTAAGCTAAACATTGATGTGGTGTAGGCCTACCACTTCAGTGTCTGGCTTAGTATATAGGGATGCACCGAAATGAAAATTCTGGACCGAAAATGAAAATTCAGCAATCACTTGGCCGAAGCCGAAACCAAAACCGAAAATGACCTCCCCACCTTTAAAAAAGTAAGTAACACACCAAAATTGGACAAAAAAAATTCAATAACAATATTAATATATATATATATGATTGTTAACAGCAATCACACTCCTATCATGCCCATGTTCTAGCATGTACAGGTTACCTGGGCATGATAGGAGTGTGATTTGACCCCCCCACACACCTTTAATATATATATATAATTGTTAACAGCAATCACAGTGTGCAATCATATATATATATATATATATATATATATATATTTATATATTACTATTGTTATAGAATTTTTCTGTTCAATTTTGGTGTGTTACTTACTTTTAATAAAAGTGTGGTTAACACACCAAAATTGGACAGGCAGTCAGTACGGGCTGGAACCTGGGCATGATAGGAATGTGATTACAGCCTCCCTATGCCATGCTATCCCCCCACACACTTACACATCCATGATATCACGCACACACTCATTCACAAATATTCATTCACAAACATTCAGCATAAACTACAGCATAACACCCATCACTATCACACACTTACTTATCCACTCTCACTGAATGTTTTTCTACCTTTCCTCTGTCACTGTCACTTTTCCTCCCCCTTTTCATTCTTCCTCTTGGCTCTTCTTCTTCGGTGTCCTTCCAGGGCAGTGAGTGCAGAAGGCGGTGGGCTCCTGGTCCTGCTTTCACAAAGAATCTCTATACAGATTAACTCACACTTGCAAATCTTGATGTACAAAGCAGGGATTCTTGTTTCAGTGGTACTATTTCTAAGAAGAAATATGGCCTTGCAATTCTTCTGGTTCACCATCAGGTGTCAGCATGGTACCTCAACCATAAATCTAAAGGGAATGTACAAGCAAAAGGGCCAGTAACGCGTACAAGAATAGGTAGTGTTTATATTCTTTGTTAACATCACTGCCTTTGTAAGTAAATGTGGAAACCAGGAACTTTGTTTCTGTATGCTCCTCATGCCATGGGATGCAACATCTAAGGCTTTTATTATATAGAGGTAGAGAATAAGATGCATATTGTTACCAGTGTTCTCACTAATTATTAGTATGAAACTGAGATAAAATAGCCCATGTAAAATACCCAGCTGAAAAATAATAGTCTTGGGTCTGTGATTGTATTAAAAAGATGTATATGATGCACAATTCTGGGAACACTGTAGATTTGCTCCTATAATCACAGCAGAAACCAAAAGACTGCCCATCCTTTGTCTCTGACTGAAACAAGTACACCGATTTGTGGCAATACATACCCCTCAGTGTATGTACCCCTGTTCCCCCAGCTTCCCTTGTATGACAATGTGTTGTTATTATTTAAGAAAATATTGAGTACCCTTAGTGCATTGACTTAGTACATGTTATGGTAACCCTCTCAGTGATAATCACAGTACTGGTCCATGTTAATGTTCCTATTTAAGGGGTATTGTGAGGAAGCTCATATGAATAGTTTTGGTATCCATTATTTATGCACTTACAGTGATAGTAATTTGATGGTACAAACATGCATTTGTTTAATGATCAACTGTATGTGTGGGTGCCATATAACTGGACTTTCAGGATGGAATCGATATAGGAGGTACTTCACCTTCTCACCCTACTTTGTAGAGCACTTGCCTGAATCAACACTCAGCAACTTAAAGGGACAGTTTACTGTCCCTGAGAGCCCTATTAAAGAATAATGCATAATAAAGTGCTCTGTGAGTACTTCAGCCACACTTTGCACACAGAGGGCAAGAAGATAAAAAACATCAACATGTGTGAGACTTAATAAAGTGTGTCACACACTTAATAAAAAAAACATGCCTATAAATATGTAGATTTTGTTACCCTTTAAGGACAAAGAAAAGTAGATGTTTTCAAAGACCTGTGGATTAATGGGAAGATCATTATGTTTTCCCAGATGGTAATGAAGCTTTAAATGCAGAGCTCAGCATATGCTCTGGGTTTGGCTGTCATATAAAGGTTATGGGGTATCAAATATTGAAATTTGTAATAATGCCAAAACCAATTCCTTTGACATTGCTTGGCCTTGAGCCTTCACTTTACATCAATATGGTATACTTTAACAATGCCTTTACAATGGCTAGCAACGTTAACCTACAACCAGTAATTTTTATATTGTTTTACATTGCTGAATAAAACAATCACCTGTGCTTTATTAGAATTAGATGAATGGAAAATGAATTTATGATTTATAAGACCGCTGATGTTGCACTGGACATGGATGTAAATATTTGTTTTGCAACACAGAGCAGGTCACATTATTTTACATGAATATCTCCTAGAGAGAGAATTCTCTACATTCGGGGCCATCTTTTATTCGGGGGCAAAAGGGGCAGCTGCTCTGGGCCCAGTCTTACCAAGTGGTTCCATGTAAGTTATCTCTTGGATACTCTCAACAACTGCCAGGGTCCCGAGGTCTGCAGGGTCAGATATAGTCTGTAAAGGGTCATTTACTCTTTTGCTATTTACACGCCGCCTGAGGTTGTAAATAGGTGGTATCATGTAGGGCGCAGACCTCATTGGTGGAATGGGTAAGATAGAGACGGCAGCACAAATCTCCATCATGCTGCACCACCAGTGATGAACCATACTCCAGCACACGTATGTCTAGGCTGGGAAGACTGGGTTAGGCTTGTCCTAGACCCTCCTATGATTGAAGAAGTCCCTGATTAGTCAGATATTGGAGAGGCCCAAGTCTGGCATATTCACAGCACAAGCAAGTTGTATCGATTCTCTGTCTGCAAGTTGAACACTGACACACAGTAAAGTGACTGAGGCTGTCTGTGGAGGCGACAATAAATTTAAGTAACTATGTTACAAATTGTATTTTCTGTCACAATAAGCATTAACTAATTGAGGACTGAAACACAGGAGCCATGCCGGCTGTATTGTGTTTAGTGTGCTGAATTTTACGCTAGCTCCAAGCAAAAAATACATTTAATGTATTATGTGATTAGTATTATTATGGCTAGATATACTTAGGGATTAATCATGTCCTTCAGAGTGTGTATGAAAAATTCTTGATATTTGTATCAAATATACAGGTAAAAATATTCTTCAATGGCACCCAGATAACTAGTCAAATAACATTAATTATTCTAAATTAAAAACAAGCTGGGAATTCAGAAAAGCAGTAAATACTTAATGTGACCCCCCAACCTATTATTTAATGCCAGCTGGTGCTGTTATTCCTTCACTACTATTATGATACAGCTCACTGATTAATACAAGCGGCAGTATGTATCTTACCTGCTCAAACATCTGAATGGTCCATATGTTTATGTCCCACTCCCACTACTATCATAGCTGAGCTATGGTAGGAGCATCAAGAAATTGTCAAGAAGTTGACAGGGGGGAAAATCAGCTAACGTCATAGTATTTAGAAATCTTATTTTCTTGTGCACTGTACATGGCTACATTTGCTATGTATCCTTCACCTTGTTGGTTCTGAGTTCTAGCTAATAAAGAGTTATGAGGATAAATGTTTGAATGTGTCTTTGTCAACCATATAACATGGGTAAGTAATGGGCGATGGTGAAATTTTCCCCCTTCTGCAATTGTGTGTGTTGAACATTCAAGACAATTTTCACAAATACATCGGCAAAAAAAAGAAGTTTAATAAATCGGTACTGGGAAGCTAAAGAAATGGATGTGGGCAATATTACATAAAGCACAGGACTGGCTGAAATATAGAAGGCAATGAAAGTTGGGAAACAAAATCACTTAACATGCATGCTCTTCTCGTAAGGTTCTGTAGACACCTATGAACTGGATGATCTGGTAGGGTGTTACCTGGACATTTTAATAGCAGGGGCATCAGGTGGAGAGCATAGAGTGAGGGGGGAAATATGTGCCTGTTGAGTACCTCCACAAAAGGGGCGGAGTCTCCACGCACACCAGTCCCTTGATTGGAGAAATGAGTGAGAGGCTGTCCACGTGATGCGCACTGTGGCTTTGCCCTTTTGTGGAACTACTTCAAGAAGCCAGAATGCTACTGATGGATTTTGCAGAAAAAGAGAGGTGGAGAAATGCTTCTTTCTCTGCAAAGCCATCTGTAATATTCAGGCTTCTTGCAGTAGTCACACAAAAGGTCGGAGCTATGGCATGCACCACGTGGACAGCCTCTCCCCCGTTCCACCAATCGGGGGAGAGGTTTTGGGCAGAGGCTCCATCTTTTTTCTGGAAGTGTTCTGAGAAGCCTGGACAATGGATTTAATACCAAGGAAAAGCGGCTGAAGAAGGTCGGCAGATAAATTTAGGAGAAGTAAGAAAGAGTGATTAAAAGTGTGAGAAAGTGAGTGTGAGAGAGCATAAGAGTTAGTGTGAGTAAAAGTGTGTGAGCATGAAAAAGCAATAGAATGCAAAGGAAAATGTTGATGGAAGATGACAGTTATGTTATACCACTGTCAATATCTGGTTCATTATGCAGTGATGGGAGTCATGGTATGCCACCATCAGTGCCTGGCTCAGTATATAGTGATAGCAGTTATGTTGTACCATGCCAAAGTCTTGCTCAGTATACAGGGGCGTACCTAGAGTATTTGGCACCTGGGGCGGATCCTATATGTGGCACTGTAAAAGATTCTAATACATTTAATATCTCTTCTAACCCCAATTAAGAAATGGACCATATATAATTATTGGTATAGGCAATAGTCAAAGATATGTAATCATTGTTCATAAATAAATGATTATTAAGATATATTAATAGGTTTCAATGATAGGCTTCAGGGTTTCCTTGACCTTAAATATGGAATGAAGGATTTGCTGAACAGGCATTCTATAGATAGGACAGTAACTTGCTAATGCATGGTATAGTTGTAACTGTAAAAGGGCATTACAGTATGCGTACAGTGACCACCTAAAATAGGGTTTCGACGTGTAAAGATCTTAGTGAGCATGTTTACCCAATTAGGTGAAGACCATTAGACTGACATCATTATCCAAACCACATATAAGCTAGGCATTTGTAAGACATGAGAGAGGCATGGGAAGAAAGGTTGAGAGATGTACTTGCCATCCACGGACTCTTCACGTCCCAACACTCCCTCCCTCCATCCTCAGGAATGCATAGGACAGATGTCATGAACTAAATTCCTTTCCAAGGTTTTGTAAGATTTGTTTTGTATTGTTTTTGTTATCTTCTTTTTATATTCTTCTATTTTTGTTCGTATTACATGTTTTACCTTTGTTTGCATCTAAGTGACTCTGCCTATTTTTGACGCACATACATTTATATGTGTTCCAATTATTTGAAGTTTGTATTGGCCCTATATTTTTATTACATATCTGGCGTGCCAGCCCTGCGTATTTTTTCCTGACCTTTGCCCTCCAGCTTGCTCAGGGGGAAGGGCAGATATATCTGTACACTTTTTGCAAACTGTCGGGAGAAAATTAAGAAAAGGACCTTTGAGAATACAGACTTCCAGACTTTATTGGAACAATACGTGCTAAAAGACGCTATTGACGGCAGACGCAAGTCAGCCATACAGCGTGAAACAACAGCCACTCAAGGAGAGATCACTAAACAGGGTAAGTCATGGATTTTATAAAAACTTATGCTAACGAAAGTAAAATAACTTTTCAATTTGATAATTGTCCTACTAATGCACAGTTATGGGCTAGTATGTACAAACAATGTGAGCTAGAGAATATGAAAATAGATAAAAAAAAATTTGTATTGATAAACTTAAGAAGAAACTGCAAAATGTCCTGAGCATGTTTAAAACGTTTAATGAATTAATTGTGGAGGATTTACAACCTAGACAAAGTATTTTCATGATCAACAAAGTTGTACCAGAATCTAACCCTGATGACAGTACTGACGACTTTAACAGCTGTCCCGACTGTTTTGTTTTAGCTCAGCAATTAGAGAACTTGGAGAGGGATAGGGATAGACAAGCTCAGTTACTGTCTAGATTATGTTTTAAAAATAAAAAGGTGTCAGTTATCACAAGTAAGAAGGGCATATCCTTTGTCCCTGAAACAGCTGGTACCTAAACGATAGATTCTGATGAGGAACTTGACTTAGGAGGAGTTGAGAGACAAAAGCTCAGAGACAGGGCAACAAAATTGACTTTAAAAATTAATGATCAATTAATGAAAATTGCCAAAGATCTTCCTAAATACGACGATAAGATGGATGCATTCCATGATATTGATGTATTTGAAACAAATACAGACAAATTCCAATTAAATAACGAGCAAAGAAACAAAATTTTTAGGGTTTGGATACCTTCCCATATGTCCAAAAGGTTACAGGACACACCTACAGAGGACGCATTAGGTCAATTAGTGCATGCAAATGACATGGATAGATTGAAGCAATTAATTCTGTTTACAACTGGTGACTCATCTCCATCTCTTGACTTAATTGAATCTCTAAAAGTAAATCTTCAAGATGATCCCTTTGCATTTTTGTTGAAATTTGAAAAAGCCTATAGAATGGTAATGGGAGTTGATGATGGAGATGAACCACAGGCAATGATTATAGCATTTGTAAGGAAATTTAAATATTTAGATCCTGTATCAGTTCAGCTTGCCTCTGAAAAACCTAGTTTACAAGAAGCAGCCATATTCATTGATCGTATTAGAAGAGCAATGAAAATGTCAACTGTAAAGGTAAAAGTATCTACAGTAGAGGAACTAATTGACAAACGACTAGAATTAACTCAGAAGGACTGTCACAAGCCACAAACTAATCATACTAATTTTGAAAAAGTTGATAATACTAACCAAAAGATATTCAGACCAAATGTCAGTTGTTATCATTGTGGTAAAAAAGGACATTTGAAGTGGCAGCGTAAACAATTTCTTAAAAATAGAAAATTTGTCCCTAGAACACAAAATTTTGGGAAAGAGAATGGGCTGGTGCCAACAGCCCCACCTACAGTTTAAGTCAACGTCCCCATACACTCCACTAATAAGACAGGTGCAAGAGCTCACAACAAATAGTACTGCTATTAATGTAAACGGAAAGAATGTCAGGGGGGGTCTGACACCCTCTCAGTGACTAGATAAGAATCAATCACTCTGTAAGTTGACCTATGTAGCTCCAGTGTCAACTGACAACTGTGGTAGACCATATGTCAAGGAAAAATTACAGGGAAAAGAGATTACATTCCTAATTGATACAGGAGCTCAATTAAGTGTGATTAATCAAGCTAACTTACCTGTTTGCACAATTGTAGGTTTTAGTGGAAAAGGTAATACTTCAGCAACTTTGGTTACTGGTGTTTTGTTTGAGATTCCTGGCTATTTGTGTACTGAAATTGATATCTGGCATTGTCCTAACTCAGAAAATATCTTAGGGGCTGACGTAATGAGAGAAAGAGGTTGGGTCATTGATTTAGGGAATCAAGTGATTTGGAGAAGTAATAACCTTAAAGGGCCTGTAGTAATAGATCCAAGTGACTACAGTATAGTGGCCGTTATCAATTTAATTGAGGAGGTATCCCCAAGTCATGTTTGGCCACAAATGGATTTTAATGACCTTTAATGAGGTAGGGACAATGAAAGATGTTGTTGTTAAAGTGGAAGGAACAGATCCCATAGCTGAGAAACAGTACCGATTGCCTCCAGATTCAATTGAGCCTTTGTCCAAAATTATTGAAGAACTACTTCAACAAGGCGTCATACGCAAATCAAATTCGGTGACAAATTATCCGTTATGGGCAGTTAAGAAACCAGATAATTCTTATAGAATGCTTCTAGATCTGCGTATGTTTAATAAATGTACACCAAATGTGGCGCCAATTGTAGCAGATATCCCTGACATCATGTCTCGATTGAATGCTAAGGTTTTCTCGGTACTGGATTTGTCAATACAAATTTGCTTTTACTGAATGAGCAATATGTATTTTGCAGATTACCACAAGGGGCGCACATGTCACCTAGTCTGTTTCATCAGGCATTGGCAAAAGTGTTATCAAAATTCTCAAGGCAAGATTGTATTCTACAGTATGTTGATGATATCTTGATGGCAACAGAGAGTAGAGAGGAACACCTCACCTTGTTAGCAGAATTGTTTGATCTGTTGTATGAGTCAGGATTGAAATTAAATCCAAGGAAGGTCCAATTACTGAAACAAGAGGTTCAGTACTTGGGAGTTTTGATAAGTCCAGGCCAGAGACGCCCTTTGCAGGAAAGAGTAGCAACAGTAGCAGCTTTGCCTGTACCTACAACTTTCAAAGCTTTAAGACAATTCCTGGGACTTGTAAATTTCTCTAGAGACTTCATAGAGGGCTTTGCTGAAAAAGCTAAACCCTTATATGACTTACTAAAAAGTACTGATGATGACAATTCATTTGGTCCTTGGGGAGATGAGCAGCAGAAAGCGTTTGAGCAACTAAAACTTGATTTACAGAGAGCACCAGCTTTGACAACTGTGTATCCATCTAAGTCTTTTGCTTTACAAGTTCATACCTCAGAGACGGCTGTCTCAGCAGTTTTACTGCAGCTACAGAGAAAAGAATGGAGAATAGTTGGCTATTTTTCCAAACTCCTTTCACCTGTAGAAAAAGGGTTTGAAACGTGTGCACAAAGACATTTGGTGGGTGTGCACTTTGCAGTTAAGGCGACTGAACATATTGTTGGGTTTAACAAACTAATTCTGCAGACTCCTCACTCCACTTTGAAATTGCTTCTTGAAAAAAGTATCCCAGGAGTGTCACATCAAAGATTTGCACATTGGTTGTTGTCTTTGTCTCCAAAACAGATTGAAGTGGATCATAAAGCTAAATATGTGCTCCATCAACTAATGAGTGTGTTGAGACATTTCAGGGGGATTATCCATCTTTTTTTAGGAAAGAAGTAGAGGAAACTGATGAACCAGTATTTGTAGATGGTTCTAGATTTTGTTTGAAAGGACAATATTATACCGGATATGCCATTTGGTTTCCAAAGAAAGGTCGAGCTATTCAGCATAGACTACCAGGACATTTATCTGCCCAGAGAGCAGAAATTGAAGCTGTTAAAACAGTATTGGAAATTAACGAGAAAGAAAACAATGATCCTTTGGTAATCTATAGTGATAGTTCATAGTTCAACAGACTACTTACCAGTGTGGAAAAAACGAGGTTTTGTGGATTCATCTAACAAAATCTTAAGTCATGTTGATACATTGCAGACTATCTTTGAGCTTGCTATTATCAAGGTACCAGGCCATAGCAGAGGAACTAGTGATTTAGCTTTGGGAAATGAGAAAGCAGATTCTCTAGCAAAGGAAGCAGCTTTGACAGAAGAGATAGTGATGGAACTAGAACCGTTGGAAGTACTACCAGTAAAGAGTAAGGAAGCAAATCTACCTTCATTCAGCGATGAACAGATGAAAGATCCGTTCATTGTGGAATGTAAGAATAAAATAACACCTCCCTTTGTTTGTGAAAATGGAGTGGTTTGTTATGAGATACAAGGTAATTTACTTCCAGTTGCGCCTAAACACTTGCAGACGGAATTCACCCGCTATAATCATGAAAGCTTAGGTCATGTGGGTCAGAAAAAGTTGCTGGAAATTCTCAAAGAGAAGTTTTATTGGGACAAAATGGAGGACTCTGTACAAAATGTTGTTCAGTCATGTCTTATTTGTGCTCAAGTAAACCCCAGGACTAAAGGACAAAAGCCTCCACTTCTAAGAATTGCACCTGCAGACGGTCCGTGGTCTACATTGCAGATTGACTACATAGGTCCCCTACCTATGTAAATAAGGTCTCAGGTATGCATTAGTCATGGTAGATGTATTTTCTAAGTGGGTAGAACTGTTGCCTGTCAGGAAAGATGATGCTTTGTCTACGGCAAAAGCATTAGTGAATCATTTTTTTTGTACTTGGGGAATCCCAAGGATGATTTCTTCTGACAGAGGAAGCCATTTTACTGGCAAAGTCATGCAGGCTGTTTGTGCGATCCTGGGGGTACATCAACAATTCCATGTTCCATACCATCCTCAGTCAGCAGGTATTGTAGAAAGAATGAACATTGCAAAAATGTTACTTGATAAAGGAAATAGGTGGGTTGATGCAGTACCTCTGGTATTGATGAGTATTAGGGAAACAATCTCCTCAACTACCCAGTATACACCTTTTGAATTAATGACAGGAAGGAAAATGCCATTGATCTTTCCTCATGAACCGTTTTTGTCTACTCCACAGAAAGATGCCAAGGATAATTTAAAAACAATCCTTCCTCACGCAGCGTCTAGAATGTAGCGTATGGTACCGCCTCACTCTTCTAAATTTGTGAGAGGAGCATCAGTAATGATTAAGACTTTTAGGAAGGCGGGACCTTGGGAAAGCAATTGGGAAGGACCATTTGAAATAATCGACACAATGGGTCAAGTTATGATCCTTGTTCAAAGAACATAAAAGACTGTGAAAAATACCCGTAGGCAGCAGAAGCTGTGGGTACATGTTAAATTGTATGTTTCTAACTAAATTTTGTTCTTGCAGGAACACAGTTCTGCAAGAAAATGGAGGAACAAAACTGTTTACTATTGGACAGAGAACCTCCAGAGAAACAGCGATACAAGAAGCGTGACATCAAGATAGCGTGCTACATATTACTTCCATGGTTGTTGGTGCTGAGTTTTTTGATTGCTGTGTTGTTTGATCTATACCAGAAGCCAATTGGAATTGATGATCCGACAAAGGAATTACCACAGAAGACATTGTTATCACATAAAATAAGAGAAGTTCAGGTGGATCGACTCCTGACATCGGACATTGATACATCAAGAGACATTGTTGGACAAATTAGATTCGGTTATAGCTCCAGAGATCAACCTTGCTTGACTATATTTTTTGAGCATACCTCAGAAATCATGGTTCATGCAAAAGTAGGACCAAAAGCCGAATTCACACAGTCACAGGGGAATTATACCCATAATAATTAGACAGGTGTTTGGGAATGTCATCCTACTGAGTCCATGTGGTGGTCTATAACAATTAAGGGAGAAGAACATGCACAATGGACAGGTGATGTTACCAATGAGATGTTAACATCAGGGAAAATGGGAAGATCTAAGACAGAGATTTGGTATAAGACTCAGTGTTATGGGAAAATCTTAGATCCTTCACTGCTTTCTATATCAGCAGGGGATGATGATTGGACTAGGGTTTGGAACTTTCAGGTGGAAAGAGAGATAGCTTTGGTCAAAGTATCTTTTGTGTTTACGGTAACTAATTCTATAGCACCTGAAGTTAGAGTTAATCCCCATAGTGTGAAAAGCCAAGAGGAATTGGGACCTATAGAACTACAATGTGGGACAAGGTTACCATTACCCCAGGAAGCATCACTTGTTTGGTCAAAAGGGAAAACAACTTTAGTTTTACGAATAATCCAACTCGTATACTTCTTAAGGGTAAAATGGGGGATGTACATTGGAATGGTATGCATTTTATGCTTAGATTAGATAGTCCAACTCGTAAAGACTCTGGGATATATGAATGTTGTGTATTACTGAAAGGAGATTACAAACATTGTGACACAGCAAATGTCAGTGTTTGGTCCCCTGAAGACAATTTGTGTACTGGTACTAGACTCAAACCATCCAATCCTTTTCAGGTTAATTACTTTCAATCTAAGCCATTGTTGAGGAATGGATCGTTTGTAACCCTAGTTTGGACTTTTAACATGACTGATTGGAAAATATCCACTTGGTTTCCTCAATGTTTGTCACACCTTACTAATATGGAAAAAAGTCTTGCCCAATGGGTTGGACAAAATTCATTGAGAATGACAAGAAGTAGATGAGGTGTTATTGAGGGAATCTTGGGGGGTGTTGGTTCGGTAGGAAGCTTACTTAATACTATGGATATAAATACTCTTAAATCTGATTTGGGATCTGTGAGTTATGTTAGAAGTCAGGGAGTAAAAGTACAAAAAGGGTTAAATCAGTTATTGGAAAAAATGGTTCTAAGTTCTGCTACTGTGATTGGGTCGTCTGTATCTCATCTACAGGATGCCACTTTAGACTTAATAGAGAGTCAAGAGGAGAATCAAGTGTCAAGGGCATGCCTGGAAATACAGATAGAATATTCCACTAATCTAAAGATGATTGCACAGGCTTTACAGAGTGGTATTACACCTTTGGGTTTGTTGAAAAGCTTACCTGACAAATATAGTTTTGGTCTGGGTCATATTGATTTGTGGATTCATAAATGGATGGGTTGTGATCAGGATTTTTGTATTGGGACATCTTTAATCCCAGTGGCAGGAGTTGAACAAGTAGTGGTACCAGTAACAGTTTTAGGAATTCCGGTCAGTGACACACAATTGATTCATTATAATTTAAGGTATACAGATTTTGTATTTGATGGGGAAAATCTGGAACAATTAGATGT
Source organism: Spea hammondii (assembly GCA_029215755.1). Classification (NCBI taxonomy): domain Eukaryota; kingdom Metazoa; phylum Chordata; class Amphibia; order Anura; family Pelobatidae; genus Spea; species Spea hammondii. The sequence goes on along the minus strand of JARDYJ010000001.1, from coordinate 140,113,941 downwards.
TTCAACTTGTCTTCATTTTGTTTCTAAAGTAATATGTCTTCCAGGGCAAGAAAAGGTTGTCTATCATTCTTGTTTTCACAATCATTCATCATGTGAGGCAAGGATTGAAAGTGTTACATCTATGCATGAATTAATGATTCAAGTAAAGATAGGAAAAGTTTGTTTTCAAGTAATGAAGGAAGAGTCATTGGTCAGAGCATTCTTGTCAAATTGTATGCATAATGAAACTCTTCACAGAGGATTATATTGCATAGAAGGTGATTTGAAAAAGTTGGAGATAGATGGGAAAAAGTTTAATGTCTCCACTATAGGCACAGAGCGTTTAAGAACACTACCTCTGCAATTTAATCTGACACAGATAGACCATTTTCCTTGGAAAACATGGACTGAGGAAATAAAGATTATTGGCCATATTAAAGCAACAATTGAAAGATGCAGAAATTGTTTTCCAACATAAACAAGGTGAATTAGAACAAATTCAACATCAATGGAATGATATGTCTGGAGTTAGTTGGTGGTCAAATTTTAAAAAATCAGTAAATATGTGGTCACAATCTTCTGTAAAGTCCGCAGCTGGTAATATATTGTCGAATCCAATTGTTATTATAGCTATACTTGTTTTATTATGTATTGTTTATCAAAGTTTTCTTGTGTGTATAATAAGTAAGATGTATAAACAAGTTAAGTATGAAGTAGATAAGGAAGATGGAATATTAAGGGAAATGATAAAAAGAACACAATCTTCTCATTCCATAACAAATGTAGAGAAAAGGGTGTCTCATGCTAATGATTATCATATGGTCCCAGGAAAAGTGTGATGTGATTGTAGTATAAATGTGATACGAATGTGATACGAATGGTGAGTAAATGTGTATATTTGAAAAGATATGATAAGGATATTATCCTATCATCAGGGGGAATTGTAAAAGATTCTAATACATTTAATATCTCTTCTAACCCCAATTAAGAAATGGACCATATATAATTATTGGTATAGGCAATAGTCAAAGATATGTAATCATTGTTCATAAATAAATGATTATTAAGATATAATAATAGGTTTCAATGATAGGCTTCAGGGTTTCCTTGACCTTAAATATGGAATGAAGGATTTGCTGAACAGGCATTCTATAGATAGGACAGTAACTTGCTAATGCATGGTATAGTTGTAACTGTAAAAGGGCATTACAGTATGCGTACAGTGACCACCTAAAATAGGGTTTCGACGTGTAAAGATCTTAGTGAGCATGTTTACCCAATTAGGTGAAGACCAATAGACTGACATCATTATCCAAACCACATATAAGCTAGGCATTTGTAAGACATGAGAGAGGCATGGGAAGAGAGGTTGAGAGAAGATGTACTTGCCATCCACGGACGCTTCACGTCCCAACACTCCCTCCCTCCATCCTCAGGAATGCATAGGACAGATGTCATGAACTAAATTCCTTTCCAAGGTTTTGTAAGACTTGTTTTGTATTGTTTTTGTTATCTTCTTTTTATATTCTTCTTCTATTTTTGTTCGTATTACATGTTTTACCTTTGTTTGCATCTAAGTGACTCTGCCTATTTTTGACGCACATACATTTATATGTGTTCCAATTATTTGAAGTTTGTATTGGCCCTATATTTTTATTACAGGCACCCCCCCATACACACACACTTTAAAACTGCATAGCTTCTATCGTTATATACTGGCACAGACATTGAAGGTGGTACAGCATAACACCTATCACTATATACTGAGGCAGACATTGACGGGGGTACAGCATTACACCTATCATTATATACTGAGGCAGACATTGACGAGGGTACAGCATAACACCTATCACTATATACTGAAGCAGAAATTGACGGGTACAGCATTACACCTATCACTATATACTGAGGCAGACATTCACTGGTTAGACCATAACACCTATCACTATATACTGAGGCAGTCAATGACAGTGGTACAGCATAACACCTATCACTATATACTGAGGCAGACATTGACAGTGGTACAGCGTAATCCCTATCACTATACACTGAGCCAGACATTGACAATAGTGCAGCATAACCCCTATCACTATATACTAAGCCAAACATTGATGTGGTATAGGCCTACCACTTCAGTGTCTGGCTTAGTAGGGATGCATCAAAATGAAAATTCTGGACCGAAACCAAAAATTCAGCATTTACTTGGCCAAAACCGAAAATGACCCCCCCACACCATAAAAAATCTAACACTTTTATTAAAAGTAACACATCAAAATTGGACAAAAAATAAAATTGCAATATTATATATATATATATATATATATATATGATTGTTAACAGCTATCACGCCCAGGTATACCCAGGTTCTAGCATGTACTGGTTTCCTGGGCATGATAGGAGTGTGACTGCTGTTATCAATCATATATATATATATATATATATATATATATATATATCAATATTGTTATTATTATTGTTCACATGTGAACTCAGCACTGGAGGCATAGAATCAGACATACAAATCCCGTATTTGCAGGTATACAATAATAATGTACGGAAACATAGCATTGCAGGTATAGACCAACTAGAAATCACATAAAAACTCAGCAATAAAGGTATAGATAAAACCCCCTAAAATACAGGCATATATCACAAATTGCACACCCCAAAGCCAGCGTCGACATTGTCCACATAGAACCTGACCAGCAACCAAACTACACACACACATACGACGTGCCATCTTTGCCCCTAAACAGCCCAGCATGAGTCAGCATTGTTCCCAAACAGCCGAGTGTACGCCATGTTTGTCCCATAAACACGCTACCTGTGCCATCTTTGTCCCATAAACACCCTGCCTGTGCCATCTTTGTCCCATAAACACCCTGCTTATACCATCTTTGCCTTTTTGACAAATCAATTATACACCTATGATTAACACAAACACTTTTACAGTCACTCACTAATTCACTTTCATTCACACAATTCATTCACACAATCATTTATTCTTTCACACAAATTATTTACACATATTACCGTATTTGCTCGATTATAAGATGACCTCGTCTTATAATCGAGGTCGTCTTCTTTTTTTTTTTCAAAATCAGATTTTTATTGAAATTTTCAAAAAAATAAAGGAGGGAGGGAGGGCAGGGATACAGAAGGAAAAAAGGGGGGGGATATGGGGGAATCAGGAAACCACGGCATGAGACAGTGGAGCACCAAAAACACAAAGCAAGGTACAGAACACCAGTACAGTCGGCGGCGTACACCAGAACGCAAGCAGCGTTACAAATACCCATCTCAGGAAAAATGGAGAACACAAATCAAGAAGTCCGGACAGCCCGCAGCAGACCCGACAACCGAGCGGGCACTAGCATCGGCCCGTCGAGCAGCCGGGCAACACCGGGCGAAACTAGGTAACTACACACCGTGCCCAACAACCGAAGACAACCAGTAAAACCACGTGGCCGTATAGGCCTCTCTAAGTTTCGGGGTCGAGGCGGAGAGATCCTCAACCCTCCTGATCTCCTCCACCCTTGCTACCCAGTCCCGGCGAGAGGGAGGGCGAGGGTGTTTCCAGAGTAGGGGTATAAGGCTTTTAGCAGCGTCAAGGAGATGTCGGACCACCGACCGTTTGTAATGAGAGATCGAGTGAGACGTGTGATGCAAGAGCATGGGCAGCGGACGGAAGGGAGGGGGGAGTCTGATAGCTCCGAAATCACCCGGTGAACCTCCTGCCAGTAAGGTTGCAGCAAGGGACAGGACCACCATATGTGCAACATCGTGCCCACATCCCCACCGCACCTCCAACACCTATCAGATGTACCCGGGAACATACGATGGAGACGCTGCGGCGTTCTGTACGAGTGTGTCAACAGTTTATAGTTAGTCTCCTGCGTCTTAGTTGCCCTCGAGCTCTTATGGGTGAAAACGAATATCTTATCCCAGTCCTTGTCAGAGAGTCGAGCGTCACAAGCGGTCTCCCAGGTCTCACAGAAGGACGGTCGAGTCGTAGAGGTCGCAGTCATAATTAAGGAATAGAGCAAGGAGATGGCCCTCTCCGGTGGGCGAGCCCCCGTGCACAAGGTTTCAAAGCCCGTTAAGGGCCGGTGGAGACGGTCCCCATGCGGCAAGGTAGAAAGGTAATGCCTAATTTGGTGGTATGTGAAGCGCTCCAACCACGTAGGATCGCGTCCCTGCAACAACGAGCTCAAGGGCAGCAGCCCGCCCCCCTCCAGCAGCGCCCGGGCCCGGACAGGGGCAGGAACCCCGAGGAAGTCCAACCGTCCCACCCCTCGCCCCGGAGCAAAGTCCGGGTTCTCACAGAGGGGCAGCAACGGCGACGGCGCAGTAGACAAGCGGGCGCGCCAGCCCACCTCCCGCCAAACCGCCAGTGTCGCCAGCACAAAAGGATGGGAAATGCCGCCGAGGCCGCCACCCGGGCCCCACAGGGCATGGTACACACGACCCCGCAACCCACCAAGCTCCAGATCGACCCATGGCTTAGCGAGGGGTCCCAAGGCATTCCACTCCAAGATGCGAAGTAGGTGGGCAGCACGGTAATACACATGAAAATCAGGCAAGGCAAGCCCGCCCGCAGACTTGGGCCTCGTGAGCTGGGAGAACCGCTGCTGAGGACTCTTATTGCCCCAGACAAACCTAGACACCAGAGACCGGAGAACCTGGAAAAACTCCCGCGGTATCCGAATTGGAAGCGTCTGGAACAGGTACAACACTCGAGGCAAAAGGTTCATCTTGATAACATTCACCCGGCCTATCCAGGAGAGATATAGCGGCGTCCACCTCCGCAGGTCCTTGGACAGAACGTCTAACAAAGGTGTAAAATTAACATGATAAAGCCGTGCGGGGTCGGCGGTCAGCCAGATCCCTAATTACTTCAGCTTCTCAGGGCACCACTGGCAGGGGAAGCAAGGCATAAGCGAGGTCACCATCCGAGGGGGCAGGGAGACATTTAAAATTTCAGACTTCGAATAGTTTATCTTAAGGTTAGACAGCGCGCTGTAGAGACGAAAAGCCTCAAGAATATTCGGGAGCGAAATACCGGGCGGTCAACAATAAACAGCAGATCGTCAGCGTATGCCGCTACCTTATGATGTCGGCCACCGTCCCGTAACCCCAAGATGTCCGAGCGGACAGCCTCCAAAAAAGGCTCCAGAGACAGCGCAAAGAGCATCGGGGACAGGGGACACCCCTGTCTGGTCCCGTTCTTTATCGCTATGGGGGGAGAAAGAGCCCCGTTAACCCGCACGCGAGCAGTAGGCGAGGAATAGAGGGCCCCAATCCAGGCCAACATAGAGGGACCCAGACCCAGATGTTCCAGGGTAGCCTCCAAAAACACCCAGTCCACCCTATGAAAGGCCTTCTCCGCGTCGGTCGATAACAATAAGACCTGGCGCGCCTCCACCCGCGCCTCCACCCGCGCCTTGTGGATGACAGAGAGAAGCCTAATACTATTGTCACGCGCCTCACGCCGAGGGATAAAACCAGCTTGGTCAGGGTGGATCAACAGCGGGAGGAACCGACCCAAACGCAACGCAAGCATTTTAGCAAAAAGCTTCAAGTCGGCATTGAGGAGCGAGATCGGGCGGTAGCTCTGACACAGACCAGGGTCCTTGCCCTCCTTCGGAATGACCGTGATCGTGGCCGCCAAGGACTGGGAGGGGAACCGAAGTTCCTCCCGGATGGCATTGAGCGCGGCAAGCAGGTGTGGGAAAAGGGGCGCCGAGAACGTGCGGTAGTACCCCAGGGGCAGACCGTCCGGACCCGGACACTTACCACGCCGGGTAGCCTTCAGAGCCGCGGAGAGCTCCTCAGCCGAGAACGGCGCCTCCATGGATTCCGCCTGTTCGCGGGTGAGTTTGCGCACACCGTGTTTCGCAAGATAACTGTTGATGCGGACCCGCTTATCGTGACTGGCACCCCCATCTGAAACCTGGGACGAACCATAAAGGGAGGAGTATTATGCGTGAAACGCATCCACTATCTTAGAGCGGAAATGGGACAGATCTCCCGCAGGCGTCCAGACCCGGTGAATGTGCGTATTGCGCTTAAGTGGGTTTATCATTTTGGCCAACAGCTTACCGTGCTCACTGAAAAATCTCTGACTATACAGGGAAGCCCGGCGAAACTTAGAGTTGAGAATATCACACATTTGGCCCCTTAGGGAGGTCAGGTCCGCGTAGGTCGCCTCATCCAGGGTATCCTTATGCAAGGATTCCAACTGCTGAATTAGAACAGTAAGCCTATCAATCTCCCGCGCGCGCCCTCTTTCGCTGCGTACCTTGTTGAGTAAAGAAACCTCGCAGCACACACTTATGGGCTTCCCACACCACCAGAGGGGACAGCCCCTGCGTAGCATAATCCTGAAAGTAACGCTGTAGTTCCATCGCTGTCTGAGAAACAAGAGCCTCGTCCAGTAGAAAAGAGTCGTTAAGTCGCCAGGTCCACTCCCTGGCCCTACACAACGGAGAGTCTAGCATAACGGAAACCGGCGAGTGATCTGTCCAGGTCATCGGCAGGATCGTGGCCGTCTGCAGCAAGTCCAGGTGAGTCTGAGAGAGAAAGATGTAGTCCAGTCGGGAATAGCAAGCGTGAGGGGAAGAATAGAAAGTGAAGTCTCGGGCAGTCGGGTACAGTGAACGCCAGCAGTCAATCAGGCGCTGCTCAGTCAGGATTTTGCGAACCGAGCGTAGCTGGTTAGCCGGGACACAACTGGAGCCCGAGGAAGTATCGACCTCCGGGCGAAGAGGGACATTTAAATCCCTCCCCAGAATCACAAGGCCCTCCCCAAAGGTGGAGAGCGAGGCCACGATAGAGCGGAGGGCCACGTGCTGAGCTCTATTAGGAAGATACACACTAGCAAAGGTGTAGAGAGCCTCCTCTATGTAGCCCTTAACTAAGGTGAAACGGCCCGAGGGATCAAGGAGAGTATCCTTAACAACGAATGGGACCCTGTTAGAAAATAGTATAGCCGTCCCCTTAGTCTTGGACTCCGGATTGTTACTAAAATATCCCAGAGGGTAATGGGAATTCTTTAGGCTAGGGGCTTGCCCCCCCTTGAAGTGGGTCTCCTGAAGCAGTACCACGGAGGCATCATGCGCCTTAAACTCTCTCAGAGCCCTGGACCGTTTTTCGGGTATATTGAGACCCTGTGCGTTAACAGAATAAATGGTCAGCAGGGCTGGCCGGAAAGCCATGACAGTCGGTATGTGAAGCGGTGTCTCAGTACCGCGGGGGGTAGAGAAAAAAGGGGGGGGGCGGAAAGGACGGCGAGGAGGAAAACTGGAACGGGAGGGGGGGTATGTAATATTAGTGGTATATGTGGTGTGTGGGGTAATGTGTCAAGTACCGGGTAGACCCCTACCCCCCTAGGGAGGTGAGCGGGGTCCCCAGAGAACGGGCAATGACACCAAGCCCCGTGGGGCAGAGAACGAAGCGGGCGAAGAACTCAAGAGAGCGGCAAAGGCTCCACAGGTAAACCAAGTGCCGCTAAACCACAAAACGCCCCGCCTCCCGCCCGAAACAGACACAACAGACAGCACCAGAACAGTGAAATAACAAGTAACAAAATATTGGGCAATGCAATACACTGAATTATGCAAGACAAATGCGGACCCCGGAGGAGAGCCCCCCAGAACAGAGGAATCATACATTTCCACGGCCGGAAGAAAAAAAAACAAAAACAAAAAAACCCCAAATGTGTTGTGTAGTGCAGCGAGAACAACAGACCACAGGAGGCACCTGTCAACGGCCACCACGGCTATGAGGTCGTCAGAGCGAAGGACTGCCCGTGGGCAATACTAGGAACTTCCCAAAGCAGACGGGCATGGAGCCCGACATACAGTACGAGACCGCTCCCCAGGGTGTGACACAAACGCCAGTGGGGACGGGGGAGAGAACCCGCCACACAAGGCGGCAAAGCCAACCCCCCCGGGGGGGGACATGTGCATGACGGCGTGAGGCAATGCGCAGCAGAGCGCCGCAGGCGGGGCGACACAACAAGGGGCGGGTCGAGCCCTGCGCACCCAGAGACCAGCGCGAGCCACGAGGGCCAGCGCGTGCGAGCAACCCGCGGGACATCCACTCGATCCGAGCGACACGTGGCGAGCACCGGGGCGGCCGCAGGGTAGAAAAGCGACCCCCGAAGCACAAACACACCCAGGGGGCAGGTACTCGAACCCAGTCCCAAAAACACAAAAAATACAACAACGAAACGATGCGAAAAAGTAAAAGCGACGCGGACAAATAAAGAAAAAGAAATAAAAATAAAGTCTCACACGAACCACGGGTACGCAGCGGCTAGAAATAAGCGAGAGTCCGCTCGTAGCAACAAGTCCGCTGCCAGGCCGGCGCAGGCGGCCAAGTAAGGATACAGGGGTGTCTCCACGGGGTCACCACCGGAGGGTGGCCGGCATCAATCACTCCCTCGGCGGCTGGTCACGGTCCCTGTCCCTCACAGCCCGTCCAGGAGGTCTGGCCAGCTGGGGCCCGCGTTGCGCCGAACCAGCACGGCGCCGGCGAGAATCCACATCCCGGGCGGTCCAGTCGGGTACCTCAAGCGGCGGCAGGTCCAGCTCCAGTAGAAAGCGTCGAATGTCCGCAGGCCTGCGGATGGTAGCTGTAAGCGGGCCCTGACGGGCTATCAGGGCAAAAGGGTAGCCCCACCGGTACGCGATCTTCCTCTCCTGAAGCGCAGCAGTCACAGGACGTAGGGCCCGTCTGGCCACCGGTGTGTAGTGGGACAAGTCGTGGTAGAGGGAAACCTCATGCCCCTCAAAGGCCCAAAATCGGCGTGCGCGGGCCTTCAACATGATCTCCTCCTTCAGCGTGTAGCTGTGGAGACAGCAAATTATGTCCCTGGGGGGGTCTCCCGGGCCGCCGCTGGAGCGCAGGGCTCTATGTGCACGCTCAAATTTGATAGGTTTCCTCCCAGGGTCTGCAGGCCACTCCAGGATCAGGGAAAAAAGTCGGTCCAGGATCGTCTTAATGTTCTCAGGGCGCTCACCTTCAGGAAGGCCCCGCACCCGAATATTGGACCGCCGCCCTCGGTTATCGAGGTCTTCAAGATGATAGAATAAATCCGCCATCTGGTGGGAACAGGAGCGGCAGTGGGCCGATAGCTGGCGTTCGACCTCTCCGGTCCTGGTGTCAACACCGGAGACCCTCTCGTCAAGGCGGGAAACTTCAGCCCGTAAGGCCGCGACTTCGGCCTGGACCGTTTGCTTGACTTCGGCCACGAGGAGACTGAAGTCGTCCTTAGTGGGCAGAGACGAAAACAGTCGGCGCCACTCAGGCGAAGGCGGTCCCGAGGCACTCGCTGCGGGCGGCAGGGAATCTCCATCCTCCGAGGCCCTAGAGCATGCGGGAGTCTGCGCCATAGTGGAGTCTTCCGGCTGAGTCTGCAGCAGCTGCGGAGTGGTAAAATTGTCTTTCAGCGACGCGGGTTGAGACCTGCCGCTAGACGCCGGGGTAGTCGGCTCCGGGGGACCCTTTTTAGTGCGGCCCATTGCAAATTACACCGGGGTGCCTGCGAATCTCAGGGCGGATGGCGCGGAGCAAACGGATCAGGCAGCCATCTTCTTCGCCAGGCCAGCCACGCCCCCGAGGTCGTCTTCTAATCAGACCTCAAAATGTCCGCTGGGGCCAGGCTGCTTACCGGTGCTTTGGTCGCGAGCAGAAGGAGAACAGGAAGCTAGAAGAGTGTCACATAACTCTGCCTCCCCCCTCCTTCCTCTGGGGGCGGGGCCAGAAAAGTTGCTCGCACAGCTGGGCCCCTGCAGAAGTCTTCGAGTGGGAGATCTGCAGTTCAGGTAAGGGGGTGGGGGAGGGTTTTTGTGATTAATGTGTGAAGTATGTCTGATTAATGGAATGAATGAGTATTTAAATATTTGTGAATGAGTGTGTGTTAGTATGGATGTGTAAGGGGAGTAGTGGTGGTAGCATGACATAGGGAGGCTGTACTCACACTCCTATCGTCCCTAGGTTCCAGCATGTACTGGCTGCCTTGGCTTGATAGGAGTGTGATTGCTGTTAGCAGTTATATATATATATACCTCCAGAAATGCCTTTTAACCCCCTATATGCCACTCTGCCCCATGATATGCCTTTTAACCCCCTATATGCCACTCTGGCATATAGGGGATTAAAAGGCATATCATGGGGCAGAGTGGCATATAGGAGGGTATAAGACATTTCTGGAGGCAGAGTGGCATATAGAGGGTTAAAAGCCACATCATGGGGCAGAGTGGCAAATAGGGGGTATAAGGCATTTCTGGAGGCAGAGTGGCAACCCTGGGTGGGCAGGTTGGCAAATAAAAGGAAATAAAAAAATATATATTTTTCTCAATCATAGCTTTTATGAAATATGAAAATATTGTTTACATGAATTAATATTTACTGGTACAACTTTTTTTCCTATAGGGTCGTCTTATATTCAGGCTTTTTGTTTTTTCCTAAATTAATATTTATATTTTGGGGGGTCGTCTTATAATCAGGGTCGTCTTATAATCGAGCAAATACGGTAATTGATGCATTCTCACAAATTCATTAATTCTCTCACTCATTCACACAATTCATCCACACATTAATCCATTCATTTTCTCTCTCTCATTCTGACTCTTTATTTCAATATTCTTGCAACCCTCCTTCCTCCCTTCTCTCGCTCTACCCATTCTCACTCCTTTCTGCCCTATCTACCCCCTTCTGCCCTATCTACCCACTTCTGCCCTATCTACCCCTTCTCACTCCCTTCTCCCTATCTACCCCCTCCTAACTATCTACCCTCTCCCCCCTTTGAAGTTCACTTACCTTTCAGGAGTCTTGCGGTGGGGGTGCAAGGCCTCTGTCTCTCAGCTCTGCCACTCTATGGAACAGTATAGAGTGATGGGAGTTATGATGTACTTTTAGAGCATAATTATATAATGAAAAAGACATCGGAAATGGTACAGCATAACACCCATCACTCTCACACATTTATCAATCCACACATATCAATCCACATTTAACAATCCACATTTACCAATCCACACATACTAATCCACATATACCAATCCTCACATACTAATCCACATTTACCAATCCACGCATACTAATCCACACATACCAATCCACGTTTACCAATCCACATTTACCAATCCACATTTACCAATCCACACATACTAATCCACACATACCAATCCACACATACTAATCCACACATACCAATCCACACATACTAATCCACTCTCACTGTCACTGTCACTAAACGCTTTCCTACCTTTCCTCTTTTCTCCTTACAGCATTCAGCTCCTTTTCCTGCTCTTCGCTCCTTTTCTTCGGTCTTCTTCTGGTTCAGAGGGCACGGACGGTGGTGGGCGCGGCTTCAACAAACCCCGGCACACAGCAGCAGTTGCCACGCGGATCGCAAGGGAGCGGTATCGGAGGTCTGTTAAAGACCTTGCGAGCCTGCTCCTCCAGCAGCGGACATTACTGTCCGTCTCTGGAGGGGTGCCGGATGCCGGCAAGTTGGCACACCCCTGATGAGCGGCAACCGGTGCGGATCACCCCCCCTAGGTACGCTACTGTCAGTATATAGTGACATGAGTCATGCTGTATCACCATCAGTTTTTCCCTCAGTATGAGTACCACCAGCTGTGTCTGGCTTGCTATGTAATAATAGGAGTCATGCTGCACCACCATCTGTGTCTTGATCACTGTATAATGATATGGGTTTATACTGTACCCCTGTTAGTGTCTGGATCACCATATAATGATGTGAGTTATGCTATACCACTGTCTATGTCTGGCTCATTGTGTAATGGTGGGAGTTTTGGTGTACCCCTCTCAGGCTCAGTATATATTGATAGGAGTTATACTGTACCACTGTCAGGCTCAGTATGTAATAATGGGAGTTATGCAGTACCATTTTCAGGGTTACTAACTACAAAACAAGATAAAACTAAAACAAGCTGTTTCATTCATCCACGCTAAATAAAATGACTTGTTGAATTTATTATCTGTTTTCCATATTCTCTTGATGTTCAAGTTCAGTTTTGCAAACTTAATTTTATAACAGTTCCTGGAAACTCTGAACTAATATGGAACCCATATCTCATTTTTATTCTCATAGTATGTTGAACAGAGTTCCCTTCCATATGTTTTTTAAGGGTTGTTATTTTAAATCTAGGTCACTGTAATCAAATGCCAGTTATGGGTATCTGCCGCATTAAACAGACAGTAATGTGTCAGAGGAGATTAGTTTCTGATGGCCAATCTGCCATCATGCCCATGAAACCATACCTAAGTATAACACAATCAGGATTGATCTCACCATGATTCTAACACCTGAGTTTTCTGTGTAACAAATAGGAAGTGACAGTCAATAAAAAGTGGGGATTTATGGAAGAAATATCTGCAATTATAGTTATAAGTCTTATAGTGATATACAGTGGATATAAAAAATCTACACACCCCTGTTAAAATGCCAGGTTCTTGTGATGTTAAAGAATGAGACAAAGATAAATCATGTCAGAACTTTTCCCACCTTTAATGTGACCTATAATGTGGACAATTCAATTGCAAACAAACTGAAATTTTTGAGGGGAAAAAAACAAAACAAAAAAACCTCACAATAACCTGGTGTAATGACCTGGGTCCATACAGACGACTGTAATGACCCAGAGCGCCCAAAGATTGTGTTCAGGAGTTATTGCACAGTAGCGGAGTCGGACAGGGCCTGGTGGAGTGGGCATCTAGGGTGGAGCAGCCACATACCAGCACCCTGACATAGCAGCGGATGTTGTCCAGAACAAAACAAAGAGATGTGCTGCAGGCACCCTGGAGCAGGCATGAGACTTAGCACTAGAATCATGTGCAGGAAGTTGCAGGCTGGGAGTACGGAAGGCTAAGCAGAGTACATAGCGGAAACATATCAAGCAAGGAGGACAGAGCAAGGAACAGGGAGACCGAGCAAGGAGCATAGGAAGACTGGACATACCTGGTACAGGGCACAACAATGGACAGGGAACAAGGCAAGGAACACAGGGGATGGAGTGAGGAGCCAGAATCCTCGGACGCTTCTCCTTTAAACAAGGATAGGACATCTTAACTGGGACATGGAGAGAGGAGAGAGGAACCAAAATCCTCAGATGATTCAGGGAAGGAGGGCAAAGGCACATAAGAGACAGACAAACATGAATACAGGAACTAGCCTAAGACTATAAGATAACAATTGGAGATTCCGTCACATCATATGGCCATAGTATGCTTAGCCCACCACTACGCCAAAGTACTCCAATATTTGGTGGGTCCTAACGCTAAACCCTGCCTACTGAATCACTAATAATCTGAAACCAAACATTGAATCTAAACACAAAACCAAGGTCATACCTTTAGACTGAGGCAAACTTAACAAATGGGTGGGACACACCTTATAAAGGAAACAGAGCTAAAACAAAGAGCATAACTAGAATCCAGGAATCAGAGGTTCAGGACAGAACATACGGAAATGCAGGAACGGCTCACAACAAACCATGGGAACTGAGGCAAGGCAGGGAAAAACAGAGATATGCAGCTCCGCAGCCTGGATGGACCCTGACACCTGGTTGCATAAGTGTGCACACCCTGAAACTAATACTTTGTTGAAGCACCTTTTTGATTTTATTACAACAATCTGTCTTTTGGGTAGGAGTCTATTAGCATGGCACGTCTTGACATGGCAATATATGCCCTCTCTTCTTTGCAAAAGCGCTCCAAATCTGTCAGATTGCGAGGCCATCTCCTGTGCACAGCCCTCTTCAGCTCACCTAACAGATGTTCAATTGGATTCAGGTCTGGGCTCTGGCTGGGCCATTCCAAAACATTAATCTTCTGGCGAAGCCATGCTTTTGTGGATTTAGATGTGTGCTTTGGGTTGTTGTCGTGCTGAAAGGTGAACTTCCTCTTCATCTTCAACTTCCTAATTTGGAACTGTTCACAAAGGCCCTGGTTCCAGCTAAAGAAAAATAGCCCCAAAGCATGATGCCACCACCACCATGCTTCACTGTGGGTATGGTGTTCTTTTGGTGATGTGCAGTGTTGTTTTTGCGCCAAACATACCTTTTGGAATTATGGCCAAAAAGTTCAACCTTTGTTTCATCAGACCATAACACATTTTCCCACGTCCTTTTGGGGGACTTAATGTTTGTTTTTGCTCACTTCAGCCGGGCTTGGATGTTTTTCTTTGTCTTGCCACCCTACCCCATTAATATGAAAAATTTTTGTACCCTTCATGACCAAGGCTGTTTTTTTCCAAATCTGGTAATTCTGCCCCCATGTACTATGTGGGACAACTTTGAAGCCGGCCAATGCAATTTACCCCATCAAGCCATATGTGTTTTAAAACTAGACATCCCAAGGTATTTCAAATGCTGGTATTTTAACCCTTTCCATGTACTATTTCTACTGCAACCCTTTGTCAAACTTTGTGGTAGCAATTTATTTAGTGTTTTTTTATCACACAAATTGTATGTCATGTATGAATTTACAAAACCTGGTAAATGTCACTGCCAAACCATACCTCATTATGTGTTTAGCAACATCTCCTGAGTACAATGATACCACCCATCCATGGGTTTGTCATGTTATTTGGAGGCTAAAAGCCCACGTTTGGGACATGCACAATTCAGTTTTTCAACTTGGAATTTTGACATCTGGTCCTTTTGCCACCATGTCCTATTTGGGCCATCTTTGAAGCTGGCTAATTCAATTTACCCCATCAAATCATATACTTTTCAAACTAGATACCCTAAGGTATTTCAAATGCTGATATTTTAACCCTTTCCCTACACAAATTCTACCTCTAGCCTTTGCCTAAGTTTGTGGTAGTATTCATTTTTCTTTTTACACAAAATGTACTTCAGGTATGAATATTTGTTTAGCAACATTCCCTGAGTAGAGTGATAACATCAATGCATGGGTTTGTTGGGTTGTTTGGGAGGTAAAACACCACATTTGAGAAGTGCGCATTTTTCAACTTGGAACATTAACATTTGGTCTTTCATCCCCCATGTCTTATTTGGGACATCTTTAAGGCCAGCTAACTCAATTAACCCCAATCATTTCATATTTTTGGAAAACTAAACACCTCAGGGTATTTCAAATGCTGGTATTTTAAGACTTTTCTTGCAAGAATTGTACCACCAGTTTTTGCCAAAATTTGTGGTAGTAATATTTTGGTATTTTTTCACACAAATTGTGTGAAATCAGGTATGAATTTATAGCTCCTGGTATACGTCACTGTTAAGCAACATCCCAATATGTATTCTGCAGTGATACCACCCATGCATGGTTTTGTCGGGTTGTTTGGGAGGTAAACTGCCACATTTGGGAGATGTGCATTTTTCAACTTGGAACTTTGCAATCTGGTCTTTCTACCCTCTTGTCCTATTTGAGACACCCTTGAAGCCAGCTAATTAAATTTACCCCATCAAACCATATTTTTTGGAAACAAGACACCCTAGGGTATTTCAAATACTCTTTACATGTTTTTCTCCATACAAATTGTACTTTAGGTATGAATTTACAGCTCTTGGTTTAAGTCACGGCCAAACAACACCCCAATATGTGTTCTGCAACATCTCTGTGATAGAGAGTGATACCACCCATTCATGGGCTTGTCGAGTTGATCGGGGGCTAAAAGGACACACTTGGGATGTGGGCTTTTTTCATGTTGACATCTGGTCAGTCTGCGCCTATGCCCTATTTGGGCCATATTTGAACCAAGCCAGTTCATTTTACTCCATCAAACCATACATTTTTCTTAAGTAGACACCCCTTGGGTGTTTGAAATGCTAGTATTTTAACTCTTTCCAAGTCAGGATTTTTGCTAAGATACAGCACTAATTTTAGTTCTTGGTCATAAAAATAAACATTTTTCATTTTATTGCACCTTCCAGCATATACCAAAGCCTCCCTCTCATTCTGTTCCTTTGAGGTACACAATGAACAAGTCTTTTCTCTCCACTGTCTCTTCAAATTGCAGTTATACATCACCCTCCAGGTCCTACCTCACAGTTATTTGACCTCTTTTCTGCCTGGCTCCCTTTCTTCCAAGTGTACCATCTTAGTTGCTAAATCTTCCGTGTCACTGATACAGCTACCACACTTCCTCTAACTTTTCTCTGTTCCTTATGTTTTTCCTCAGCTCATTCCCTCAAGATTGTCAGCTTGCGAACAGGGCTCTCTCCACCTAATGTATCGGTTTGTCTTAGTCTGTCAATTCTAGTGTAGTCATACCTCTTGAATATATGTATTGTAAGAAGCGTTGTGTAAATTGTTGGTGCTATATAAAGAAAAGATAATAATAATAATAATGCCTCGAGCTATAAGACATCTGATTGTGTTTAGTTCCACATCTGTGTGTGAGCTGAAAATAATTAATCACATGACAACACCAGATGGAACACAAAATGATAAATACACATTCTCAAGCATATCTACTATCACTCATGCTATTTGTCTGTTAACAGCTATTTACAATTGCTTAAGTGGTGAACCACAAATGCCTCTAAGATATTACATTATTTGAGATATTTTCTAATAATAATGTCCTGTAGCCATTCATGTAAAATGCCATCTGTTCTGACTGTTGATTGCTGTAGTCTAAGTAACTACAGTATTAGCTTAATGGCATCTAGCCCTATCCAAATGTATCTTGGAACAGCAGAAAGTAATTTGTTAATTAGTGATTATTTGACTCTTAACTGAATAGTCTAATGTCCCTGACACTCCTACTATAGATAAATGCATATTAAACGCTGTGAGCAATGTTCCCTCTAAGCTTTTGTCAGGACTCGGGTAAGCAGGTCAGGTAGGAGTCCAGTTCAGGCGATACCTGGGGCTCTGTCTGTACCCCACGATACCAGAGGGGAAGGTACAGATAGTCTAAGAGAAAACACACACGTGTTTAGGAAACAGATTATATTGGAGTGTGCTGGCTGGTTGGGTAATACAAGCAGTACTTGTTTAAATAGCAGGTTCGAACAGGATACAGGCTGGCTGTAGATAATACACGGCTACAGGACCAAGATACAGAGCCACAGCAGGAGACTGGAGGGCAGAGCAGGTATTAAAAGGCTACAAGTAACAACATAACACCCTGGCTCAGCTGTCCAGAATAATTAGTAATGGGTGCTCCTGGGAAGGGTGGCCACTAGTGGCTGTAGATAGGCATAACAGTAAGTCTAGATATCACATAGTCCAGGCTGGCAGGGTGGAATTCTGTCAGTACTCCCTCCTCAAGGAGCAGCCTCTGGGCACTCCTAGGACTTTTGAGAGGCAGTATCCAGATATGAGTACTCTTAACCCTAACACTTCTTCAAATACCTATAGGTCAACTTTACGTACAATAGTCCCATAAGGAGCCACTACACAATCTGGTAGCAGAGCATCTATAGCGCTGGCATGAGGTTCATCAAAACTAGATACTAGATGAACTGACAAGGACCCATTTTCCTTCTTTACTGTACCCGCACAAGGGACTATGAAGGTGCCAAGGACACAGAGTTCAACATACAGTTGAGAAGTGTATCAGGAAATTCAATGTGTCAAGACTAGAGTGGAAGAAGGCAGAACCGACCTCTGATCCCAAAGATGCTGCTACTATTGTTTGAGCTCTTTTTCTGTCAATGACTGTCCCATCAGATGCTAGAGAGGTTTTTGCGCTTTGGAGGCTACTTTTTTACTTAATTGCTTTTTCTTCATGTGTTGCTAAACACACTCACTGGCCAATTAGGTAAACCTGTTCAATTGCTTGGGGGACATTTTCTTGGCACACTTTGGGCCCCTTGTTTAAATGTGACAGCCTAACTGAGTATTGTTGCTGACCACATCCATCCCTTTATAACCACAGTGTACCCATCTTCTGATGGCTACTTCCAGCAGGATAATGCAGCATGTCACAAAGCTCACATCATCTCAAACTGGTTTCTTGAACATAACAATGAGTTCACTGTACTCCAATGGCCTCCACAGTCACCAGATCTCAATCTAATAAAGCACCTTTGGGATGTAGTGGAACAGGAGATTCATCTGAGGTTGTATTTACCTAATTTTTAGACCTGCTTCAAAGAGTCAATTCAAAGAGTATTCAAAGAGGGTGTATTTTCTTTTTCACACAACTGTATATCTGTAGTAGCAGTTCTCCATGTTTGCATCCCACATTGTCTCAAAAAAAGTGCCCAGGAACAAATAAGTATATTAGTATCGTAGTTTTAATACAAATATTTTCAGAAAACAACCCGAGTAACCAACATATAGTGTTTCTATCATAATTGTTGTACTACTTCTACACTGCTTTGATAAGTGTCTAGCTAATTATTATTGGTGTTTTAATTAGAGCATTGGAGTTTAATGTATTGGGGTTTATTAGTACCTTTGCTAGTATTCGGGTGTAGATTGTAGATTTGTGTATAGGTTGTTATGATATGCTGTATCTCTTCTCAACTAGCCGCTCAAACGCCAAATATGTTTGTTTTTGAGTGATTGCAACATACATTTGGTTCCAGTAGCTCTGCTTTTGTCTTTTTCCTTTAGCTAGTTTTTGTCCGTGTAAGCAAGTAATACTGTAAGCATTTTTATCTGGTGAGTGCTTTGAGTGTAATTGAGTTGTGTATTTAGCTCCCAAGCAGATGGTGATGCCATTTTGGATAAAAAGCACACTCAGCAGCCATTTTGAATGGTCAGTGAACACAGCTTGATAGGTTTACAGTTATATCTCTTACTCTCTTTTCACACTCACACATTTCGGTTTTAAGTGATGCTTTTTGGGTATTTTATATTTGCTGTTTGTGCTTGCCATTTTTAAATACAGCAGTTATTGTGAAACCTGTTGCACCAATTCTTGTGCAAAGAAATTATAATTTATTCAAAACCACAACAATTGTGAGTTATTGCAAACTATCTATTTTTACTTTAGCCTTTTCACCAGTGGCTACAAAGCACTATACTGTAACCGAGTGGAATGGCGGTATTACTCTATTCACTTTAGCATGTGACTGGCTAGTTATAGTAGTTCAAATCTCTTAAGTTAAAGTGCAATAATTTAATCACCCATATTGTATGGTAATGTGATTATTGTATAGTATTGTGGGTTGTTAAAAAAAGTAAAAACATAAATGTTATAGGTATGATGTATGACTACTTTGGAAGGAAAATACTCCATCACATATGTATCATTCATGGCTATGAATGTTTCATATGTGATGAACTATTTTAGTACCAGTAGCCATACATCATACCTTTAACATTTACATTTTAACTTTTTTAACAACCAACAATACTGTACAATAATCAAATTACCGATCAAATCAGACCCATGGATGTGGCAGAACAGGCCCCTATAATCCTCTATAATTTGGTTGAAATTTAGAAATATTTCCACAATGCAATTAATACATAAACATAAAAGATGAAAGAAAAATACATAAACATAAAAGATGAAAGAAAAATGAGTAATGACAGCGGACCAGTATTAGATACACTTTTCATTAATTTAAAGGTGTCACCAACTATGCTAAATGTAAAACTTTCAACACTTAATATAGCGTTAGGGTAATAACCAGTAACCAGTATATGCACTGTAAGAGAACTTGAAATGGATGTTCCCAAATGTCCATGTCTCAGGAGTGCATTAAAGGGGAGTGCCTCAGGTCCATGGCACCAAGGCGCATGATAAACGTGGTGCCCCTTGTGGAGTTATGTAACGTTACATGACCCCGTATTAGTAGGGCAGTTATTGCATGGGTTCAAGGTGCAGTGAAGACAGGGTATCACACAAGGTAACGCAGAGGAGGAGGGGGTGGGAGAACTGCCAAGCTATACAAATGATGGGAGTGGGAGAGAATGACTGTGTGTAAGTGCATGGTGTTAAACAGTGTGTGTCTTTGTAAGTGTATGGTGTTAGAGCGTGTGTATGTATGTTTATGTGTGTATAGTGCTAGAATGTGTATGCTGCTCTATGGCAGTAGAGTGTTCAAGTGTTAGTATATGGTGCAAGCATGTGCTGTTAGCATGTATGTGTTAGTATTACTGTATGGTGTTAGCATGAGTGTGTATCAACATATGGTGTTAAAGTGTACGTGTGTGTCAGATATGAGGCAAGAGTGTCATGTATGAGGCTATAGTTAGTGACATGAAGGTGAAGAAAAAGAGGGATAATGTGTGTATGTATGTCTATGGGATAGAGTGAGTGGGTGTTAGAGCAAGTTTCTGTGTTAGTATGTGTGTGTGTGTTTTAGTGACAGGGGGTAGGGTGAAGAAATCCTGCAACAAGCAGTTATTGACCCTTGCCTCACTCCTTTTTTTGCTCATTCCTCACTCTTTTCAAGTGTATATTCTTTAATAGTCCATAGAAAAAATTAATGGTGATAATTTTGCTTTAGAAAAGTACAGTTTTTTGACCCTGTTGCAAAAATATATTATGAAATGAAGCTTGCTAAATATAACAGCATTTTTATAAGATTTTTATTTTTGGGAGCCCTTTTTTATGTTTTACAATATTCTGTCATGTGATTAAAACACTAGGCTCCAAACACTGGCTTCTTTGTCATTTACCATTTTAAAAAGTATTTAAAAACAAGCAAATAAAACATTTTTTTCTTAAAATGAAAAGAGCTGTATTTCCCAGTCATGTATAATATTAAAAAAAGTTGCCATAGCATTTTAGTCCCAGGACATTATATTTCATTCTTCTTTTATCAAGAGATCATACCGAACTTGATGAAAAAAAATGGTGATTGCTTTGCCGGAAGAAAAGCACATTTTTAATTTATTTCTAGCTGGGAACAAATGTAACAGATGCATTGCATTAAAATGCTTGGAGCTCCGCAGGGGTCTAAGGAGGCAACATGACTGTTCAGATGTATTGTGAGATAATGAATCAATTCATCATATCCCTCATAAACATGTACATAAAAAATGAACAGGACAAGGCTGATTTACAGCAAAGATCTCTAGACTCTTGCTGCCGCCTTCACAGGATGTTGATATCCATAATACTAAACTTGATTGAACTGTCATTGTCCCTAGTAGAGCTGGACATACAGTTTCACCCATCTTCGAAAATGAGTGAAAAGTAGACTTGTGCATTCAGAATCATATGAATCGCAAATTTAACAAAATTTGACGATTTTGTAAATTCATGCAAATTTCTGAAAGCCAGGCCAGAGCCCAAGAAATGGAAGAAAATTAAGCAAAAAGCTCGGTATTTTTGACCAAAATCCCCATGCTCTTTCACTCCCACTCTCTTACACTCTCTAAATGTCTCCCTACCTTCTCTGCCAACTACTTATACATCTCTCATGCCCACTTTCGCATCTCGCATCTTCCTTTTCTTCTTGTCCTTCTCTGTCTTCTCTTCTTTCTTCATCAGTATCTCCACAGATATGATGTCCTGGTGAACTTCAGCCAAAATGGTGGAGCATCTGGTGATGCCCTCTCCCCCAATTGGAGGGTCGGGGTAGAGGACGAGACTGAAAGCTCCACCAGTTTGACCTAAGATAACCCTGTGTGAATGTTGGCCAAAATGGCAGAGCTTCCGGTGACAACCTCTCCCCTTGATTGGAGGATCAGGGTAGAGGATGGCACCCAATAGCGCCACCATTTTGCCCTAAGATAACCTTGTATGACCTTCCGCCAAAATGGTGAAGCTCCTGGTGACATCATCTGCCCTGATTGGAGTGTTGGGGTAGAGGACATCACCGGAAGCGCTGTCATTTTGGCGGGGGGTTATGTCCGCAGAAATGCAGACGTGGAAAGAAGAGACAAAAAAAAAAGAGAGAAAAGTGAAGATAGAACAGAGGAGAAACAAGAAGATGCAAGGCATGGAAGTGGAGCTGCAAGACACAGAAGTAGTCGGCAGAGACCATGAGAGAGAGAAAATTCCTGCACACAAAAAAACATTTTGGGAATGTCAATTTCAAGTATGCATCTAAGTTAGGGACCCTCTATTACACTTTCAGACAAACTGTGTAACAATTACTGTGGTGTCCCCAAAGAATGAACATTTTTAAATATTATTTGCTGGATTTGCTACTTAGAAAAAAGCAGACAAATAGGAAAGTGACACTGATGTTTTCTAAACTGTGATGTTGATATTAGGAAATTAATCCTCATCCATAGAGAGTACACTATGTGCACAATTATTAGGCAAGTGAGTATTTTTACCATATCATCATTTTTATGCATATTTTCCAACTCCAAGCTGTATAAACTTGAATGTTTATTTTGATTTAAGCATATCAGGAGATGTGTATTTTT
Source organism: Spea hammondii (assembly GCA_029215755.1). Classification (NCBI taxonomy): domain Eukaryota; kingdom Metazoa; phylum Chordata; class Amphibia; order Anura; family Pelobatidae; genus Spea; species Spea hammondii. Next base: position 140,091,669 of record JARDYJ010000001.1, on the reverse strand, counting down.
GTAATGAGGGAGGGTGTGGCCTAAGGAGATGAACACCCTATGTCAAGGTGTGCATATTTATTCATTTTTTCTGGTAAAATGGGCAGAAAAAGAGACTTAGCTGACACTGAAAGGTCAAACATTTTAAAAAAGACTTAAAGAGGGATGCAACACTCTTGAAATTGCTAAGGTATTGGAGTGTGATCACAGAACCATCAAACGTTTCCTTGCAAATAGTCAACAGGGTGTCAAGAAACGTTTTGAGAATAAAAGATGCAAATTAACTGCCAGAGATTTGAAAATAATTAAACATAAAGATACCAGGAACTTATTATCCGCCAGTGCTGTCATATTCCAGAACAGCAACCTACCTGGAGTGTCCAGAAGTACAAGTTATTCAGTGGTGTAGAAAAGCCCCTTTAAATCCCGGGATATATAACCTTCACCCGTCTGGCTTTCCTTTAACTACTACAGATTCCTCGTCGTATGAAACTCCACTTACACCAGTGGCTTAAAACAATGGGTTTATTAAAATAACAAATACATATATATGAGTATATAGAGAAGCGTCTGAAATACAAGGCTCTATGACTCTAACTATACTATGCTAATGACTCTATGTGTGCATGTAAGGATGGGGTGTCCCTGTCACCTTGATGTTATCCTTCCTTCTTTCTTTCTGGTTCTCTCTCTCTTTCTTTGTTGCTCACACCTTTATAGCCACCATGCCCAAACAGTCCCAGCCAATCATCTTCTTAGTTTGTGTCCACTCATCCTTAGGAAGGCACAATCTTGTACCTGCACCAGCTGCCTGTAGAGACCGCTCTTGTCCAGGAAGTTAGATTGCCCCCACAGTGAAGTTGATGGTCCTCAGGGCAAATTCAGGGTGGGTCTCTGGAATGTTGATATTGTCTCCTGCAATCCTTTTGTTGTAGGAGAAACACATGCTTGTCTCCAGCCCAGATACTATCTCCTGCAGTCCTTTTGTTGTAGGAGATTGTAGATTGTATCTCCTGTTTATTGTTCCCACCTGGTAGAGAGATAGCTCTTTGATGTATTGTGAGTTCCTGGACATTTGGGTTTCGCCACTAGTGTAATTCCTTGAAACTGGTTTACTCAAGAGGAATCCCATTGTGTTGGGATCCAGCTGTTGTCCTTGGAGATTAATAGTTGACTTATATTTATTACAAGTGGTCAGAAACATAGCCATGCTACGGAAGGCTGAAACCCGACCACCACTGAACATGACACATAAGTTGAAATGTCAAGACAGGGCCAAGAAATATCTGAAGACAGATTTTTCAAAGGTTTTATGGACTGATGAGATGAGAGTGACTCTTGACCGTCCAGATGAATAGTCCCGTGGCTGGTTTAGTAACAGGCACAATGCTCCACTTCAACTCAGGCGCCAGCAAGGTGGAGGAGGTATACTGGTATGGACTGGTATTATCAAAGATGAGCTAGCTGGACCTTTTCGTGTTGAAGATGGACTTAGCTCCCAAACCTACTGCCAGTTTTTAGAAGACTCTTTCTTCAAGCAGAGGTACAGGAAGAAGGCTGCATGTTTCAAGAAGACCATGATTTTTATGCACGACAATGCTCCATCACATGGATTGTAGAACTTGAGAACGGCAGGTTTACGCTGAAGAAAAACAGTACACCTCTCTGAACATGTCACAAATATTTTTTTGTGTGGAAGTTTAGTATTCTCACTTTATTAGATGGACATAAATGATGGGAAAATAATACTTATTTCAAACCAATGAATACCTTCCACCCTCCTTGGTATGGAAGCAATTTATACAATGATATCTTAAAATCAGTTACATTCAGTTCTATAATATTTGCAGCATAAGGTAAGAATCATTTATAGTTTATTTTGGGACAAGGCCCCTGGGAATCAGCGTAGCTAAATGGACAGGGAGCATGTATGTGTGTGGGTTAGTGCATGCTCAGGGCATGTCCGTGTTTTGATTGGGGTATGTTAATTGAGGGGTGGGAGACCCTAGGTGATATAAGGTGCCCTCTGGGTGACCCCGGTCACTGTCCTTTTTTACAGACACGGCCAACAGTCTTACCTGCTTCCCACCCTCCCTCCCTATTTCTTGTGTACTAACCTTCTTTCTTTTGTCACAGCTGGCGGTTTGTGTGTCCTTGCCGGTCTGGTTTTGGTAAGTGATGGAGTTTGGATGCTGGTGTAATGGAAGGCTCAATCCTCCCCTAACCTCTGGTGTTTTATTGGACGTGCCCACCGAGCTTGTTGGACGGCTGGTGGTTAGCATTGGTGGTGGGACAGCGAAAGGTAGCTGTCAATTTTGTTTGGACGAGGGGGGAGGTGAGTACCTGTGGTCTGGATTGTGCAGTGTGAGAGGCCGGCAAGGACGGGGTTAATTCGGTTCCTGTGTTGGTTATGTTTTGAATATGTTACGGTAATGTGTTATGTATATTTGTATTTGTTATTTATCGGTTATTGTATATTATTCTTATTGGTTTATGGTGTTTTGGGCCAACACAGTGTTTTATGGTTTTATAATAAAATTGTGCTGTGGCCTGCTTTATCCAATTTCGGTCTCCGTGTCGTTATTTGGTGGGTTAAACTGGTATTGGGTTTACAATGCACGATACACACTACCTACATACAAGTCTGATTTCAAGTATGCATAATGCTAAAATTGTATAGACCATAAGGCAAGATACTTTTCAGAATGCAACAGTCTGCTACATGCAGATACTCTTTATGGCACAAGGGAAGAAGAAACATACATTCTAAACTCATTTGTTTAGAATTCACCTGAAAAATGATTCAGGTGAAGTATGTTCATATGTACATTGTACATATCTTTCTTTAAAAACAGAAACTGAGTGATTATTACTTTTACCTTTTTTACTATTAAATGTAGTCCAGCTGCCCCAACCACTTCTGATTCCAGAAGTGTTAGTATTTGGCATTTGTCAGCAGAAAGCATCTTGGGACAAATGAGTTAATTTTTTTTAGAGCAAATCAATATTATATGCTTTTATGAAAGAAATGACCAAAATCAGTCTTGCTGAGAGGCTGGTAGTGACATGAGCCAAGAGGCTGGAGCAAGAAGCAGTCTAAAAAGTTGTCCCTTATCCAAAGTTTGATGAAATACAGGGAAAACAATGCAGAATTTCCCCCTTTTTACTTGTATATGTATTTGAAAACATCATGACTTCCAAAGATGAATTGCTCAATGTCCATTCATTGTCTAGGGTCTACACTAAAGTGGGAGTCATAGAGAGCTCTGGCTTCAACTCACTGACTTCATTGTGCATTATAAAAGTGCATGCATGGTAGCTTTCTTCTGCAAGAAGTGTTGAGCTGGCCCTAAATATAATGCATATGGAGGGAAGTTTCAAGAATTGCCACCAAATAAGCTATGAATTATACAGGCCAGACGTATTGCAGAAGAACCGCTCTGGGTTGGACCTTCTAATGTATAATGATTTTGCCCAGGGATCCACATCTCTACTGCAAACTCTCCTGTCAATTCCCACTTTAGAGAAAGCTCCTATATGAGGATTATCTTGTTTACAAGGAGGGCAAAAATGATAGCAATCGTGATACACTATATGGACATAAGTATTGGGACACACCTCTTAATTGTTGAATTCAGGAGAAGTCAGTTCATGAAATTTCATCCCTGCTAGATATTCCACGGTCAACTGTAAGTGGTATTATTGGAAAGTGGAATTTTTTAGGAACAGCAGTAACTCAAAGCGGAAGACCATGCAAAGTTACTGGGCCTGAGGTGCACAGTGCATAAAAGTCACCAACACTCTGCTGATTCCATAGCTGAAGAGTTCCAAACTTACACTGACACTAATATCAGCACAAAAACTGTGCTGTGGGAGCTTCTTAGAATGGGTTTCCATGCCTGATCAGCCAAGTAAAATGCCCAGTGTTGGATTGATTAGTGTAAAGCATGCTCCTCTGGACTCTGTTATGTGGGTTGATGAATCACACTTCTTTGTTTGGCAAGTCTCGGTTTGGTGGATGTCAGGGGAACGTTGTCTGCCTGACTGCCTTGTGCCGACTGTAAAGCTTGGTGGAGGAGGGATAATGGCATGGGGCTGTTTTTCAGGAGTTGGGCTAGGCTCCTTACTTTCAGTTTGGTGTGGAAGAACTTGACTGGGCAGCACAGAGCCCCCACCTTAACCCCATCCAACACCTTTGAGATTAACTTCTCGTCCAACATCAGTGCCTGACCTCACAGATGCTCTACTGCATAAATGGGCAAAATTCCCACAGCAACAATCCAAAATCCTGTGAAAAGCCTCCCCAGATGAGTGGAAGCTGCAAGGGGGGGGGGGGCTACATATTATTATGTAATTAGGATGCAATGTTATAAAATTCTTTCTTGGTCTTATGGTCAGGTGTCCCAATTCTTTTGTCCATATAGTATATATGAGGCTATGGCTTTCGAAGTAGCGAAAGAACAACCAAAATCCAAACTCCTAGCACCTCATTACATTACATTTTATTTGTGCCAGCAGGTTTCCCAACAACTGAGATATGAAGAGTGAAAATTAACAATAATATTTAAACTGACAATATACAGGGGGAGGATGAAACAGAAGAAGAGGAACTAATTGCATGAGAATGAAAGTGGATTCAAGGCAGCAAACCCTGGACTTTTAGATTCTTCCCTTTCTTAAATGAACCTGGCCAAAACATCTGGCAGACCCTTGCACTTGCTAAGCCTGCAAGCATAGTGCCCTTGTGTCAGCAAACCCAAGGCACATTGTCATTGGTGGGAAAAAGATTATTATAGAATAAATGGTGTGTAAGAAAATTTTTATTCAATTTAAGGGAAATAGTTTAAATAATTAGCTTTACTTACAGTTCTCGGGAAATAGGGTCTTAGTTATAATTATGATTTTCTTTACAGACATTTTTCTATAGGATATTTTAGTATTTCGCTGGATTATTTCAGGTGTCTGAGAGTGTTAAGGAATCCATTTCCTCTTTTTTGAGGGATATATGGACCAACTGCATATGAGACACTCCAATTACCCAGCACTCCTGTTGAGCAATGAATGCAATTATCCACTTCATGGTAGAGAGACAAGGAACGTAGTACGCTAGTGGATTTATCCATCACTGCAGGGGTTTTGCAATGCAGTAGGGCATCTATGTAAGAAGCATCCCTGAATAAGTCTAAATATCCAAAAAACTTTCATCAGTATTTCTGACAGTAATCCAGGCTAAGCATGTGTTTGTTTACTGGCACTCAGGGAGTTAATGGACCACAGAATTTAGAACAAAACCAGTCCATGTTCCGATTTTTCACAACCAGCACTAATTTTAACAACTCTACTTCAATTTATCTCTCAACAAAATCAATACACCAAACTCTCCCATGCGCTTGTCTTAAAAATTGCTCTTGCCCGTGACCGGAATTAATTGGGGCGATTGTTACATTCCAAGCCTTTTTTCTCGGTTCACTTAACCCTTTACTGACAGAAAGGACATGGTACAGCACACTGAAAGGTTTTGTTCAGAGTCACGTTATGGGTCACCCATTATAAAAGATGCAGTTTAATTTGTGTTTATTGACATCAACATTTACACTTCTGTTGGAGGAATCTCTGACACTTCTAAGAGGACAGGAGCCTTGGAATCCAAAAGATGCAAAATGTAAATGAAAACTCTGAATGTCTTTCTATTATAAAATGAAACAAATAATCCACTGTGTCTCATGGTATCTAGAAGCTTAAGGCACTTACTAAAACATCGATTTTTTTCATTCTTATCCAGTAGCCGCAGAGTCTCCCCTCTTTCCTCTGTTGGACTGTTAATGTCTACACAGGGTGATCCGAGCATTCTCCTTTGAAATAGGATTTCTTGGCTGACTATTCAGCTCCCTTATGATTAGAGTAATGAGTGGCTTTATGGGAAAGACTGCTTTCTACAAAAGGTCAGTGGGCATCAGATATCCAGTATTGTCATGGATTAAATATATGATAAGTTACAAGCAAAATATTTCATGCAGCTTTTGGGAATTAAGTCACACAGAGACACACTCTAAGTATATTTAAGGCTTTCCGCCTGCAGTTATTCTGTATCAAAAATAATTTTACTAAGACCACTGCTGTCGTAGACCTTTTTTGAAGCAGAGATTGACAAGCTTTTTCACTCCAGTTGTTTCAGGCTGTTTCTTCTTTCATCTACAGTTTACCAAAAAGCCATCCTATGCACAAATATATCTGATGCAACAGGTGAAGACACCTTGACTGCAAGACACCTTTAAAAATAATTCAATAATCTTCCATATTCCAACACTTGTCACACACATACTGTACACCCTATGTACACTCAACACAAGCAGTGTAAAATCTTAACACATTCTATACACACATCACTCACACACCATGTAAGTGGCCAGGAGATGTCCACCTATTACTGTTGTAAAAAACTGAGAGGATAATTGTGTTTTCTATCACAAGCAATTTTATAATCACTAGACTTCAGTGTCATTGCTTTTCTTTAGGACACTGTACAGTCATCATTACAACATTATTCTGAACTGTCAAGAGTTTAGATTTAAAAAACAGACATTTTACAACCGATCTTACTCGTGTTGATTAATCCTTATCCATTTTATATTCTATTTCTGTTATTTTGCATTCTGGAATAACTTCTTTGGTATTAACATTTAAATCATTTTTCATCAGTCTGTGTTTACAGTAATGCTCTGGTGTTTGACTATTACTGAGTTTTTCTTCATCACCATCATTATTGTTATTATTATTATTATTAAATGATCTCAGCCTTTGTATTAAACCAAAATTATCTTCAGCATCGGATTTCTGAATCAGCACCATCTCTGGTGGTTTGTTGCTTTCTTCAGTTGCTTTGACATTTTTCCAATGTTGGCTTTATTATAGCTTGATGCAACTGTAATATTTTCATTCCCTGCTTTGAATTGAATGTTGTTCACTAATAGCAGCAAATTCATGTGTGGTTCTCCCTTTGGTCACCATTTTCTGCTTTCATTTTGTAGAAAGGGTTGAGTTCAAATAAGTATATATTCATAACTTGCCTCTAAATGAAGGCAGTCAAGCTAGCAGTAGACCTTCTGATTGGTGCTCAGTGGGTTGTTTTTGGTTTTATAGATGAACACTTCTGTTTCAATATCTTTTTGTATCTATTAAGAACAAAATGTAATATTTCATCTTCATGCAGGAACAATTTTTTTCTGTGCTTTTCTGGTAGGACCAATTGTTCTTTTGCTACATATTTTCTATATCATAAACTATCTTTAATAAATAAATAATTTATTTGTAGCGCTAATTAAATACTTTTACGCCTTCACAAGCTGTATCTTGTTGTTCCTCATAACTTATATTGGCCATAATGCTATTCTTTCCATTTTCATACTCTGCTTAGTACATTTAGTACATTAACCAATTTTCTTCATTTTGATATCTGCTCTCCTTCCTGTAATTCCAGTACTATGTCTTTTAGAATTTATTTTATTCCATTCTCACTACATTTATCAATATCAAATGGCAATCTTGACAGGGCACCAGAATTGTTATTTTTTTTAAAAGGTCTGTATTTACTATCAAAGGGAAAATCTGCTTACCTTCCCACCTTGCATATACGACATTTATGAGAAGATTGTTGTAAAGACAGTAAAATTAGATGTGTGATACAGGTAAATAGCAAGATTTATCTCTTACAACCCACTAAATTTTAATTTTCTTTAATGTAATGATAACCTTTTTCAGCTATGACCAGGTTACTTCATCTTTAAACAGTAACATTTAGCTTTCCTTCCTGTTTTTGGTATTAAACCACACAACATCACATCAACAGAGGCATCTATGTGTAGGATAAATGGTGATCTGAAGTGAGGATAAGACGATGCAGGTGTACTTGTTAGAATTCCGATGTGACCTACTATATCTTGATGCTGTTGAGTCCAATGAATATGATGATTCAATAGTAATTAGTTTTGGCTTACTGATGTATCATTGATTGCAAGCTTTTGAGACTATCTTGGTCTCTTCTTCATATGCCTAAGGATTTCCATCTCCAACAGCCTTAAGGTCATTAGCATTCATTTTGATACCAGTTTACAACTGGTATTAAAAAGTGCAAAAAGTTTCAGGAACGTACTCCTGAAATGTTTTCAGAACCATAAGACATCATCAACATAGGGTGAGGAACAGTCATCATAATATCCTTCTAAAATCTCTTTCATAAACCCTTGGAATGAAACAGATGCATTTAACCCGTTAATTTAAACTCCAAGCTGTAATAAAAGCAGCTTGGTGTTCCTGTAAATGTCATGTGATATACTTTTTCATAGACTTGCGCACGACAAGCAAATTCGATTCATACTAAATTTTTGTTTCGTTTTTTTGTTTTCTGGGCAACAAAGTTTTGTTTACTGGCCATTTAGCTTTGATGAAATTCTGGAGCATTTTTGATTCAGGAATGACATTTGAGGGGTGTTCCCAAAGAGGAAGGTCCCTGACACCTTCTGGAATCACCTTTCCACTGGTTTTCCACTGCTGGCCCACCAGAAACAGCAGCACTGCATCAATAGATACACACATCCAGCAGCATGCTATGGGACTGAATTTCTCCATAAATTGGACCACTTTGATTAATTGACCTCTCAGAGTAAGGATAGTGGACATGACAGCAGCAGAAGTAGTAGTAACAGGGCATTGGGAGTAGGTAGGCACTGGCACAAATCAAGCCCCACTATACAGGACCCAACAGAGAAAGAGAAGGGTACAGCACAGGCACTGGCAGAAAGACTGACCCCCCCTCTTATATTAGAAACAAGAATTGGTCCACCAAATAAGGAAGGGTATTGAGGTACAGGACATGGCACAAGCCAGGCCAGGTACTGGCAGACAGACACATTCAGCCACAAAACTGACCCCCCATGTTAGAAAAAAATAAGAATTGATTCTCCAGAGTAAGGAAGGTAGGAGAGGAGCAGCCACAGCAGTAGTAGGGCACTGAATCTGGGCAGGCAGGCACTAGTAGATGATGTAGCCCCTTGGAGTATGACTAAATTTCCCCAATATTGGACTAAGCATTTAACTAAGTTTGTACTTCTTTGTGTTATTTGTGGTTTGTGTTACTTAGTCCTCATCGTATATTTGAGTACGATGTCAAATTTTATGTTACAAGCTACTTTTTAGATAAAAGGCAAACTGCTTAATTTACCATGATCCTTTAAAAAAGAGAGAGAGAGAGAGAGATCTGCAATACACCAGCAGGCTAGATAACAGTGAGATTATTTTGGTTTTGAACTCAGTTGTGTTTTTATAAAAAGAGCTGCATAAAAAAGGACAGCCATCTATAATGAGCGCTGCTAAATCATTTTTACATGAACAAAACCAATAACTTTAAAGTAGCTGTCAATAGTTGGATGCCCCTTGCCACCAGCTTGGGAAAACCTAAAAACACAAGTCAAATGTTGTGAAGATCACACACAACAAAGTCACAGACATTTGAACTGAAGCTGTGCAATCTACAAAATACAGCATGCCACATCAGTCATGGATTCTGTGTCCCTGGCAGAAGAAAACACCAGCATGTCACTGAACACAAACCTTTCATATGCTCCAGGCAAGTTTCAGACATCCTGTTCAGAAGAGTCAAACATCATAAGGTCTGATTATTCATCTTGTTACAATGAAGTTCTTGCTGAGTCCCATCCACATCAAATTAGGATTGGTGTTGAGCATTGCAGATACATACAGACACATATAAATATAGATAGATTGCCGCTGGCTTTTCTCATCCACCTACTATTAAAATATAAAAAAATGATCATTTATACTTCATGAACTTGGTAGTAAGTAAAAGTTTAGAACTAAACCTTAGATTTAGTGAATCTTCAGTCTTCAGTAGCTGTAGGTAAAGAAAAGTATTTTATTTGCATTAATGCCATTTACAATTGTGTGGCTCCATGCTACTTTGCATTGAAGTGATTACATTAATGAGATTCTGCCATTTTCTCTCTCCCTCCATTCTTAAGTAATAATTTTACGAAAAACAACATAAAAAATTAGCAGTTATGGGTTTATATTAGCAGTGATAAATATCACCAAGAGGACAATATATAGTAACCTAATTCAATTTAAGCAGCAAAAATACACACTGTGCCATAGGCTTAACTACAGATACACAGCCGGCCATTGTAGTTGAAGAGAGCCGGGTTCCATAGCAGAAGAGGTCAGAAGATGCATCTGACCCATGGCATCGGCGGGTGAATGACCCTGGCGGCGGACCAGAAGGTGGGTAAAAATTATATATTGTTTACTATATAAATAAAGTTTTCTTATTGTGTGTTGTTTTCTTCTTGGCTCGTATGATATAAATGTTTCAGATTAACAGACATTATTTAATATGCAGGATTTAGGGGATTTAAAAAATTAGGCCCTTTGGTTTGAAGAAACTAACTACCCTTGAGGATATTCCCACTTGGAATACCTTGATTACCAATGATTTCTCGAAGAGCAGCTTATTTTTCCAAAAAAAGCTCCTTAATTGCTATACTGTAATAGCTCTGATGCTTGAAAATATTATGTTGAGCTAAATGTTTCCTATTCATACATTTTCTTAGTCCCCTTCCCTGTTCAATCACTATTTGACACAGGCAAGGGAAAAGGAGACAAGATTAACCAAATCAACAGGACCCTAAGAATATATATATATATCACAAGTTATATTCATGGCTAGAAAATAATGCATCCAGAAATATATAAAAGCACTGAGAAATATGCCAGCTATGTAACAATTAATTGATCATACCACACCAAATCCCATACAACAACTACATGTTATGGGTAGCATATTCTCATTGTTGATCCATTTAGCCATCCAGGGATCTGTAGTAGATCATTTTTTCCCAAGCATTGTGTAGAGGTTCAGTCATTGTTGTGGTCGTGGCCTGTTTTATGCAAAATTATGCTAATATTTAAATACACAATGTAGACAAAACACATCTAACAATACAACAATAAATTTGATTCAGGAATACAGTTAAATTATGTAAAGACGAATACCAACAGATGTTTTGATATATAATAAAAACAATATATCGAAAAAGGTTACCATAACAAAGTTACAGTCAGTCAACAATTATATTCTAATAACATTGTAATAACATATGTACTTAACTTCAGAGAGTATCAGCATATCAAATGACTCCTTTGGTGTTCAGTTTCCAAAATGGCTCTAGATACCAGGATCATATAGAAGACTTTAAAGGATTCTTTCAGTAGTTGTTTTCTAATTCTTAGTTACAATACTAAGCACTAAACTAGTCCTAGCTTCTTGGCACTTAACTAGCCCAAGATGGAAGAGCAGCTTTCTATTTCATACTTTTCTCTGGCAAACTTTCACAGCTCCCTTAGCTTCTGCCATGCTGCTTCCTTCCTGTCCTTCCAGTCTCCTCTGCTCCTCCCCCTTCTTCCTGGAGTTCCTGATATCCCATTGTTCTTAGTATAGTCCACATGGCTTTTCATGTAGGTAGCCATTATCTATGGTCTTAGATAAACAATAGATGTACACATCACTCACTCTCTAGTGCTACCTGGTGGTAGAGGTAATGCACTTCTTAAACAATAGAAGTATAAACAATAGAACTAATTGATATTGTAATATATGCCACAGTTAGCGGAGTGGTTTATCCAAAGGGAGATACAGATATTGCGTCTGTGACGTGAATCACTAATAATGGACGACGCAATCCATGTCCACAACAGTCATGTACATTTTTCAGGGAACACTTAAGCCAACTAGGTTTATATCCATGCAATCTAGGTATTGTTTCAGTGTGACACATTTCGTGTTCACTTGGTGATTGACTGTTCACATCTGTCAGTCAGCAACAAAGGGTATACCTGCACTTTCAGCATGTGTAAGCATTGGGTGTGCACAATTACATGTTTCCTTTGAATTTTACCTCAGCCCCATCTATGTCATTGACAAAGAAGCATATTAAGTTGGTTAGCTTGGTCAAAAAGGGAAAGCATAAGTAGTAGACTTGTGCATTCGTCTTCGGGCGAACATGAAAACGAACACGAAGAGTGCGTTTTCGTGTTCGTTCCGAAGACATGAAGAAGAGAAGACAGTGCCGGTAAAACGTAGGCGAAGACGAAGACTCACACACGAAGAATCTTCGCCTTCGTCTACTATTCTCCCCGGTCCCTTTCCCATCTAACTTACCTTACCTTCACAGCATCGCGGGAGTTGACTGAAGTGGAAATCCGCAGGTTCGTCGTCAGGGGTTACAGGGCAGTGTGAGTGAGCCTATTGGTCACCTGCAGGGTCTTCCTCTGGCATCAACCAATTGGTTGATGCCAGAGGAAGACCCTGCAGGTGACCAATAGGGCTCACTCCCACGGCCTTTTTAACTCCTTATTTCCGCTCCCGTTAACCCCTGCGATGCTGCGTTGGATAACGGGAGCAGAAATCCGTAGGGTAAAGGGCTATGCAAGCGACCAATAGGCTCACTCGCACGGCCCCTTACCACTAGTTGCTAGGCAGAAAAAAAAATCAACCTGGGACCCTGCTGCAACAGTTAAAAGTCCGTGCCAGCGACCAACAAAGTCGCTGATACGGACATTTAACTGACACAGCAGGGACACCAGTGGTCTCCCCGCTGTGTCAGTTAAATGTCAGTGCCAGCGACCAACAAAGTCGCCGGTACGGACATTTAACTTAGCATAAATAACTTACTATAACTTCGGACACAATTCTGCCCTCTGTTGGTTTTACATTAAGTAGCATATGCTTGAAATCCAAAGTTATTATGCTACTCAGTGTAAAACCAACAGAGGGCAGCATTCTGTCCAAAGATATATTATCCATATGTGGCAGTGTGTTCATTTTCATTTATTAATTATTTAAATAAAATATATCCCCATGATCCGCTGGTCTCCCCGCTGCAACAGTTAAATGTCCGCACTCGCGGACATTAATTCTGTCGAACTTGCAAACTATTTTTTTCTATTTATTTTGGGGGTTTTTTGTATTAAACCATTACACGAAAGGATCATGGGAATATATTTTATTTGAATAAATGCAAATGAGCTCACTGCCACAGATGGCTAATATATGTTCGGACAGAATGCTGCCCTCTGTTGGTTTTACATTAAGTAGCATTGTTCCATATGCTTGAAATCCAGTTATTTATTATGCTACTTAATGTAAAACCAACAGAGGGCAGCATTCTGTCCAAAGACATATGGCTAATATATGTTCGGACAGAATGCTGCCCTCTGTTGGTTTTACATTAAGTAGCATTGTTCCATATGCTTGAAAGAAATCCAGTTATTATGCTACTTAATGTAAAACCAACAGAGGGCAGCATTCTGTCCGAACATATATTAGCCATATGTGGCAGTGTGCTCATTTGCATTTATTCAAATAAAATATATTCCCATGATCCTTTCGTGTAATGGTTTAATACAAAAAAACCCCCAAAATAAATAGAAAAAAAAGTTTGCAAGTTCGACAGAATTAATGTCTGCGAGTGCAGACATTTAACTGTTGCAGCGGGGAGACTAGCGGATCATGGGGATATATTTTATTTAAATAATTAATAGATGAAAATGAACACACTGCCACATATAGCTAATATATCTTCGGACAGAATGCTGCCCTCTGTTGGTTTTACACTGAGTAGCATAATATTCTGCCCGAGAATATATTAGCTATATATATGGTAGTGAGCTCATTGGTCCCCAGCAGGAGGCCCCCTGCTGGCGACCAATAGAGTTGCTGATACGCACATTTAAACTACTGGCGCCAGAGCTGCTGCGGTACGCGTTAACCCCGTATTAACCCCTTAACCGGAAAAAACGAAGAAAAAACGAATATTCGCCCGAAGAGAAGACAGGAACGGGCGAATATTCGCGGAATACGAAGATACGAAGATACGAACACGAAGAGCACCCTGGTGCCCAAGTCTAATAAGTAGTCCAGGGTGGCTTCACTATATTTAAGATGGAAACTTAACACACAAACCAATGGATTGGCTGATCCTTTCATTTATGTAGCTATTGAAGTTTCCAGTTCTCCTTCATCAGATTTGGACCGGAAAAACAAATCATTGCATCCTGCCAGATTGAAAGAAGCTAACTCTTTACTCCTTGACTAGTTGAACCACTAAAGCCTGCAAGATAATTTCCATAATTACAGTGGGCTGCAATGTATTAAAATAAACAAGGGGACAAACGATGCTATGGATACATCATCAGTTAGCCAAACTTATCTTTTTATCCATGATCCCAGGATTCTGCAGTGATTGAAACAGAAAAAATAAATAAATCTCATGTGGTGAAGTAAATGTAAAATAAATGTAAATGAGTAAAATACTCCCCAGATGTCTGCTGCTTCCTCAGGGTGTGTAAACACCAAACAACGAACCAGGGAGCGCATGTACATAAGGGAGAAAAAAAACAAAACTATAATGGTGCAAACACTATACTAGTTCTATAATATTGCACCATTATTGTTTTTTTCTTTCTTATGTACATGCGCTCCATGGTTCGTTGTTCTGCAGTGATTGTCAGATGCCCCAAATATAAACAACTTTCTATTTCTTGTACTGTCAGCTTAGGGCAATTGGACGTGTTTTACAACTTTCTATAGTTCTAAAAAAAGTGCGTTGCCATGACAATGATTCCAAGAATTCTAGACAAAGAGAGGTGTCCCTTATTGGCGAAAAATTGCTTTTCTCTGAGATGTAGCTATGTAACAAAATATATTATTGAGACCTTAAAGCACCTTTGGCTTTCAGGTTCATGAGCACTTATGTTCCAGATTGTGCTAAATTCCTATTCTAAAAATTATATATTTTTGAACTTGTCTAAGAACTGAGACACTTGTTAAAAGTAAACTTCTATTGTAAGCAAATTTTACAGTTTGTTAAGATGAGCACAATTATTATTTGCCTTTTATATCTTTAAACCGTGAGCCTTTTAGCTGGATAAGCAGAGCCACATTATTTAAATTTTTTTGAGCTTGTCAAATTCATAGCATACATATGTCTAGTATGGTAGTACCATTTACTTTAGAAATAAATTGAATTTAATAAGTCACTGAAAATCGATAGGTTTTTTTTGCCTTGTAGCTGAAACTGCATTCAATTATTAGCCATCAATCAAAGAAGAAGAAATGACTAATATAGATCCTAGCTAGTTAAGCACAATTTTTATAAAACTAAAATAGCTAAATTTTATTAACAACGTTCCAGGAGTTTGTTTAAAATCAGTGTCAGAGAAAATGAGTGTGTGTAGAATGTTTCTGACTGCTGTGCCAGCTTTTTTTCATCCAGGGGTACCCTCTATAACCCACTCACCTTTGGCTAGAGTAAGGAGGAGGACAGCAATGGGGTGTAGCAGGGGTGCCCAGGGGCCATACCCTGGGGGGTAAAAGGGTTCAGGGCAGCAGGGTGTGTCTTTTCCCATTACGGTTGTCAGGGGAACCTATGGGGGATGGGGTCTTCTGGGGGGTCTAGCCCCTAATCCTGAGTGGACATGCAAGGAGGTGATCCGAGTGGCTGTTCAAGGAGAGCCAATGCAGATGGGAGCCTCATGCAAGTTCAAGCATGAATATTCTGGTTGTGAGGGAGCCCACTGCTTATCAAAATGATTAAAGCTTGCCAAGACAGTCTGCCTCAGGACAGTCTTGGTCTAAAGGGAACGTATAGATGGCCATGTCATGGTGGGCTGAGGTCATCCAAGACGGATGTGTTCATTTTTTTGGGGTTAGGAGGAGGAGTCTGTCTTTTCTGGTCCACAGATGTTGTTGCCAGTTTTCACTGGTTATTCATTTAGGTTTGGGAAAGCTGGGGGTGGAGATGGTGCAGTTTGGTACGCATTTGTTTTATATAGAGGCCGCCACTGAAGAGGCGAGGCTGAGACTGGGTGACAAGGCAATTCAGCGGATCAGGTGGTGGGAACCAGCATGTTTTAGGAGGCTTGTTAGACCTCATAGGTTGTTGCATTAAATTAACTATGGGTAGTTGGGGTGTTTCAGGGCTAATTGATGGTTGACTTGTGTTACTCCCTCCATTGCTAGTCTCCCTTTTGTTCTGTCTCAGGCCCGCGCTTTCGTAGTAGTTTGGCTTATCATTCTCATGTGTACTGTGCTTGATGGCTAACCCTAGTTGTCTGCAGCTGGGCTTCTCTATGGACCTAGTCCACATGAAATGGTTCGGGGTGTGGGGAATGTTGTAGAAAGGTGTGTTGTCAACAGTTACGAGGTACATTCGTTTGGGTGTAGCACCTGCTATGTTGGTTGTTCTGCTGGGGGCAACAACATAAGGATCATGCCTGAGCATGAGCTAGTCTGGAGGCTAAGGCAGGATGTTGGCCAGTTCTTGGAGTTGGTTTCCAGGGTGAAGTTAATTTGATCAGGTATCTAGAGGGTTGATGCTGTGGTGAGACCATTGATGTTTAAAATTGGTGGGAGGTTCCTTGCAGGTGTGGAGTTTGAAACAATCGGTCTGGGTTGGACATCTGGTATGTCCTTACTCAAGTTGGTGTGTGATGTAGTATCTGGATAGCTTGGCAAGCTGTGTGTTATTTACCTTTAGTAGTCATTCTACCTGTTAACGCACCTATGTTTATAATTACAGGTTTTGCAGAACAATGACTTAAGTTAAATAACTTGGCTGTGGCCATTTCAACCCCAAAACCACTTGTTGAGTCCTTTTTGTTATTTTAATCCAGCGGACAGGCCTAGTAAAATCCAGCCTACATCTGTGATGACATTACTGTCTAAAACACTAAGCCTGCGTTGTGCACTCAACCTAGGTGTAGATGCTGCTCACATAAACACTCAGCATTCTCCCATCTTTTTAAAGGTGCTCCCTTTTAAGTTACATTAAGCTATAGAAAATAGTGCTGTTAATAAATATGTGCTTGTGATCCAGTGGCAAGAAAAAGTAAGTGAACCCTTTGGACCTTTGTTTCTACATTAATTGGTCATAAATGTGATCTGATCTACATCATAAGTCATAAAACAAACACAATGTGCTTAAGCTAATAACACACAAATAGAGATAATCTTTCTTGTCTTTATTGAACACACTCATTCAAAGTGCTGGTGAAAAAAGTAAGTGAACCTTCTTTGGGAGCAATAACCTCAAAAAGGCCATTCTGGTAGCTGCAGATCAGACCTGCATAGCATTCAGGAGTAATTTTATAGCATTCTTCCTCACAGAACTGCATAAGCTCAGCCGCATTCCTAGGATGTCTGATGTGAACGGCTCTCGATACGTCAATCTACAGCATCTTTAATGGGTCATCTGCTGTGAATGGGACACTCCAAAAGGTGGATTTACTTTTAATGAAACCGTTCTGTAGTAGATTTACTTTGATGGAGTAATTTTTCAGCTGCATAATACAACTTCTACTGAGCTTCAGGAGTTGGACAGCCACCCTGACGTTGTCCTATATGATACTTTGAGCTGGGAACTCACTCATAGGAAGAGTAGCAACAGTACTAATTTTCTTCATTTATAAACAATTTGTCTAACTGTGGAATGATGAATATGTAAACGTTGTATGATTACTTTGTAGCCCTTCACAGCTTTATGCAAATCAACAGCTATTGATTATAGATCTTTATTTTTTGTCAGGCATGGTTCATATGCAGAGCTGGTTCTAAATGTGTTTTTTATGTCAAAGTAGCTCTAAAACACACCTTTAATCCCATTTCATTAATTGGACTCCAGGTTTGCTAACTCCTGACTCCAATTAGCCTTTGTTAAATTGAGTAACCTACTTTTTCAAACACATACTGTGATTGTATGAATGATTGAATATGGGCAGGAAAAGTACAAAAATGTGTGTGTTATTAACAATAACAAAAGAAATAAATTAGAAAGGCTAATGTTTATGTCTCTTGGGTTCTGCTTAATTAATAACCGTTATTTTATGTGGGACCACAATAACTTATTAGGGAAAGATCAGACACCCTACAAACTAATAGGTGACATTTATACACAAATGTTAAATTAAAGTGTTTTAATTAGCCAGTATTCAGTGATCAGTTTTTGATGTACCTAAATGTATTTAGTGTCTTATAAATGGTGCATTCAACCTTTAAGTTGTACTCTAAGGTAGGAAGATAGTCAGACTGAATCAAGAATGAGCTCATCTAGATAGCAAGGTGACATTCACTGCAGTACTGTACTTGAATGTCCAAACAACTGCAGAAACAGAACAACACATAAATCATGAATCCTTACCTCTGACAGCAAATTACTTAGTACAATGTTCAACCAATATTTTCTTATAGACATAGATTTAGTAATAAACTAGTGAAGAAGACAGATCCCTTTCACAGCTATGCTTTCAGCACAGTAATAAGACCACCTGGCTATTTTTTAGTTCGCAGGATGTATTAGATTTCATCCTTTTTTTTTGTTTTGTGCTGTTTTCCAGGGCTCAGGTGTGTCGTCAATCTCTGCATGAGGTAGCAACATTTTGTCATACCCATTGCGCACCCAGGTCTGGCCCACTTCCACTCAAGTTCTGCACAATCCTTTCAAAGGATGGGGTAGTTGGAAAAGAATCGTCCCTTCACCCCTTAAGCAGAGTGACATCATGATACCACCCACATAATTTCCAAACTTGGGACATTTAAAGTTGATAAGTAGGCTGACTTTTTCTGCCCACTCTGATTTTTGTCATATTCTAATGGTGAGCACCTTGGCTCAATATTAAATTATATATGGAAAGGACTGAGGGAGATCCCTGACCAAGTTATTGGGACGCAAGTGTCTTTTAAATAACATTGCTGAGTAGTTTCTTAACCAGAACCAAAGACCACCAACATTTCACGTTTTATTTATATACTTTATATACTTTTTGGAATAGTATTCCAAATATCTAAGAACTGTTAACGGTTCTTGATGACTTTTATTTTTGCTGATACCTCTTTTTTAATTTAACTGCACACGCCTGGATTACTACACAACCTTCATAAAATCCAATATTTTTCTACTGCTAAATGGGAAAGATATGGAAGTTCACCTGTCTGGAAAGTTCTAACAGTAAAGAATTGAGGCGAAGGTCAATAAAAAGATCGGCCCTGTGTGCATTTTGCAACACTATAAGGTAAGAATGCATATGTAAACTATGTATAGTTTCCCTTTAGAGATTGGCTTTCAGATTTAAGAAAGTACTTGCTAAATGGTTTAGTGCATTAATGAGATCAAGGTTGTGATGCCGAAACATCTGTAGGTAAGATATCGACTTAAGTTCTACTGCCCACACGAAAACACTTTTCCTGTTTTTATGCGTGTCGTTCTCACTCATAAGTGAATGATCATGGTATCAAAATTACAAAAATGGAGAACTGGTGTAAATATTGAATGTTGTTAAAACTTGCGATCCTAGGGTTGGTACAGTGAAATGTCTCTTTATATAGAGTTTAGTGAAGATACCAAGCCATAAAAAGGGATACACATCCAAAATTGACAGTGGGATACTGGGCCAGTGCCATTTTTTTTAGCTGAGTCAATACCTATAATTAATCCATACCTCCAATAATGTGGTTCACTGCTAAAGTGTTCATGATTTTGCAATCTGCCTTACCCCACAGTGGTAACACAGTCTACTGGCCAGTTTTAGACAGCATAAGTAATTTCTCATCAGAGTTTATAAATATTAATTTTCTTACTGCCTTGTTCCATGGCAACCAAGCACTGAAGCCCACCATTTCATGTCAGAGGTTTTATTTTGTTCCATAAGCTACCAGAGTGAGCGTGGCATGCTTTGATGACTCGAGCTTTCAACTTGTAATTCACAGTTTATTATGAAAAGCATTAAATACATTCACTACAGATTGTACTGAAAAATATCATGACATTTTTGTTTCTATTTGCCCTATATTTGATATCACACTAAAAAAATATATATATTTTTTGATCCTTGCTTGAACCTCCTGGGATCAGAGCAGATCTTGAAATGTCTTTTACGTTGATGTGACATCCTGTGTGGATTGCAATGTGTTTTTAAGGAGCCTTCAGGACAAAGTGACATTAAAAGGACTCCTTTGTATTTTCACTTCAGAGGTTGGGAGACAGCTGAGAGATATCCTGCCAGACATGGGTTTAAATATTTAGTCTAGACTTTAAAATGTGAGTTGAAAAAAATGAACGCTGCAAACAGCTACATAACATACCACCTACCATTTCAAATGGCCAGAGGGGCAGTTAGTGAAAACAGATGTACCTTTGTTCATACATTTATGCCAATCATTGTGACAGGGATAGTATTTTTATTTTTAAGCGTATTGAAGCTGGAGATGTGCTGGAACAGATAATTATGCTATTATTAGTAAGGAAATATTAAATGATAAGAAACGTACAACTGATTTTAATTGTTGAAACAAAACCCCTTTTGGAGAAACATATAGAACTCAGTTTGTGGAAAAAGGTAATTTAATGAAAATCCATCCCTCAGTTTTATGCAGAGCATCACCATTGTCAGTGGGCTTATTCAACTAATTTTTGAGAAAAAAAGGACATAAAAAAGTTGTCAAGACAAAAAGGGGGTAGTTCATATATGGGAATGGAAAGGGCACAGATCCCCCCCAGTAACTCATGCGGGGGGGACCGATAATTAAGAAATCCCCCCAGGGCCGTAGGAACCCCCCCAATAGAAACGCCGCAAATGCGGCCCGCGAGACCTCGAGGCAGAGGCGGGCTGGGCCGGGGGGCAGGGGGGCAATTGCCCCCCAGGCCGCCCTAAATCCGGGCCGGTGGGCCGGACGGACGACCGGCAGACGAGCATTCAATGCGGCTGCGGCCGCAATGTTAAAAACTAAGCGGCCGCGAGCAGGATTGAATGCGGCCGTCATGCGTATCTGGCGGGGGGGGGTTCGCCCCGGCTGCCGCTCATCTGAGGGGTGCCACCATGCCGGCACGCCTTCAGAAACGATGCGCTCGGCAACTGTGGCTGTGCGCCGGGACTTGATGTCAAATCCCGGCGCACAACACTGAAGCCACGCCCACCGTCTTCCGCGCTCAGTGCACCGGAAGGACAGGAAGAAGTAGAAGAAAAAGAGGAGGAGGAGGAAAAGTGAGAGTGAAAGAAGAAAAGGTAGGAGAGAGTGGATTAGTAAGTGTGTGAGAGTGATGGGTGTTATGCTGAATGTAAGTGTGTGAGAGTGATGGGTGTTATGCTGAATGTTTGTGAATGAGGGTTTCAGATAGCATGGATGTGTAAGTGTTGGGGGATAGCTTGGCATAGGGAGTCCGTAATCACATTCCTTTCATGCCAAGATTCCAGCATGTAGTGGCTGCCTAGGCATGATAGGAGTGTGATTGCTGTTATAAATTATTTTTTGGTCCAACTTCGGTGTGTTAACACTTTTATTGGACAGAATAATTCAATGACAGTATTAATATATATATATATATATATTTGCAAACAGCAATCACACTCCTATCATGCTAAGTCAGCCAGCACATGCTAGAACCTGGGCATGATAGGATTGTGATTGTTGTTATATATATGTGTATATATATATATATATATATATATGTTAATATTGTTGTTGATTTTTTTGTCTAATTTTGGTGTTACTTTTAATAAAGTATTTTAAAGTTTTTTTTTGTTTTTTTTTCAGTTTTGGCCAAGTGAATGCTGAATTTTTAGTTTCAGTCCAGAATTTTAATTTCGGTGCATCCCTACTATATACTATGCCAGTCACTAAAGTGGTAAGCCTACACCACATCAATGTTTGGCTTAGTATATAGTGATAGGGGTTGTCAGTGTCTGGCTTAATCTATAGGCACACATTGACGGTGGTACCGCGTAATCCCTAAGCATATAATGATAACAAATATGCTGTACCCCTGTCAATGTTTGCCTAACCATAGAAACTATGCAGTTTTAAAGTGTGTGTGTGGGGGGGGGGTGCCACATACAGGGTCTGCCACAGGTGCCAAATACTCTAGGTACCCCCCTGCATCATGCGGCTGTCAGACCCAACGGCCATTCCTCAGCTCCTCTTCCCACGTCTTAAAAGGGGTGTGATGAAGAGCTGAGGCATGCGGTGCGTGCACGCCGGCCAATTTAATTTCATTAGGCGCTGGTGGAGTGACTGCCACACGACGGCCGCTTTCAATGTCGATCGCAGTCGCTTTGATGGTGCAATGGGCCAGTTGACTAGACTTGCCCCCCAGGCCTTAGGCTGACAGCCCTCCCCTGCCTCGAGGTGCGGCCCGCGTAAGATCGGCAGCCAGGGCAACCGATGTTACGCGGTCCGCACCTCGAGCCCTGCTACTTACCTGTGGGAGGGTCTTCTGTACTGCACAGAGGAACCGGAACCCAGCAGAGTTCAAGTGACATTACATCACATCCTCTGTGCAGTACCAGAGAACGCAGAGGGAGGCCGCGCCCTCTGCTGAAGACTGTGAGCGGCATCGAGGAGCTGCAGTGCAGGTAAGGGGGTGGGGAGGGTGTTTGAATGAGTATGCGTGATTGAGGGAATGAATCTGTGAATGAATGAGTATATGAATGAATGAGTGTGTGTGTGATAGAATGGATGTGTAAGTGCTGGAACCTAGGCATGATTGGACTGTGATTGATGTTAGCAATCACACTCCTATCATGCCAAGTCAGCCAGTACATGCTGAAACATAGCTAGCTGCCCCCCTTGTGTATTGATGCTGCCAGCAGTATGGGGTCTGCACATCCCTTACAGCCACCGTGTACCAGCATGTACTGGCTGACTTGGCATGATAGGAGTGTGATTGCTAACAGCAATCACAGTCCCATCATGCCTAGGTTACAGCATTTACTAGTTGGATGTGTAAGTGCTGGAACCTAGGCATGATGGGACTGTGATTGCTGTTAGCAATCACACTCCTATCATGCCAAGTCAGCCAGTACATGCTGAAACCTGGCTAGCTGCCCCCCTTGTGTATTGATGCTGCCAGCAGTATGGGGTCTGCACATCACTTACAGCCACCCTGTACCAGCATGTACTGGCTGACTTGGCATGATAGGAGTGTGATTGCTAACAGCAATCACAGTCCCATCATGCCTAGGTTACAGCATTTACTGGTTGGATGTGTAAGTGCTGGAACCTAGGCATGATGGGACTGTGATTGCTGTTAGCAATCACACTCCTATCATGCCAAGTCAGCTAGTACATGCTGAAACCTAGCTAGCTGCCCCCCTTGTGTATTGATGCTGCCAGCAGTATGGGGTCTGCACATCACTTACAGCCACCCTGTACCAGCATGTACTGGCTGCCTGGGTATGATAGGAGTGTGATTGCTGTTAGCAATCACACTCCTATCATGCCAAGTCATATTGCAAATTTTTTTTGTTCAATTGTGGTGTGTTACCTACTTTTATTAAAAATGTGAGTTTTTATTATTATTTTTAAAGGTGGGGGGTCATTTTCCAGCACATGCTAGAACCTGGGCATGATAGGATTGTGATTGTTGTTATATATATGTGTATATATATATATATATATATGTTAATATTGTTGTTGATTTTTTTGTCTAATTTTGGTGTTACTTTTAATAAAGTATTTTAAAGTTTTTTTTTGTTTTTTTTTCAGTTTTGGCCAAGTGAATGCTGAATTTTTAGTTTCAGTCCAGAATTTTCATTTCGGTGCATCCCTACTATATACTATGCCAGTCACTAAAGTGGTAAGCCTACACCACATCAATGTTTGGCTTAGTATATAGTGATAGGGGTTGTCAGTGTCTGGCTTAATCTATAGGCACACATTGACGGTGGTACCGCGTAATCCCTAAGCATATAATGATAACAAATATGCTGTACCCCTGTCAATGTTTGCCTAACCATAGAAACTATGCAGTTTTAAAGTGTGTGTGTGGGGGGGGGGTGCCACATACAGGGTCTGCCACAGGTGCCAAATACTCTAGGTACCCCCCTGCATCATGCGGCTGTCAGACCCAACGGCCATTCCTCAGCTCCTCTTCCCACGTCTTAAAAGGGGTGTGATGAAGAGCTGAGGCATGCGGTGCGTGCACGCCGGCCAATTTAATTTCATTAGGCGCTGGTGGAGTGACTGCCACACGACGGCCGCTTTCAATGTCGATCGCAGTCGCTTTGATGGTGCAATGGGCCAGTTGACTAGACTTGCCCCCCAGGCCTTAGGCTGACAGCCCTCCCCTGCCTCGAGGTGCGGCCCGCGTAAGATCGGCAGCCAGGGCAACCGGCTGCACATCCCTTACAGCCACCGTGTACCAGCATGTACTGGCTGACTTGGCATGATAGGAGTGTGATTGCTAACAGCAATCACAGTCCCATCATGCCTAGGTTACAGCATTTACTAGTTGGATGTGTAAGTGCTGGAACCTAGGCATGATGGGACTGTGATTGCTGTTAGCAATCACACTCCTATCATGCCAAGTCAGCCAGTACATGCTGAAACCTGGCTAGCTGCCCCCCTTGTGTATTGATGCTGCCAGCAGTATGGGGTCTGCACATCACTTACAGCCACCCTGTACCAGCATGTACTGGCTGACTTGGCATGATAGGAGTGTGATTGCTAACAGCAATCACAGTCCCATCATGCATAGGTTACAGCATTTACTGGTTGGATGTGTAAGTGCTGGAACCTAGGCATGATGGGACTGTGATTGCTGTTAGCAATCACACTCCTATCATGCCAAGTCAGCTAGTACATGCTGAAACCTAGCTAGCTGCCCCCCTTGTGTATTGATGCTGCCAGCAGTATGGGGTCTGCACATCACTTACAGCCACCCTGTACCAGCATGTACTGGCTGCCTGGGTATGATAGGAGTGTGATTGCTGTTAGCAATCACACTCCTATCATGCCAAGTCATATTGCAAATTTTTTTTGTTCAATTGTGGTGTGTTACCTACTTTTATTAAAAATGTGAGTTTTTATTATTATTTTTAAAGGTGGGGGGTCATTTTCCGTTTTGGCTAAGTGAACCGTGAATGTTTTGGTCCAGAATTTTCATTTTAGTGCATCCCTAGAATAAATAGAACTATTTCATTTTTAATTATCCTGAGTCCTGAATTTGTAGTCACAAAACTTTCTAGGCCCAGAAATCAGTGAGAGGAAAAGTAAAGGTTTTGTGTCATTTACTTTATTTTAATCTGCATATTTTATTAAAGGCCATATTTTCTCACAGTGAAAAATGAGTGCGGCCCGCGCACGTATACAATTCTGATGAAGTGGCCCACTTCAGAAAAAACTTGGACACCCCTGGGGTAGACAGTGAGAAGGGGGGTTAGGGAGAGGGTAGCTAGTGAGAAGGGGGGGTGGGGAGAGGGTAGCTAGTGAGAAGGGGGGGTAGGGAGAGGGTAGCTAGTGTGAAGGGGGTGGTAGGGAGAGGGTAGCTAGTGAGAAGGGGGCGAAAGGGAGAGGGTAGCTAGTTAGAAGGGAGGGTAGGGAGAGGGTAGCTAGTGAGAAGGGAGGGTAGGGAGGGGGGTAGATAGTAAGAAAGTGTGAGAGGGGGAGAGGGGGTAGATAGTGTGAGAAAGTGGGGATCTGATGGGGGAAAATGCTGTCCCCCCCAGATTTTTAGGGGTTCCTACGCCCATGGGAAAGGGCCACTAGTAAGCCGCTGCTTCTTTGCCAATGGGTGGCCCTGGAAATAGGCAAATATCTGGGCAACCATATGGAAAATCATGTCTTGATTAAAGGTAAGTTTTAACCATACTGTATAATATTGATCTACTATCCTTTGGTACATACTGTTATATTTGCAATCACAAGGCACTACAAGTCCAGCAGGATGGATACACATGGCCACCTGCTACATTTTTATGTTTACGTTGGACCTGTCATACCGCTGGGATGGTAGATCAGATGAGTATGGGTTGCCGGTGGTTAGCTGCCTTCCAGGCATTTGCCCAATGTGCCAGATGGCCAGTCTGGGCCTGTTGCCCAATATTTTACTGTAGATCTGTTAAATGGCATATATTATATCATCAATTCCTGTTAAAATACTAAACACACAGTTAAAAAAAGAAAAAGTTATTTCTAAATTGTCATAATACATTTCAAGACTGAACTGGTAGCTGCTCCGTTTATTGTGACATATTGTGGTCCGTACAGCACTCCAGCCCACATAAGCATGAGAGCATATGTTTTTATATGTATTTATAGGTCATGAAGCAGTCAACATCTAGTCAAAGCGCTTTTATTTAATTATGTGACTTTGTGTTCTGTTGAGCTATTTAAATAACTGTGTAAGACATTAGAAGAAGAATGCATTTGCACAAGTATCATTAAATACATTTTCGTTAAATAGTAATAATACACTATGACCATTAATATGACCAAGCATTCTGATCTTCTAGAAATGAGGGACATCAGGGAATGCAACTGTTAAAATGATTTTTTTCATTCTGGTCAAACAAAATACCATGTTGATTATTGGTAGTGCGTCAACCATTTAAAATTCAGCAGGAATAAAGAATAATGTACAATCTCTTTTCAAACAGCATTTTTAAATGAAAAAAATAATAATTAATTTTCTAAGTATGTACCTGTACCTGCCTTTCCACTGATGAGGCAATGATCACCCGTGTATTGTCTCACATAAATCTCATGTTTAATACAAATATTATTTTAGGACATTTAGAGAAGGGGCGCGTTTTATACACGGATAGAAAATATCTTGACTTCTATACAGAGGTTTCCTGGAAATTATATCCTTGGTTTATGAGGCCGTCTTAATAGGCATTTATTCTTATAAGAGGGGGCTAAAACTCATTCAGACTTACGGTTCCCAACTGAATTTCACTTTAAAGGGACACTTTAGCTATAATATGCTCTTTAATGTATATGACAACTGAGAGGTAACCCTTGACAATTAAAAAAACATATAAACACATCATGGGAAAAAGAGAGATACTCCCCCATTCATTTCAATTGTGATTCTCCAGTGAATATGAGAACATATCATTTGAAGTCCATATGAGACACGTTTCCCTGGCCACTCATAGGTCATTTCAATACTCAGAATGTATAGTTCAGAAATAGCACCATATGTGACTTATTAATAATAGGATATATTGTCTTGGAAGACTACTTGCTTCGCTCCTGTCAGTAAATCACCTATGCAATCAAAGTGTATCCATAAAGCGCTGGCGATCTCTGAAGGAAGGCTTTATTTATGACCCAAAATCCCACATCTCATAGCAAAAGAAGAGGAGTAGTCAATACTTAGCAGAAATGTTATTGTGGCAGAACAGACCTTGTCCCCTCTTCTCATCTCATAAACTTTCCTTGTCCTCTTCATGTCATTATATTACCTCCTCCCTGATCTTAATGAAGGAGAAGCATTTGATGCAAACCATTTTTGTCCAGACACCTATAAAACTGCTCAGTCACTTAACCTTTTGATACACCAATATCCTCATAAAAATAATGATGCACTCTTTATTGTCCCATTAAAAAAAATATTTCCACAGCTCATGGTGTTGAAGGAGGTTTGCTATTCAAATAGTACATCCTATTTTGCTGTATTATATATTTTGGGTTCAATTAAATACCAAGGGACACCAGGACAACTTTTTGTCAAGTCAGACCAAGTCAGCATGGCAGGCAGAAGGCAGTGGCGGATCTACCGGGGTCGCGACTGCGACCGGGCCCCGGCGGCAGGGGGGCCCAAGCCAAGGGGCCGCCCGAAATCTTTTTTACGTTTATTTATTTTTTTTAAATAAGGCAGGGGCATCCAACATGCGGCCCGCGGGCCAAATGCGGCCCGCGAGACCTCGAGGTGCGACCCGCGTAAGATCGGCAGCCAGGGCAACCGATCTTACACGAGCCGCACCTCAAGCCCTGCTACTTACTTGTGGGAGGGTCTTCTGGACAGCACAGAGGAAGCGGAGTTCACGTGACTTCCTACTTCCTCTGTGCTTTAGCAGAGAAGGCAGAGGGAGGCCGCGCCCCCTGCTGAAGTCTGTGAGCGGCATCGAGGGAGCTGCAGTACAGGTAAGGGGGTGGGGAGGGTGTTTGAATGAGTGTGTGTGATTGAGGGAATGAATCTGTGAATTAATGATTATATGAATAAATGAGTGTGTGTGTGTGATAGCATGGATGTGTAAGTGCTGGAACCTAGGCATGATGGGACTGTGATTGCTGTTAGCAATCACACTCCTATCATGCCAAGTCAGCCAGTACATGCTGAAACCTGGCTAGCTGCCCCCCTTGTGTATTGATGCTGCCAGCAGTATGGGGTCTGCACATCACTTACAGCCATCCTGTACCAGCGTGTATTGACTGACTTGGCATGATAGGAGTGTGATTGCTAACAGCAATCAGAGTCCCATCATGCCTAGGTTCCAGCATTTACTGGATGGATGTGTAAGTGCTGGAACCTAGGCATGATGGGACTGTGATTACTGTTAGCAATCACACTCCTATCATGCCAAGTCAGCCAGTACATGCTGAAACCTAGCTAGCTGCCCCCCTTGTGTAGTGATGCTGCCAGCAGTATGGGGTCTGCACATCACTTACAGCCACCCTGTACCAGCATGTACTGGCTGACTTGGCATGATAGGAGTGTGATTGCTAACAGCAATCACAGCGAGCACAGTCCCATCATGCCTAGGTACCAGCATTTACTGGTTGCCTAGGCTAACAGCAATCACACTCCTATCATGCCAAGTCATATTGCTAATTTTGTCCAATTGCGTGTTACCTACTTTTATTAAACATGTGAGTTTTTATTAGTATTTTTAAAGGTGGGGGTCATTTTCGGTTTTGGCTAAGTGAACCCTGAATGTTTTGATCCAGAATTTTCATTTTAGTTCATCCCTAGAATAAATCTAGGGAATCCTGAATTTTTAGTCGCAAAACTTTCAAGGCCCAGAAATCAGTGAGAGGAAGAGTAAAGGTTTTGTGTCATTTTACTTTATTTTAATCTGCATATTTTATTAAAGGCCATATTTTTTGTCACAGTGAAAAATGAGTGTGGCCCGCGCACGTATACAATTCTGATGAAGTGGCCCACTGCAGAAAAAACTTGGACACCCCTGGATTATGCCCTTTGTACATGCGCCCCTTTTTCTTTGATTATGATTCAATATGTAAATTGAATTTGTTGAATTAGTTGAAAAAAAATTGTTGGGTAAAAATCATGTTTTTTTTGGGGGGGGTGAGGGGGTGAGGGGGTGGGGGGGCCCTTAACAGATTCTCGCACCCGGGCCCTGAGGCATCTAGTTACGCCACTGGCAGAAGGGCTAAAATACATCTGGCTCAGATAGATGTCCAAACAAATAATCTACATAAAAGTCTACAGACAAAGAAACAATGCTAGAAGATAAACTGCCTGGCATGCTGGATTTTATTCTAGGGGCACATGTGATACTGTAATAAAAAATACCTAGCGGCCTAAATCTTCAAATCTGAGGTCATTACGCTACAACTGATTTGTGAAATTAATTTAAAATAACATACTGCCACCTCTGTGTTTAATTGCCTTCTCAGTGTTTTGTTAATTCTTGATGTAGCTGTACAAAAATTGATGACCACATGTTGAGTTAGGCAACATGAAACGTATTGTTTTCTCACCCTGAAGATTATAAAACCAACTATACTGTTGCAGCTTGAGATTCCAGTTCTGCTTATTCATAAAGCTGATACACTTTCAGACAATCTGTTTAACTCCTACATACGAAATGTCTTTGTATCAACCATCTGAGCAAGGGAAAATATTTCATTTTTCACCTTTAAGTTTAACATTTACAGTTGTGTGAAAAATAACTCTTTGAATTGTATGGTTTTTACAATCATCACCTTAGCAGGTCTCAAAATTGGGTAAATACAAGGCTCTGGTTGAAGGGGTTCCACGAGCGCGTCACTCAGCAAACTGAAGAAATGGGACCATATTGGCATAAGCTTGGGGCAAGTCCATCAAACGTGTAGCGGGGTCCCAACCTCGTCACAGCCACGAAAGCAGAGAGGAGAGTGCATCGGGAACATACGATGTAGTCGCGAGGGGGTAAGATGCCAGCGAGACAATATCTTAAAGCAGTTCTCCTGTACGAGGGTGCAAGCAGTGACTTTCCAAACGTTCTCATAGATTTCCCCCTAGTCAGAGGGGTCGAGGATTTGATCCAAATCGGTCTCCCAGCAGCGTTCAAAGGAAGGCGAGGACGGGTATTTCACCCCCAAAATATGATTGTAGAGATGGGAGATCGCGCCGCCGATTTTGTGTGAGCGGTTGCTCGCTTGTTCGTAAAAGGTAGGTACGTTGTCCGGATGGCGCTTGAGAAACATAAGGAGAAAGTGGTGAGATTTGGTGGTATCGAAAAATTTCAGTAGCAGGAATATTGTGCAACGATGCCAGTTGCTGAAAGGAGTAGGGTCGATTGTTCAGAAGCAGATCTCCCACTGTGACTAGCCCCTTGTCGACCCACCACTGGAACGGACGAACCTGAAGACCCACCGGGAAGTCCTGGTTCTGAAACAACGGTGCCAATCTGGAACTGTTGTCCGTGAGCTTATATTTGTGACGAACTTGATACCAGAGAGAGAATGAGTGAAGGAGGGTAGGGCTGCCGGAGACCCTGCTTTTATCCAGGGTGGGGTGCCACATAAGCCATCGTAGATTCGCCCCCGAGGAGAGATCCGATTCCAGCTGAACCCAACGTGCAGGAGAGGGTCGCACAGAGAGGGATAAAAGCATCGCTAACTGAGCTGCAACATAGTATTCATAAAGGAGGGGGGCGGATAGCCCTCCGGCCCTCTTTGACCTATAAAGGGTCGATTTAGCAAACCTGCTCCTTCGGCCCTGCCAAACAAACCTCTCAATAGCCCCCTGGAGGCCAGCAATATCTTTCCGATGAATTAGCAATGAGATGGAACGGAAGAGATACAACAATTTGGGCAACAAAGTCTTCTTCACCGCATAGATTCTCCCCATAAGTGATAAGGCGTAGGCGGACCAAGTGGAGAGATCGCATTTTAGAGTCTGGATTAGTTGCGGATAGTTGGCTGCATACATTTGCTGATGAGAGGGGGTGATGTTAACGCCCAAGGACCGCAAGGAGAGGGGCCGCCATTTAAAATCGAAGTTAAGGGAGAGGAGCTTCACCGTAAGGGAGGGAAGGCTAATATTCAAGGCCTCGCATTTGTCCGAGTTAATTTTATAGCCGGAAAACTTCCCGAACTGCCCTAGCAGGTGATACAGATTAGGCAGGGACGTGAGTGCGGATGTCAAAGAGAGCAGAACGTTGTCTGCAAACAAGCTGAGTTTGTAGTCCCGGCCACCTACAGCAAGACCCCTAATATTCGGGTGCAGACGAATGGCCTGAGCTAGGGGTTCAATGCCAACGCGAATAGCAGCGGCGAGAGGGGGCAACTTTGACGGGTCCCGCCCTTAATTGCAAAAGACCTAGATCGGAACGTGCCAATATCTACCACGGCTGAGGGGAGTGTATACAAGGCTTGCGCACCGCGCAAAAAGGCCCCAGAGAAGCCAAAGGCCCGCATGGTGGACCACAGATACCCCCAGTCCACTTGGTCAAAGGCCTTTTCTGCATCCAGGGACAGAAGCATCATTGGCGTCCCGGTCCTTCGACACGAGTGGACCAGGTTCAGAGAGCTCCTAATATTGTCTGGGGCCTCCCTCCCCGGAACGAAGCCCACCTGGTCAGGATGGACCAGAGCGGACAGGACCCCATTTAACCGGAGGGCAAGCACCTTGGCAAATAGTTTCAAATCTATATTAATGAGGGAGATGGGTCTATAGCTGGAGCAAAGCGAAGGGTCCTTGCCCTCCTTGGGAATCATTACTATCTTGGCCCTCTGCATGTCCGGAGAAGGACACGCCTCCCCCTTGAGGAACGTATTAAATATTGCGGCCATGTGCGGGAGAAGGCAGGCAGCAAAGGATTTATAATATTTGGCGGTGAAGCCGTCGGGACCCGGGGCCTTCGAATTCTTAAAGCACTTAAGGGCGGCAGAAACCTCGTCCATCGTAATGAGAGCATTAAGGTTAGCTAGAGCCGAAGGAGCAAGAGAGGGCAACTTACACTCAGAGAGAAACCGTTGCAGGTCAGACGATAGCGACACCGAGGGGGAAGTTTTCTTGCCGTCATAAAAGTGAGAATAGTACTCCGTAAACCGATCTGCTATGGCTTCAGGGTCAGAGGTCAAGCAGCCCGAACGAGTCTTTATATTGCGTATAGTCCGGGAGCGAATGAGGTTTTGTAGCCTCCGTGCCAACATAGTGTCTGGATTGTTCGCTTTCTCGAAGAACCGTTGTTTAGTGCGGAGAAGCGCTTTGGTGGTGTCTGAAGAGAGTAATAAATTCAGCTGGCCCCTGGTGGAAATTATCTCCCGAAGAAGACGAGAGTCACCGGAGCGTTTGTGATCCGCTTGAAGTCTGGACAAGGTGGCCCCAAGGTCCTCGATCTGGGAAAGATGTTGCTTCTGCTTGGCCGAGTTCAGAGCTAGGAATTGGCCACTAAGGACCGCCTTGTGCGCATCCCAGGTGGTACCGAGGGTGACCTCTGGGGTCAGATTCTCCGCGAAGTAAGTGGTGAGGGATTGAGTTATGGTCCCCCGAATTTCAGGGTCGAGAAGTAGGGAGTTGTTGAGTCGCCAGAATGGTCGCAGGTTCGGGGGGAGAAGGCCTGCCAGTGAAATCTCTACCATGGCGTGGTCCGACCATGAGATCTCGTGTATCTTAGATCCAAGAAGCAATGGGAGGAGACATTGATTGAGGAAGAAATAGTCCAGCCTGGAGTACATTGTGTGGGGATGTGAGAAAAATGAATAGTCCCGATCTGTGGGGTGGAGGAGCCTCCACGCGTTAAATAATCCGAGAGACTTGACAAAGTTCTGCAAGGGTTTAAAGAGGGAGGCCGAGCAAGTCCGTGCCGTCGAGAGAGTCCTATCCATGTAGGGATCCAGAACTGAATTAAAATCCCCTCCTAGAACAAGACCACCCGGTGGAGTCGTGAGGAGCAATTGCGCAAGCTTATCGAATAACGTAGCTGTCAGAGGGCTAGGTGCATACACGTTTACGATCGTGAGTGGTTGGTCATTAAGCAGACCGTCCAGACGGAGGTATCTGCCATGCTGGTCAGAGAACGTTTGGAGAACACGAAAAGGAAGTCTCTTGTGTATGAGAATGGATACACCATTATGCTTATCTGGAGCAGCAGAATGAAAATGTACCGGAAATCGTGGATCCAAAAACTTGGGGATACACCGCTGGCGGAACTGGGTCTCCTGAAGTAGAACGATATCAGCTTGGGAGCGAACATAATGCCTCACTGCCATACGTCGTTTCTGCGGGGTGAGCAACCCTTTCACATTATGGGAGACTATCTTCAGCCTGGGATGGTGTAAGGAAGCCATACGTCAGGAAGCTGGACCCGGAAGAAGGGACAAAAAAAAAAAAAGGGGGGGAGGTGGAAAGTGAGAAGAGGGAGAGAAGAAAGAGGGGAGAGCAGAGAAAGAGAAGAGAGATAACACCGGCGGGAAAGACCACCAGGGAGAGAACAATACAATTTAGAGAGAATAGACTCAACACAAACGTGTCTATTTCGAGGTTAACACAGGGGAACCTGGATGAGGAGGTGAGAGAGACACTCCCACGGCAACAAACAAGAAGAACCTAGTACATCCATAATAGACATAAGCAACAGAACAAACCCGATCAGGGCAATAGGAGACGTCGTCCCCAGTAAGGGACTGCGGCTACAACACGCCCATAACAGACCCAAACAATCTGCGGAACCCCATAGGGAGATATGGTGTGAGCATGGGTAGAGAAGAAGAAAAAAAAAACAAATAAATTAAAAAAAATAAAACAAATAAATAACAAAAACGGTGGAATGTGTGCGTTCTGGAACCGCGGTGCAGCGGTAGGGCCGCAGCCACTGCGGATGGGGAGAGAGCAATGGTAAATGCATAGTGTAAATAAGAGAAAACAAACAAAAAAAAAACAAAACGGTGGAATGTGTGTGTGAGTGCGCTCTGGAACCACATTCCCCTCTGTAAAAGAGATGCCCAGAGAGGAGGTAATCTCGCAGTGAGAGGCGGGACATAGAGTACTAGTTAAAGCACAGTGGTTAGACATTGGCGTAAATAGATGCGTAGTCCCACGGTGCAGCGATAGGGCCACTGCCACTGCGGAAGGGGAGAGAGCAATGGTAAATGCTTAGTGTATGAAAAAAAGAAAAAAAAGTGTAAAGCATACGCGAGTGTGCTCCGGGCTGTACTGGAGGGGGATGTTACCTCACAGGGAAGAGCATGACACAGTATGCATGAAATGATAATACAGTGTGCAATGTGTAGATAGTGGTGGAGATAGACGCCCTATCCCACAATACAGTGCCACACCCCAGCTATTACTGGCGGGGGGAAAGCAGGATTAGACACTCGAAGGTGGGGAGAGGTGTAAGTGCTCAAGGGTGTGCCCTGTTGGGTGGTAAGCATTACCCGCGGAAGGGCTGCGGTGGTACAATCACGGTAGCACATCAACAGAACATCCAGGGCATTACACGTACATGGATATACAGTGGAAACACACCGAAGCACATTATAAACATCAGGCTTGCGTCGGAAGGCAAAACCGCGACCCCCTCACTGGGCGGGGGCAGTGGAGAAGACGGGCACATTGCGATGATGGCGAAAAAAAAAAAAAATGTAGAAGGCTCCCAACTTGAACACACATGTCCGACAAGAGTCCCACTAAAGCAATAAAAGACCGTAACAATAAAGAAGGCAAAACAAAATCATGGAAACACGATGCAAACACTCAGCTGTCCTCCATGGTGAGAGCAGGGACGATCCCGAACAAGGGCCAAGAGATTCCCCAGGGTGCGCTGAAGCAGCTGCAGGGGTCAGCAGGGTCTAAGCCATGTCCCGAGGCGCTTCAGGGCTGTCCGCCGGGCGGGGTGGCGATTGGCGTGGCTCCAAGGCCCGTGGAGCACGTCCGTCCGATCGAGGCGACACGGGCGTCTCGAGGAGTGGTCGGTCCAGGTCAGCAGACGGCCGGAGTCCCAGGCGTCGCAGGAACGGCCCAGCATCCGCAAGCTCCCGTAGTTGGAGAAGTAATCCGCCCTTCTGTACAAGGAGCTTGAAGGGGAAGCCCCATCTGTAGGGGACCCCGCGCTCCCTCAGGAAATCTGTGAGCGGTTTCAGGGCCCGGTGTTTACGAAGGGTAGAAGGGGCAATGTCCGCATACCACACCGGGGCAATGCCATCAAGCTCCGGGGAAACATTCCGTGTCGCGCGGAGGACAGCCTCCTTCGTTGTAAAATAGTGGCATTTGAGGACGATGTCCCTGGGAGGCTCGCCATGTCCCGGCTTGGGGAGCAGGGCTCTGTGAATCCGCTCTAGGCACAGCTCCTCGTCCGGCACATCGGGCAGGAGTTGCTGTAGGTAGCGGTGAATAAATGAACGGACGTCCGTCAGGGTCTCCGGAACCCCCCTCACCCTCAGGTTGGAACGTCGAGAGCGATTGTCCATGTCTTCCACAATGTCCTGGAGGTCAGCGCACGTGGCCTCCAAGCGAGCAATGGCGTCGTCACGGTCTTGCTGAGTAGAGGTAAGGTGGTCAACCGCGGCTTGAAGGTGGGCGGTCCCGGAGGCCAGAGCAGTAAGATCCGCCGAGATAGCCGACAAGCCCGCTTTGAGATCCGATTGTAGCTCCTGTTTCACCGATAACATGCAAGCCTTGAGGTCCGCGATGTCACTGCGCGTGCTCAGCCCTGCTTCATCCGCGCTCCCTAGGCCTTCACCCCGCGCAGCGTCTTTCTTCTTAAAAAAGTCTGGCATCTCAGAAGAGACCCCCGGTTTTCCGCCCCTACGGGTGGACATCTCGTTGTTGGATGACGCTGGAGGGTAGCAGAAACAGTCGGGTAAGGCTAATTATAAGGGCTGTAAAAGCTGTCATTGCTGGGTGAGAGTAGGAGCTCACTCAATGTGCGTCCATCTCCCTCAAGCACCAGGACACGCCCCCCGCATTTACCTGATTTTTAGAAACTACTAAGAAACTGATGATTGCTATTATGCCCTGATATGTAAAACCATATAATTCAAAGCGGGTGTACTTTCTATTTCACACAACTGTAGATACAGAATGCTTGTGAATATTCTTTACTTTTTATTGCATTATGCCAGACTTTTCTTGTATCTCTATCTTGCTAAACTGTGAAATGTTAATTTACACGGTCTGTGCCTAGCCTTCTTGTGATTAGTCTTTGTGATCCTGTTCATCTCTCTTTACGTTTTTTCTGCCAAGTCTGTCATATCATCCGCCAAATAGTCTCCCTAGTTGGTCCAACTAATGTGTAAACAAGGGCTCTTTGCCTGAAAATTGCTGAAAATTACTATTAGAATGTGCATTCACATTAGATACTGGTGTGTGGCAGAGTATTGGATATTGGTATGTAAAGCTACCCGACACTTCCGCCGGGGCTTCTATGACTGAGCACGGGTGTGACAGCGCCGGCTGCCTTCCCTAGACACCAGGGAGTCTGGCGCACGGGAGACAAAGCAATGGATGCATCGGTAAGTTTGGGGGGGGCATATCTTAGGAGGGCAGAGTGGCAAATAGGGGGTAAAAAATATCAGGGGATGGAGTGGCATATAGGGAGCAAAGTGGCATATAGCGGGAATAAGGCATATCTGGGGGCAGATGTACATAACTGGAGGGCAGGTTGGCAAATAAAAGGAAATAAAAACAAAAAATGATTTTTTGCAATCATAGTTTTTATTCAATCTGAAAAAATAGTTTACATGTGAATTAATATTTAATATTAAAACTTTTTTTCCTATAGGGTAGTCTTATATTCAGGCTTTTCTTTCTAAATGAATATTCTAATTTTGGGGGTCATCTTATAATCAAGCAAATATATATATACCGTATTGGCTTGAATATAGGCCGCACTTTTTTCCCCCACTTTAATATTCGGGGTCTAGCGCCCGACGCCCGGGACATGCAGTCCTGGGCGCCGGGCAGGCAGCGGGGTTAGGATACAGATCCCCCGCAGCGGTGCAGGGGACCTGCATCCTACTCCCCGATACGCTCAGACAGCCTCCCCTGCCAGCACTTCCCACGGGGGGGGTGCCGGCACAGGAGGTTGTCTAAGCGCATCGTGCGGACCGTCCGCACGATGCGTTTTACCTCTGCCCCCCCCCCGACTTACCGGAGCAGACTCCCGGGTGTCTTGCGGGGCCGGCGGGGGACATCTACGGAATACGCGTATACAACTTCCGGTGCCGGCACATCCAGTGGGGGGGGGGGACAGTGGCAGCATATCTCGGGTAGGGAGGACAGTGGCAGCATATCTCGGGGGGAGGACAGTGGTAGCATATCTCGGGGAGGGAGGAGGACAGTGGCAGCATATCTCGGGGGGGGAGGACAGTGGTAGCATATCTCAGGGGGGGAGGAGGACAGTGGTAGCATATCTCGGGGGGAGGAGGACAGTGGCAGCATATCTCGGGGGGGGAGGAGGACAGTGGTAGCATATCTCGGGGAGGGAGGACAGTGGCAGCATATCTTGGGGGGGGGAGACAGAGTGGCAGCATGTTTTTTTGGTGCTTTTTTTAAAGAAAAAAACTTTTTCTTTAAAAAAGCACCAAACTTTTAGGGTGCGGCCTATATACGGGGGCGGCATATATCCGAGCCAATACGGTATATACACCTTTGTGGTTTAAAAATATAATGGGAAAGAAAATAGATAGAAGGTGTGGATGACCCTGTTTCCAAGATATAACAATAATACCATGATTAATTGTGGGTTTTCATTATGTAAGAAATCTTGTACCAACATGTCTAAGCTTTCTCATTCATAGATGTCCTTATCATTGTTTTATTTAAAGCTGTGGTCATCCCTTGAAAGCACTTATGATATATTAGGAGTGGATTTTAGTGCCCTTGTATACATTAATCCTATTTTATATTCATTTATTTTCCATTTGATTAGGAACTCCAATGACATTAATTTCATTTAGTGCTCATGTTCCTGTGAAGAGAGACAAAAGTGGGGAGCAAAAATACAACATTTTTGGCACTTTTACAAAATGAGGATTTTTTTACACTTGGTAAGTCCCACTTTTCTGCATTCTGTCTTGGAGACAGTGATGAATTGAGAGTCTTAAGCGGAAAAGATGCTAATGGTGTGGGTAGGAAAGCTATGTTAGACACAAGTTAAATTAATGTTGTGGTCCATGAAAGATGCTGCTTCTAACCCCTGCAGTTCCAGATGGCATCACTTTGTTTAATTCCTTACGCACTTGGTTTGTGAAAAGAGAGGACTTTTTAAAACCCTGGATTACAGAAATATAATATACAATTAAGACCAGAGTCGAAAGGTTTCGACCCTAGATAAAAGCAAGATGACACTTAGATGACAAGATCACTTAGATAACATTTAGGCGACATGTACTTCTGTACATATCTTGGACTAAAATTCAGCTGTGTTTTGCCTAAGGATGATGGAATGTGTAGCCCAACAGCTGGAGATCCACACCCTTTGTAATAGTTACCAGCAGCCCCTAGATCATGCTATATAACCCATTGATAACGTTCAAGCATTTCAAAGAAGAGATCCATTAAGTTGTGCTTGATTTATTTGCATGTATCCTGCAATGCAGCTCTATTTTACATATGCACTAGAACATTCAGATTTCCTACAGAGAGAGTCATGAGCTCAACAAAGAGGGGCAAATAAGTGTGTTTCTCAAACAGGGTCTTTCCTACTAAAGAGGGACATTTCTGATGAATGCCTGCAAAACAGAGATTGGGAGACATATGGGTCTTGCCCACTAATAATCAGGAATAATCAGGGAAAAGCTTCAGAAAAAGCTTACAAGTAGCCTTTAAGACTCACTGTTTTACTTTCATTGCAACCAAAGGTATTAAAGCCATCAATCATCTCCTTCCCCCACGCCAAACGAAATTGGGTTATTATAAAAATGTTGACACCCGTCTCTGCTTTTTCTTCATGGATGTGATTAAAAATACAATCCATTAAGCAGGCATTATTCCTAGGACAAACTTAAAATATATTGGGATTTCTTCTCTGACTAGTTTCTATAAGACATTTTTGTAACGTTTAAAGCATTCATATTGTGGAGGTTGTATTGTATCATACAGCAATGGAGTCATTCCTAATTTAGCTATGATTTATAAATGCCTAATGAGAGTGACATGTGAAATACCTGTATACACCCATGGGCCTCTGTTAACCAACTTTTGCCAACTTTGCGTTGTTCGTAAGCTTACAATGTAGAGGATGTATATGATAGCTGAGTGTCACCTTTTAATTAGCATTTTTTGCATGCAGGTGTATAGGAGTCCATTCTATAGGGTTTCTCTTTCCCTGCCCCAAGCTATTTGCCTGTGCAGTAGTGCCCATTTGTGCACCCATTGCCAGCAGCTCCATTGCTGGCTGACACAGGACTTCCAGGGATTCTGAGGAGACCCCTCAGAAATGGGAGCACTTTACTGGCAGTGATTGCTTGAAGCAGAAAAAGTGTAACCTCCCCCGGGTTAGCCCCCCCATATTAAGAATTTTTACAAAAGATCATTGCATTTGTTAGATCTTTGTTAGATCAGGTTTGATCAACTGGTTTTTTTTCGTTAGATCTACTCTAAAATAGGCAATATTAACAATCTTTTTAACCCGTAGCCAGCCCCCCTCAACAAAAATGTCAACAAAATGTTACTGATTATGATAGCTCTGCG
The DNA here is from genome assembly GCA_029215755.1 of Spea hammondii. Classification (NCBI taxonomy): domain Eukaryota; kingdom Metazoa; phylum Chordata; class Amphibia; order Anura; family Pelobatidae; genus Spea; species Spea hammondii. The sequence continues at coordinate 140,051,977 of JARDYJ010000001.1, read as the reverse complement.
TTAGATCAGGTTTGATCAGACAAAATTTTTGTTAGAGCTAGTCTAATTACTGAGCCCCCCCTCAACTGAAATTTGGAATTTTTTTTATGGATTTTGGTAGATATTCATTAGATCCGGTTAGATCAACAGTTTTTTTCGTTAGATCTATCACGCAGGAGGTGGTATTCACAATCCTATTTTGTGTGCAGGGGATGGGTATACATACGAGTTGGCCCCCCCCAACTGAAATTTGGATTTTTTTAATGGATTTTGGTAGATATTCATTAGATCCGGTTAGATCAACTGTTTTTTTCGTTAGATCTATCACGCAGGAGGCGGTATTCACAATCCTATTTTGTGTGCCGGGGGTGGGTATACATATGGGCTGGCCCCCCCCCTCAACTGAAATGTTGAATTTTTTTTAAAGGATTTTGCTAGATATTCACTAGATCCGGTTAGATCAACTGTTTTTTTTGTTAGATCTATCACGCAGGAGGCGGTATTCACAATCCTATTTTGTGTGCGGGGGATGGGTATACATACGAGTTGGCCCCCCCTCAACTGAAATTTGGATTTTTTTTAAAGGATTTTGCTAGATATTCGTTAGATCCGGTTAGATCAACTGTTTTTTTCGTTAGATCTATCACGCAGGAGGCGGTATTCACAATCCTATTTTGTGTGCTGCGGGTGGGTATACATATGGGCTGGCCCCCCTCAACTGAAATTTGGAATTTTTTTTATGGATTTTGCTAGATATTCGTTAGATCCGGTTAGCTCAACTGTTTTTTTCGTTAGATCTATCACGCAGGAGGCGGTATTCACAATCCTATTTTGTGTGCGGGGGATGGGTATACATACGATTTGGCCCCCCCTCAACTGAAATTTGGATTTTTTTAATGGATTTTGGTAGATATTCATTAGATCCGGTTAGATCAACAGTTTTTTTCGTTAGATCTATCACGCAGGAGGCGGTATTCACAATCCTATTTTGTGTGCGGGGGATGGGTATACATACGAGTTGGCCCCCCCCTCAACTGAAATTTTGATTTTTTTAATGGATTTTGGTAGATATTCGTTAGATCCGGTTAGATCAACTGTTTTTTTCGTTAGATCTATCACGCAGGAGGTGGTATTCTCAATCCTATTTTGTGTGCCGGGGGTGGGTATACATATGGGCTGGCCCCCCCCTCAACTGAAATTTTGAATTTTTCAAAGAATTTTGCTAGATATTCATTAGATCCGGTTAGATCAACTGTTATTTTTGTTAGATCTATCACGCAGGAGGCGGTATTCACAATCCTATTTTGTGTGCGGGGGATGGGTATACATACGAGTTGGCCCCCCCTCAACTGAAATTTGGATTTATTTTAAAGGATTTTGCTAGATATTCGTTAGATCCGGTTAGAGCAACTGTTTTTTTCGTTAGATCTATCACGCAGGAGGCGGTATTCACAATCCTATTTTGTGTGCGGGGGTGGGTATACATATGGGCTGGCCCCCCCTCAACTGAAATTTGGAATTTTTTTTATGGATTTTGGTAGATATTTGTTAGATCCGGTTAGATCAACTGTTTTTTTCGTTAGATCTATCACGCAGGAGGCGGTATTCACAATCCTATTTTGTGTGCGGGGAGGATAGGTTTTATTTCCTAAATGCTTTATTTCCTATCTTTTAGCTTTGTATAGCGTTTCCAGGGCCGGCCTTAAGTGTTCAGGTGCCCTGTGCGGACCACCCCCGAATTCCACGGAACAGAGGTAGAGCTCAGCGGGACATAAATTCAAAATTTCAGTTGGAGGGGCAACCTGCGATTACCGCCTCCTGCGTGATAGATCTAACGAAAAAAACTGTTGATCTAGCCTGATCTAACGAATATCTTCCAAAATCCATAAAAAAAATTCAAAATTTCAGTTGAGGGGGGGGCAGCCCATATGTATACCCACCCGCGGCACACAAAATAGGATTGTGTATACCGCCTCCTGTGTGATAGATCTAATGAAAAAAACAGTTGATCTAACCAGATCTAATGAATATCTACCAAAATCCATAAAAAAATTACAAATTTCAGTTGGGGGGGGCCAACTCGTATGTATACCCATCCCCCGCACACAAAATAGGATTGTGAATACCGCCTCCTGCGTGATAGATCTAACGAAAAAAACAGTTGATCTAACCGGATCTAACGAATATCTACCAAAATCCATAAAAAAATTCCAAATTTCAGTTGAGGGGGGGGGCAGCCCACATGTATACCCACTCCCAGCACACAAAATAGCTCATTAAATATGCAATATCTCAGTAATTAGACTAGATCTAACAAGAATTTTGTCTGATCAAACCTGATCTAACGCAGAGCTATCATAATCAGTAACATTTTGTTGAAATTTTTGTTGAGGTGGGGCTGGCTACGGGTTAGCCCCCCCTGAAAAAGATTGTTAATATTGCCTATTTTAGAGTAGATCTAACGAAAAAAACAGTTGATCAAACCTGATCTAACAAAGATCTAACAAACGCAATGATCTTTTGTAAAAATTCTTAATATGGGGGGGCTAACCTGGGGGAGGTAAAATGTATTTGACAAACACATAAACACATTTTCTGCCATTTACACATGTTTCACACTTTATATGCGCAAAACATTCTTAGATTCTAGTAGGACATCAGGGGAAGAAAGTGATACAAAGGCATGTGAGCCCAAAGAAGGGCCCTGCCTCTTAAGGAGGGACACCTGGGATTGTGTACTGGTTACCATAACTGGGAACTTCCCAGGGTGGGCTACCCAGGACTCTCCTTATTCTGAAAGAGTGATTTCATGTGGAGGAAGAGCTATCTGCACGATAGGTTGAGCTAGCCACACATGAAGGGAGAGCAAGCTGAGCAACGGATAGGGTTGGAAACACATGGATGTATGGCTAGACCCAGATAGCCTTAAGTTACCTGAGAGTAGGGGAAATGGGCAGGAAAGTAGGTCTGGACAACTACCAATCGTCTGCCCAGAGAAAGATGAAAGTACTTCACCTGGAGACTCCTTTTCAAACGCGGAGAGTTCCCAAGTATTTTCATAACAGCTCGTGGTCGCTTACTTTAATTACATTGGAGCACCACAAATATCACTGCCTTTATGGATAATGGACTTGGTGTACGTCTATTAAAGTAGCACAGATGAATTTGTTCTCTTTATCCAAGCGGAGTGGTTACAGCCATTAATGCAAGCCTGTACTGGCCATCTGGCACACTGGGCAAATGCGCGGTGTGATGCTGGCCGAAATCACGACATACTCACCCGGTCTGCCACTCCAGCTGGATATGCCTGACCACATACACACATGTTCAGCTGTCAGCCACAATGATGTCATCAGGTGGCCGCCAACCTTAAAATTGCACCACCAGTCCAGCCCTGCAATAGTTTATAAGGCCCTGCATATTATAGCCTGTAACTGATAGCCTTTATGGGAACATTTGTAACAACACCATAACATTATAGATTAGCTTTGTTATTAATACCTGGAAAGGCTCCCACAGGAAAATGAGGTTCTCTAGAATAATATCCTGAAATGTCCTGAAAATTATAGCTAATATAAACTTGTAGATTAGTATATTATTGCTTCTTTTGATTGGCAGATCATTGTAATTTTTATGTGGTAAAGTAACATTCTGCAAATGTACACAGAGCATCTGTCTGAGTGGCTCATGACTATATTCAGAAATATTAAGCCTACTCATCCAAATCCTAACACTACCAGATGTGTCTAAGTAGACGCCAAGGCTCTGGGGAATCTCTGTAAATTCCAAAACTAAAAGTGACACACCCAGATGAATTCATTTGCACATCATTAAACGGAACCCTCATCAGCTGTTTAACCATTGTAAAACATGTGACAATGAGGTGAATGGAGTGTGGTGAGAGGCCTGTATAAAAACACCCTGTCTGGCGTAAAACCTGGCTGCCATATGGTATCTTCTCTTAGATCTGCTCTTATGACTTTACTGTTGTGGACAACAAACCATAACGTGTGTGAACTCTTTGGTGTGAACACTCTATATTGATGTAATTTATCAAAAGAATGTGATATAATGTGTTTGTTTACAGCAAAGGTGAAAGGGCCGGTTCTGTAGCTAAGAGCAGTTGTAAAATCAATACTGTATCAGCTGGGATGGCGGGATCGCTGGCAGCAAAAGCTGTTAGGCAATTATTACTTAGAAAAACAGAGCTTTCTGATCCCTAGAATCTAAACTAATGAATAAAATCATACCAGGTGGCAAGGAAAAGGTTAATTTGAAGCTTAAAGCCATGTTTCAATATTGGCACCCGCTCTCCCAATAAAACAAATAAAGATCAGTGGGTTGGATGACATAATCCAGTATGTTTGATAGTAAATCAAATTAGTGACCTTCAGTTCTCATGCTACAGTAATTGGTTCCCAAGCTATCCATACTCTCAACTGTGTATTCACAGTCATTTGAATTCCACTGCTCTAATAATTCCATTGAACATGCTCTCCTGTTCCATTGACTGAGTCTTTGAATACATTAATGTATTCAAACACACAATGTTTTGATTGAATATTTGACCTCTATAAATGTCATTGGCTAGTCTAAACGGCTTCGATAGGTCCTATGAGGATTTTCTTGCATTTTTTACATTCGCACACGTACAATCATAGATGTGAGTGTTCTGGCACCTAAAACCGTAGATTTGCCTGCAATACAGTCCTTCTTTGACCTTAGAATCCAAGATGGCTGCCTTCTTTCTATCGATGTGAAGAACATTTAAGGCATAGCTGACATTTTAATTGTTATCGTACTTGTTTCTAAGCAGGTGTGTGCATTTCAAAAGATAACTGTCCGTGTTTTGGTTGCTTCAGCAGCTGAGGATTAAGCTCTAAGCATCAGATCTTACACTCAGAATTCTAAGGACATCTTGTCTCAGATAGATTGCTTATCTGACCGTCAGATATCTGTGGCACTTAACTGGTCTCCTAGACTTGAGAGAATGCTTGTAAATACGTATCAGAGCTCTTGAATTTTGGTGGAAGGGGTGTACAACAGAAGTAAAGATAATTAGGTATTGATTTTACAAGAGAGCAAAGAAGATGAAGGAGGGGTCTGCTATACAGTTACATTAGGGCAGCTGGATGAAGGGCACGTAGTGTGCCTCCTTTAAGCTTAGAAAAGGTCACTGCGTGTTGGTACGTTTCCAGATCACTCTCATCATCTGGAGATTCACAGAATGTCACTTCTTTTCAATTAATTCTGACAGTCAGCTATCTAAAGTCTGAATAAATGGAACAATTCTCTTCTTAACCCCTGCTCTACTAGAAAAACCTGCTTCGTACTGTGTTGTTAAGCACTAGTTAAATGTTTGCAGAGGTAAATATTTGAGTTGAGTAAATGTGCACATCCTATTGTCACTTATGTGTGTCTGCAGGAAATGAACTGCTTTGTGAGCCTTATAGTGGCCTGCCCTTAAAGGTCATGTTCACAACTGTTAAAAATGAGCAATCCTAGTGATGAATTTGGTGCTGTCATTGTCATGCAGTTGGTTTATGTGTTGAGAGATACAAATGTATCACTTTGCATTGGAATTGGTCCTTTTTTGGCTTTATATATGGGAACCCCATTAAAAGCACACTGACCACCTTTGTGAAAATGTTTAGTATTTCCAAATCCTAAAAAGCTATATATGGATTTTCATAATCAGCTCTCTCGAGTCACCCTCAAAACTTGGTATATCAGCTTGAGTTGTGTTAGTATGTGTTGAGTGTGTAGGTGTGTGCAAATGTGAGTATTTGTAAAAATGTATGCACACTGCGTATGTAAATTACTAGGGGACAGGCAAGGGAAAGATGGGGAAACTATGCCAAATATAATAATAAATGAGAGTAGAGATAGGGAGAAAGGAAATAAATAATTAAATGGAGGTGATATGGGGACAAAGGGGGGAGAAAAAGAAGATAAATTGAGATAAAGAGGTAGTAAAAGATGAGAGATGAGAAGAAAGGAGAAAGATGGGGATAAAAGGGCAAAATAATAAGAGGTAGAAGGAATAATGTGAAGAGAGAGATAATGAGAAGTAAGGAAGATAGGGGAAATGGGTGAGGTAAGATTAAATCAGAAGAGTGATAAACAGAAATGGAAGAGATGATATATATATATATATATATATATATATATATATATATATATATATATATAAAATAGTATGAACATCACTTGGAACTGGCAGATTATTATGTAATATTGAATTATGTAAGAATTTTTTTTTTACAAATATTCGGACATCACCCTCGAAACACGCTAAATTTTGACATGCAAAATGAGAAACCAGGTCGCTGAGAGGAATATGTTTTTCTATTATTTTAAGTATGGATGTGAGTGAATGATTTGAGGAAAAATCGAATGTCGCAGGGGATTTTTATTACAAGGAATAATATAATCAGAGAGAATAGAAGAAAGACCCCTTAATGGCAATTAGATTGATGTCCATAAATGTAAAGGGATTAAATTCCCTACAGAAAAGAAGAAATCTATACAAATGACTAAAAGATGAAAGCATAGAGATAGGATTTATACAAGAGACTCATTGGATTACGCCAGCAAAGAAAATTGTGGAAGTTTAGTAAATATCCTACAATCATTAGTGCCAAAATGGAGGGGAAAAAGAAAATGCAAGGGGTGGCAATTATTATATCTAATAATCTGAAATTTGAACACGTGTACGATGAGGTCGATAAAGAAGGAAGGTTTATTATATCGATAGCTAAGGTCAACAACATAATATATACATTGGTAAATCTAACTGCCCCTAACTATTACCCTACCAGATTTATTCACTTACTAATAGATAAAATAGATTTAATATCAACAGGTATTTTTATCTTGGGAGGTGATTTCAATTGTATTGTGAATGATAAATTAGATCGGACTGGTAAGGAGATTTTCAGGGGCGAAAGGTCCTTAACACCGGATATACAAGACTTTATGGATAGAAATATGCTATTTGACAGTTAGCAAATACAACATCCTAAAGAGCATAACTATACTTTCTTCTCAAATGCACATTAGACATACTCACGCATAGATTTTTTTCTAATGAGACAACAATTTCTGAATAATATAATAGACACAAAAAATAGGTATTGCATGCTCTGACCACGCTTAGATATTTTTGAAACTTTCCAATAATTTAAAATAGAAAATTAGAAATAACTGAAGGCTTAACATCAATCTACTGAGGAAAGATTCAGACAAGAAATTATAAATTAAAAAGAAACACAACACACTATAGAATATGGATTTTATTTTGATAACAAAAATGTGCCAAATTATAATAAACTTTGGGATCCTTGGACCACATATATTAACAACATAAATAAGACAAACTAGTTAGAAAAGGTCCACTATATGTATACAATTCAATATAAAAAATTTCCTCCGACACTTATAAATAAGAGATAATAAGAACGGAAAATATGAGTGGATGGATGAATGATCAATGTACTAGACTTGATGGTTTTTTTTCCCATATGTAATGTCCTCCTTTTGTTATAAAAAAAAAAAAGAGAAATAATAGGAATGGGGGATTAAAAGAAAGGGGGAGAGTTAAAGAGAAAAGGGAGAGGTAGGGAGAAAAGGAAGAGAGAAAGAGGAGGAGAGATAGAAAGAAAGGGGGAGATAGAAAGGAGAGATAAAGAGAAAAGGGAGATATAATGAGAAGGGGGAGTAAAAAGAAGGGGAGAGATAAAAAAAGGGGAGAGGAAGAGAAATGGGAGCGATATAGAGATAGAGAGATAAATGGAAAGAGGATAGCTCAAAAGCAAAGGGAGAGCTGAGATAAAGAGAAATGGAAGAAAAAATGGGAGGATCAAGAGAAGACTGAGACTGCGAGGAAACCACTGTGGGTGCAATCTGGGGAGCATTTAGTAAAGAGTTGCAGTACTGTCTATTTTATACAGTGAAACCTCAGCTCTCATATAACCTCAGTTATGTAAGAAGAATCCTAAGAATGCATTAAGAAAGAATCGCAAGAATAAGAAGTGCTTAAAATTGTCTGAAAATTAATAAGAGATCCCAACGATTTTCTGCATTGGAACATTATTGGAACGGATAATCTTACACTGATATCAGTGACGTACAGATAATGAAGAGCAATATTACTTTTTAGTGTGAAAAATACAGGCCATCCGATACATTGCAATTATAAAAAAAATATATATTTTTAAACATTGAATTACTGTTTTTCTGCAGACAATCTGGCCCTTTTGAGGGTTACAGTTTTTTTGCTACATTGTGTGATGTCCTAAAATCTATTTTAGATTGATTTTTGTAGCCATGAATATGATCATTACTAGCATTTTTTTTAGTAACCCCCACAACTGTTGCTCATCTGATGAAGGATGAGAAAGCACACTGTGTAGACACATTAAACACAAACAAATCTAGAGAGAAAATCCTTGCCACCTACAACAATCTAGCATTTTCCATTCTCAATATTTTTTACCGGTTGTGTCTGTGCTCTGAATGCATATAGTGCATCCTGATTGTCTGCAGTCTGTAGATTATTTAGATGAGCTGTTTAATTTTCATAGAACAGGATTTTGTATTCCAATTTATAGAATTCTAAAACAAAAATATCTGTGTTAAATGGGAACATACATGTTTGTACTATGCCTCAAGCAAAATCAGAAGGCATTTCAAATGAATAGTTAACCATTCCCTTTTCTGTTTCACTGTCTGCCTCTAGTTCTGTAGTTCTTTCTCTTCACTTGTTTTGTTCTCAATCTGCAAACCACTTGCTTTTCCGCAAGCAAACAAATCAGTGGTTTCCAATTTGGAATGAATTCCCCTGAGGTGTCTGAGACTACACTCAGCAAAGGGACAACCAGCTCCTTGTATAATCCATGAATCATCGTCGATCTGTGTCTCATAGCTTCCGTCTTACAAGCGTGTTTTAGAATGCCGCTGATGGCTGTTGGAAATAATTCTGCTTGGCACACAATGACATACCTTTCTTCAGCCAATATGTTTTGCCTGGCATCCGATGGCGCTGTTGTGAGAATATAATTACTAGACGCAAGCTCCTGTGCGTATGATATTATTTTCATCTATGGAAGGATGCTAGAAGGTACAGTTTAGAGGAAATTTGGATTATTATTGTCACCACACTATATAGTTAGGAATAATGTAATGTACACAGAGCTTTTTTTTTTCATTATTTTTTTAATTAGGAGCCCTATAGTGTAAGGGAAAGGCAAGGTATTTGTCACATTAATAATTTGCAAAACCATTAAAGGTGCTATAGTTGTTACTAAAAATCCTTTGTATATATGCCCTGATCTATTTAAAAAGCCTGTCTCCATAGCCCTGTGAGCAACAACTTGCTTACTTATGCTCATCATCCCCACGATGGTATGGCCGCCAACCACAAATCTCCAGGGTTCTCTGTACTAGGCCATTCTCTCTAGCTGGTTCCAGGTGTAGCCTATTTTTTTGATGCCAGCTTTGAGGACTTGTCACCATGTATCTCTTAGATGGCCCCTTTTTCGCTTGCCTTGAGGGTTCAACCTTAGTGACGGTCTAGTGATGTTGGTTGGTGCTGATGATGTCTGACCAGTAGATCTGGAGAATCCTTCTGAGGCAGCTGATTATGAAGGTCTGTACCTTCCTGATGGTTGTTTTTGTTGTCCTTCAGGTTTAAGGTCCATACAGTAGGATTGACTTCACACTGGAATTGGACAATCGAATCTTTGTTGCCAGAGACAGCTCTCTGGAGCTTCAGATTTTCTTGAGCTGTAAGAAGGTTATCTTCCTTTGCCAATCTTTGCCTCGACATCTACATCAGTGCCACCCAACTGGTTGATGATGCTGATCAGGTAGGTGAAGGACTGCACTTTTTCCAGTGTGACTGGGTCTTGGCTGATAGATCTGCTGTTTGCTGTGTGAAAGGAGTGCAAAGTCATCGACAAAGTCCAGGTAATTGAGCTTGGTCCACAACATCCACTTCTGTGCTCGCTGATGGATGTCTTCACAATCCAATCAATGGCTTGTCTGACTGGTTTGCACCTGGAAGCTGTCTGTGAGCTGTCCTTCATTGATCACTCTGCAGGACATTCCATCATATGAGTTCTTGATCAGGGTGACCAACTTGGCAGGGATGCCGTAGTTTAGTAGGAACTTCCAGAGGGTCTCTCGATCAATGCTGTCAAACGCTGTCTCGATGTACAATGAAGAATTCCACACCAAGGACTTCTCAACTATGATGTGGAGCATTGCTATCTGGTCCATGCATGATCTGTTCTGCTAGAAGCCTGCCTGCTCATCTCATAGTTGTGGATTGAGGGCATCCTTCATTCCTGGCACTGACAGGAGTGTGATTCCTCTGTAGCTGGCATTGTGGCTGAGGTCACCTTTCTTAGGAATCTTGATGAGGTACCTCTTCCTCAAGTCTTCCAGAATTTCTTCTTCTTAAAGAGGGCTACAGCATCTTCACTGAAGCAATTAAGTCTGCATTCAGGGCCTCTGCTGAAATGTCGTGAGGTCCAGCCTCCTCTTTCTTCCTCAGGGTGATGATTCTCTTGATCTCATCTCTGGTTGGCTTGCCACAATTGGATGGGAGGTTCCTCATTGGCTGGATCTATGTCTGATAGATTTGGTGGTGCTGGCTTGTTCAGGAGTACCTCAAAGTGTTCCACCCATCCGTTCACCTTTTCTTCTATTCCTGTGATGGTTTTTCCCTGCATGTGTTTGGTGGAGTCATACTGGTTTGCTGATCTTTGTAGACAGTCACTTGGTGGTGTTGTACAGCTGTTTCATGTTGCTGCTGTTTCCTGCATGCTCCACCAGTTCATCCACATAGTCTCTCTTGTCCTTCTTGATGTTCCTCTTCACTACTCTGTGGGCTTCAGGATACTCTTTTTTAGCCTTGGCCTTTGGTGCCCTAGAGACCAAAATGCAGGTAAGAATTCATATTTGCTAACCTCTTCAAATACATAGTTTAGTAGAAGGAAATGGCATTGCAAAATGTCTACCTACATTTACATCAGTTATATTGACCAGCCAATCCAACTGTCGCCTTTAAAGAAATAAAATATAATTATAATCATGATAATCATAAAATTAAGAAAAATTCAGCTTCAATAAAATAAAATTACTTTCTTCATACTTTACTACCACAGGAGCCTCACCCACCTGAGCCTGACAATTTGCCACTGAAAGAAACGCAATGTAACAGTGTGGCCAGCAGTCCCTGAAGCTTTTTGCTTTTTCTTTGTGCTGTAATTAAATGAGTGCTGGTGTCATTATATGCCCAAATTAATTGCCGTGTAGAGCCTGCCTTTCTGGCACTTAAACGACTGGCCATCCTAACTACATTCTAATTATTCTGGACAACATAAGTAACAGAAACACAGTAAACATGACACATTTATAGTTTTTTCTTCTTAACTACCACATAATTATGTATTTTGTAAACAGTGAAAGTAGGGTAGGAGATGTTTCCATGACAATTCAACATACTTGTATTTTCTCTATGTCCATAAGAGAAATGTTATGGAATTTGTCCTGTGGATGCATGTTATTAGGGTGACCATATGGCTTCTTTTAACTGGGGAAACATTAGAAAATGTTTAGTTCTGCAATAAAATCAGCCCTGCCATTTTGTATAGACATTCCTGATTAAAGAATCCATCTGGTCACCCTGTACTGTATATTATAAACTCTTTGGCACACTAACTACCATGAGGCATAAAACTGATTTAAAGGCAAAATATGTACAACACTCAATTTTGTTGTAAATAGACACAGTTCTGAAGTCATCTGATTAGTTCTAATATCAGTAAATTCATGGGTCTAGATTAGTGATAGGGACCAAACATTCTGATAAAAGATTGCCAAGCAGATACAGATAATAGTGTACTGTAGTTAAAAGAAACTTTGCAATAAATGGCAGGCGTGGATCTTTTTTTCCTACCCATTCATCATTCAACCTCTTTTCCCCGCAAAGTTAACTGTTTTCCCCCATCTCTCTTACCTTAACACTTTCACGAGCAAGACTCTTTGCCCATCTGGCTCCCAGCATCACATAACAGGCTCAGTACCAGGAGTGATACTGAAAGTAGTCAACTGGGTCAATGAGTTCTCTTATAAATCCTGGGCAGATGAAGTAAGCCATGTCTCTGACTTTCCCGTTCCTGCAGCAGGTACATGCTTTCTAAGATGGCAGAGCATAATTGGAGTCCATTAGCTCAACAGCTGCTTGGAAAAAAGGCATGTCTGTATATTTGTAATCATGTTTTTGCCCCTTTACACTGTTCCTTCTCAGACCCTAAAACAGATCTCTTTCTTGTGTCCGTAATCGCTCACTCCCATTCTTTATTTTTATTCTTTCCTCATTTCTCCTTCCCTTAACATGCCACTCATTCTTTCCCACCCTCACTACCTTTTTTTCTATGTTTATTTTGCCCTCTGTTGACTTATCAAGTGGAAGTCAAAGGCTGGGCACCACATCCTGTGCACTTCACTTAATTTTACCTCTGCCAAACACATTGCCCATGTCAGTGCCTTTCTTTGTTTCATGCAGTAAACTGCCTCTCTTGACTTCAGGTCAAATGTCTTTGTATTGTCTTTTTGCAGGGTAGACATTCCTGCTAGAATTATCACCTATTGTTGACCTTATTTGCATGTGCCTACCCAGAATCCCTTTGTGGTTGTGGCAGCACCATGAGATTTCTGCGGGAAAAACAAGCCTTCTGGCTTGTCTGGTGTCTGTAGATGAGTGTTTAATAATGCTTCTACTACCCCCTTAATTTTACGCGAAGGGTTTTCCATCACCTTTACCCACCATAACTTATGTAATGGTATTCCAAATGGATAACAATTAGAATGTTCGCGAGTATGGCAGCTGCAGTTTAGTGTTAATACCGTATTGGCTCGAATATAGGCCGCACTTTTTTTTAAAGACTTAAAGTGGGGGTGCGGCCTATATTCGGGGTCTAGCGCCCGACGCCCGGGACATGCAGTCCCGGGCGCCGGGCAGGCAGCGGGGTTAGGATACAGATCCCCCGCAGCTTTAAAAAAGCACCAAACTTTTAGGGTGCGGCCTATATACGGGGGTGGCCTATATCTGAGCCAATACGGTAAATGTGACACAAAGGCAGAATATAGCATATGGGGCACTGTGTTGTCAGCAACAGAAGAGATAGACTTCTGAGCGTAATTATTTCCAAGGATGTAAAAGTAAGCAAATAAGTGAACAAAGCATCAGAAAAAAGCAAGTACTGGGTTCTATAATTTGAAGTATTAGTAGCAGAAAAAGGGAGGTGGTTGGGCCACTTTTCAGCTGCCCAGCTGTTAATACCACTAATATTCTTCTGCCTATGCCCCTTCCTTTGGGCACTGCTAATATTTTACCCCCAAGGAAAAAATGTCAATGTATTCTTTGATATCCAAGGCAATTTCCAATGTTGTCTTAGTAATGACTCCGTTGGAATCAGTACAAACTGGTAATCCATTTCTTGAGCTCTACTTGCATTGTATAGGAACTAGCTATAGAGAGTATTTATATGTTACTGTGAAGTTCCTCTGTGAGGCTATGACAAAAAGGTAAGACTAGTTTAAAACACCATGTGGCCCAAAAATTTAGCAACAACACAGCACTTACCCCCCCCCCCCATCCCATCCCTGCAAATCCCATACAGAGCATGAAAGAAAATAGCAGAGGGCATTTGTGAAAGGGGAGAAAACATGATGCGGTCTATATGTAAGGATTGGCAACTGGAATAATTTATAAAAGTCCCCACTTAAACAATGCCCTGTGTTAGGTGGTCTCATATAATTAGTTTTTGGGTTGGACCCCTTAAAGTCTAGCTGCTCCCCATCCACTTGCAATACAAGGAGACAGAGTCTGGAGCATCTGGTCTACCCCTTGCATTAACACATGCTTTAGAATATGATAGGTCAGTTGTTCATCAAACCCGTTTCTATTTCTAACAGAACATCTCCCTGTTGTCAAAGTAACACTGTCTGCAGCTGTCTTATTGTGCCAATAAATGGGAAACCGAAAGATTATTAGGCATAAGGTTTGTAAACATCTTCCTCTGGCTTTTTCATTTCCAACTGCAGACACCAGCCTTTTTTACTCATCTGATTATATTTTTTTCTTTACAATTCAGATAGGGGAATGAGATATAAAGAATGTGCATGGAATGAGTAGTGGAATGTAACACTGCTGTGAATACTAAACCTCATAATAATGAGAAGTGTATAGCAGTATGGGGGGAAAAAAATCGAGCCATAAAATCAGGCTAGATAAGCAGCATTCTAAACAGCATCTGCTGTCCTCTGAAAATTATGGCTCATAGGGTCTTCAGGTGCTAAATATAAATAATACTGATAAATGATATAAGGACTCTGTCCTGTCATCTTAACAGTAAGCATTCTAACAAAGTAGTGTTATTTCCTGTAAATGTGATACAATAGTATACAGTATGTGAAGGAAATGTAAATTAGATCTGGGTTTAGCCAGGATGTGAATTTATAGGATTATGGCATTCTGAGGCATCTAGGTTATGTACAGTTTTCCTAAAAGGAAAAACACCATAAACCTGCTATTAACTAATGAATGTATTAGATGCTGCATTAGAACAGTTGAGAAGTATTTTATGCCCTGAGGGACCCTGAAAATGCTGGGGGAGATTCTTTAATGTTGGTTACTGCCAATGGGCTCCTGCTACGCAGACCAGCGCTCCTGGTGCCTGAATGCATCACACCCGCCTTGACACAGCCCAGAATATCAGCCCCAGGGGATGAAGTCCACTGGGAAATCCCCCAGTAGGCCAGTCTGTCTCTAGCACCGCACCCTCTGCTTTGTGTGCCCAGGGCAGTCTCACCGCTCATCCCCCTATAGATACGCTACTGGTTACTCTAGTAACCTGTGCGAAGATCAAGTTAACAGCAGTTTTCAGGCATGATAATACAACTACCAAACACTTTACAGATACCCTGTGCCATGACTACAGATGCAGGTTTTGCATTTTAGATTTAATAAAGATTTAATAAATGTTGATACTTTCCAAAGATTTTCTTGGAATACAGGTTTTTGTAACAGAGGTGGGATTAACAAATGGTAACCTAGTGTTGACATCAACCCAGTAAGTAACCTTTTATGTGTAGACTTGTGTTTTTGGATTTGTACAAATTGCAAACTTAACAAAATTAGCTGATTTTGTCAATTTGTGCATATCTCTGAAAACTAGGCCAGAACTCCCACGACACTGACAAAAACAAAGCAAAAAAACTACAAATTTTCCCCACAGGCTCTTTCACTCCCGCTTTATCACACTCTCTGAATGCCTCTGTGCTCCGCTTCTGTGTCTCACATCTTCTTGTTCTTCTTTTTTCTTTGTATGCATCTCCACCGATATGACCTCTCTGGAAAACCTCCACCAAAATAGCAGAGCTTCATGTCAAGTCCTCTCCCCCCTGATTGTAGGATCGGGGAGATGATGTCACCGGAAGCTCAGCCATTTTGCTCTACGATAACCTTGTGTGAACTTCCATCAAAATGGCAGAGCGTCTGGTGACGTCCTGTACCCCGATTAGAGGATTGGGGGGGAAAGACGTCGTCGGATGCTCTGACATTTTGGCAGAACTTTGCTGGGAAGTTATGTCTGCAGAGATGTAGACAAAGAGAGAGAAGAAAGGAGAGAAAATAGAACAGACGAGAAAGTAAAACAAGAAGATGGAGTAAATGTGGGTGCCGGACAACGAATTTCTCAAATTTAAAATAACCCCGATGTACAAATGAACAGGTAACAGAATTTGTGCCCATTTGCACATGTCTAGTTTGGTAAATATGCTTGTTATGGAAGACCTATTAGATTCTTATTACAGCTAGCTAGGGATAGTGTGAGGATTTCGAATGGGTATTAGGCTATGGAGTTGCAAAATTTCCGAATATGGGTAGCAAATTTGGGGAAATGTTAACGTTACACTGATTTATTTCTTCATTACCTTAACACCACCTGTTTTTTTTCATCTACATCATTCCTGATTGCTTTACCCAAATGCCCTAAAGGTTAATTATTGACAGGAGGGCAAGTGCACCCTGTTATCCCCAGCCTGCAGATTCCTATGTCACCCAGATATTGCAAGCTACAAGTATACCTAGAATTAGCACTTGTCATCTACAAGGCTGTATGATACATCAGTAAATTTTATATATATGACATGGTACAGTGTGATTAGTTAGAACTGTAATTATTGCGTGATCAACTCCTATTATCCTCAGATGACTGTGGACTGAGAGGGACAGATGATGCAAATTTACCTAAGTTCACTGTCCTTTGATTTTGTTTGTGCCAACTTATAATGGTGTTGTAATGTGCAATTATACCCATATGATGGAAGACTAGCTTAGATAAACAGCCCTCGTGTAATGAAAGTAATGAACTAATATTTATTATGAACTTGGTTATGGCCCTCTGCAGTTCTGTTATTTGTCGAGCTGATATATGAACAAACGAAAGATGATGCATGAGGGTTTATTTATTGACTTCCCACACTGACAGTATAATGTATCAAAAATGTTTAACTATAAAACTGCTGCTGATAGCAATTACAAACATGGAATATATATATGATCTAACAGAGAAACATCTAAGACTGCATTGTTTTGAAGAAAATGATAAAAGTACTTAAGATTGGCTCACTCCTCTAATATGTTCCTGAAATGTATTATTTTATTTCTAACATTATTCAAATCTAAAACAGTTTTGAATTACTTGATTAAATTTGTTTATAACATGTGAGGAAAGGTTTTTTTCATGACTACTAAAATTGTCATTAAAATGATAATTTCTGTATTAACCCTGCTGGGATTAGTGTAGAGTTCACTCTTGCCAATTAAAAATTGAGCATTTGTGATTTGATATATTCACTTAAGGTGGCTTGGTGGGCATCTTTCTTTAAACTTTTGGCAAAACTGTTAGAACGACAATAGTTTCAGATATCTAAAGAGAACTTGATGGGGTCAATTTAGCCCACAGACTTAGAGCGACACTACTTATAATCAGGCTTGTAGCATATTGATATATAAATAATTTTTCCACCCTTTATACATTTTCTCTTGTGGCTGTCATAATGTGACTTATTGCAAAAATAATTATACAATGGCACACTCACTTTTCCCCCATATTGGCGCCTTCATAAATCAGTCCAATATCTGTAACCGACAGGGAATAGGCAGAACCGGCAGCTGGGGATCCACAATGCAGAGCCTAGACACAAACCAGGATAGGCGGACACAGCCACAGGTAGAGTAGTCAAAAACAAGATCGAGGTCAAGGGCAGGAGCAGGCAGGATAACCAAGAAGCTGAGCCAAGGTCAAGGACAGAAGCAGGCAGGGTAAACTGGAACAAGCCAAGGTCAAAACAGAGTACTAACAAAGAAACTCTTTGACAGACAATGAGTGGTCAGCTAAGGTGTCCTTAAATAGCCCCAGGTAATTGCTGGGGTGTGGAGAAAATAGGTTAGTATCTCTTTAATTTTCAGGCTGCGCATGCGCAGTTCGCAGCAGGTTGTAATGTGGCGTGCACTTGCTGATGGGCAAGAAACGCAGGTCGGCCATCTTAGGGATGGCTCGGCAAGACACGGATCCTCTTCAGCGATGGCGGTGGGTAGTAGGAGAAACACCTCAGATGCAGGTAAGTTGGTTACAATATCTTTAGGTAGACAGCATGAGTTGGTCACTCAGATATGAATTGCTGAACCCTCATGTATTGGTATGTCATATGTTTTTCTAAACTACTTCAAAGTAGAATTGTAGGTGTTTAGTAAATTCACATGGTTAGTAATAATAGTAGTAAAACTATAAGTGCTCTCAAATGGCGAAGGGAACAGGCAGCTCCTTTTTTAGCGGTGGGCTGCCAACTCAACTTAAACCTGATGGCTGATACTTTATTCATGGGTGTGACTAATAAAAATCACAAATCCACCAGATCACTGAACTAACATGGCTACTGATGAAATGACAAGATTTTGTAGTGCCCTCTGTGGTTGGCTATAACAAATTGCTTAGTGTCCTCATTACAAGACCAGACAACTTTCCATAGAATTTAAGGGCTTTATAAACACCTTCAGAAAGCATTTGGAATTTTTTAGGAACCATAAGGGAATTCGTCTATAGAGAGCAATATAAAATCACACAGAAAGTTAGAAGCTATCAGTAAAACTTTAAGAGCCATGGCTACTTGGCTCCTGGGATTTGTCCTGCACTGGTTAACACTGACATTCTAGCACATTTTTATTGCAAAATGCTGCAGCTTTGTCGGACTGGCTTATTTATTATTACCGATAAAATACAACAGCAGACACAAACAATGGGAGACATTTTATTATTGTGAAGTGTTTCAGGAATCGAAATTGTGATTTAAGTAATTTTCTCCTTGTAAAACATAATTTCCAGCAGGTTTCATGTATGTCCAAAACACAAGCAACCTAGCTGGTGCACTGGTGTTATATCCCTCTGCCCGAATAATGAAGAATATGCTTTTTCTGATGAAAGATAGGGTACAATAATCTCCATTGGACAGGTGCTTAAAGGCAAGTGACATTCTAAAGTAAAAGAAGATGTTAAAGGGTGTATAAATGTAGCCACAGAAAAAGTTAATATTCATGAAGCTAAAATAACCATGAATTCTAGAAACATAAAATCATTTTGAATCATTGTTTCAAAGATGGTGCATAACCAGAGGCAATAAGAAACATTATTTCAAGGATCAGAAAGTTGGTATATCTGTTGGGACAGACTGCAATACACTTCTTAAAATACTGTAAAGTATAGTTGTTTAAAGCTGTAAAGCCGTTTGATAAGAAGCTAGCAATGTGAAACTCTCTATTCTGTTGTTTATGCATCTACAGAGATTTTCTTTAAGTCTTACCAGTTTGATAAATCTGAAGACTGTGCCACTACAGGTATTTTGGAGCTAGTGTGCTTCTATTATTGAGTTAAGTAATGGAATTCACTTTTTTGGAAGGTGTTTTCAACAATTGGAATTGTTTGGTCACTTACGACATAACATTCCATGCTGGTGGCAATGTCTACTAACCAAGCAGCAGTAAAAGTATAGTAGATGCTTAAGACCATTGAAAATTCAGGGCTTACAACTTCTACATGTTGTATTTAGGGAAGAGGTACAAATTTTCATTTTTTGGAACTTTTTGTGTCAGAAGGATCAGTTTCAGAGATGTAATTTTCTATCAATCAGTTTGAAGGTGTACAATAAAGTAACACTGATGCATATTAAAACTGATTGACCAATGATCGTAGAAAATATTAAATCCGGACTTTAAACACTTTGCATTTATAATTAATTCTAAATACAGGGAGGGCAAGCCTAGTATACATGACCCTGTGTTTCCAATGGATCCAATTACAGGGAATCAAATCCATAGCCTAGGTTGCCTTTTGGTTCGTCATCTAATGGTGGAACGCTAATTAAGATGTACTTAACGTACAATAAATAATTTGCATCAAAAATAGTTGGTAAGTCCCCAATCTGTAATGCTGGATACTTGTTGAATTCACGCTTACAGTGAAAATAAATAACTTATTTTATACAAAGGCTCATGTAACACTTTATGCAAAAAACAAAAAACAATGTGGGGTATCAGCTCTTGCCTAGCCCATTGGTGATTATTGCTAATTTACATCTGCATTATATTTACATATTAATTAGCACAATTAATCATACATGCTGATGTGAGGGATGCTTTGTTTTCTTGTATAGGAAGTACAATAAAAAGGCACATGATAATTCATTGTAGGAGTTGTGCACCAGTCTGTAACATGTAGTGTACCAGCAGAAAAGTAATTATTTCACCCATGTCATTCTTTAAACTTATAATACACTTCAATGATTTCTAAACCTTCAGTATTTTTGATAGACTTTCCATAGAAGATCCATTGCAACCAGCGTACTTGGTGAAGGGTCCATTATCATGCTTTGTCCAGAGGTCCGCAAATACTATATGTCCTCTATTGCCACACTGATCCAAGAAGGCATCACTTTTTGTATATGTTGTGTCTAAGTGGGAATAAGCATCAATTTCGACTATGTTTTATCCAGTTTCTTATTATCCATTTCTGCCCTGAGCATCTTTGCACTACCAGCCGTAGTCCAAAATTAGCATCCTTGGACATCTCTACTTCCAGGCAGCGACCAGTGTCTCGGCTTACAATGGGACTGTTCTGTATTATAGACAAAAACAGATGAAAACCCTTAATAATAAACCCTTAGCAGGCCAATTCCAAATTGTACAAACTGTAATAATTTGATGTTCCTTGTGGTGTCTGAGAGGCCTAATGATGAATAGTATTGCAATATAACATCATTCTGGAACCTCTAGCTTTTAAAACGATATTTGATGAAAATAATTTTGAATGACAAGCCAATTATAAAAAAAGGTTGTCTGTTTTCAGTATGTCAAAATTTTGAAAGCATACAAGGTGGTGGTCTGCTTAATGCTCCCATAACCAAATACACCAATACAAAACGTGTTCTGAATAATGATAGATTTAGATATGTTCTAATTACCTTTTACTAATTACTATTTCCATCTGAAGAAAAGACCCCTGAAGACCCAAAAGCTTATATAACTTTACAGCTTTTTTTCTATGTTGACCCAATAAAAGTGATTAACGTCAATTAAAGATTCAATTTACTCTTGGGCAAAATCCATTCTTCTTATCCCAATTATTGGGGCAATTTAGTTTTTCTTAGTATCCAAAGGCCAATTTAAGCTTTTACCATATCAAATTTTAGTAACTCTTGAACTCTCTTTTTTTTCAGGGACAAGTCTTCTTTGAATCCACTGATTTTTTTATCCTGCTGTTTTTGTTTTCAAAACTGAGAGCGAGTAGCATGTGTTGGAGGGAATCGCACTGCTCTACAAAAATCATACCACAATTATAAATAACAATGAAGGTAAAAATAAAGAGTTCCTTAAAATAGAACCTTTTCTGGGAACACACTAGATAAGCAAAATTGAAACAATGAGCTCAACACATAAAGCAGTTAAGATGTTAAGTTGCATGTAAGAAAATACAATACTTCAAACTACATGTACATGAAATGTAGCCTACCTTTATAAATAGCCACCAATTTTGTGCTATATATATCTATATCTATATCTATATATATATATATATAGTTTCACTGCAGATTGCCATGGCAAAATCTCACTGCATTTTAGATTTACCACATACATGGAGGGGGTCTGATATATTTATTCATCAGGACCACATATTTTATAGGCTCATATTTTAACGGCAATATTGATTGGGAGATTAGATTGATAATAGAATGGCTGAACAATTCTAATTGAAAGGTTTCTTACCTGTGTGAAATCCCAGAGCTTCTGAGTAGGTCTTGGAATGTCATCGCACTTCCTTAGGGTTGGAGTTCTTCCTTTGCCATCGTCAGTCAGACACTTTGTATCAGGTAAAAAGGCTGTGGAACCCAGGGGGCCAAGTTGCAGCAGGCCTTCCATGCTATAACGTACCAGCTGCTCGAAAGCAAGCAGAAAAAGAACATAAGTGCCTGGTGGCAGCAATGGATATAGTTTAATGTTATAACTGTACCACTCAACATGCTGGATGACTACCAACGTCTTCTTTTAGCTGTTTTTTTTTTATTGACGTACCATATATAACCAAGATGTCGAGCATAATGATGTATCTGTATGATAATTTCTGTCCATCCCTGGCACCCACTGTGAATTTCTGATCTCCCTGGTGGGGAGGTTGTACAGTAAGGTGATACCCCCTGCCAGTTTCATTTAAAGCATTTATGCAGAATCACTAAGAGTTTGGGAGAAAAAAAGATAAGGGTGCTTATTGCAGTGGGACATTACAAAAGGGACTTGTTAAAGGGGCACCCAGGCCCTATATAAAACATGTACTCGGATGAAAGCACTTAACAGAATAATTTTATGAAAATGGATCATAGATTGAGTTGGTTAACCCAGCTCACAAATGAACCCATGTCAGTTTAAGAATGTTAAGCATAATTTGTTAAATAATATATTTTCAAAATTAAATTAAGATATCATCTTTTTACAATTTGAGTTTCCTTAAGGATGATTTTTAATTTAATTATGTTTAAAGAAGATTGTGTGTGAAAGTATTGTATATTTTGAATATTGGATTCTTGGAATTAAATTCTATGCTTATAATTCTCTTATGTTATCAGCATATCCTACCTTCAGTAATTATCAAGAAAAGTGTCCCAAACAGAAATGTACAACAGAGGCACTGTATACTTGCCACTTCTAAAGTGATACCCACAGGCATTTTTAGAAATAAAATGATCGGATGGCACTCAAAAGTCTCCTGCCACCATGAATTTCAGAGAGGATATACAACTGAACACGTGACTGAGGTAGTTCACCTAGTATGGCCATTTAGCATGCAGCTTTGGAGGGGGGGATTAAATAAATTAAGGATAGGAATGCCATTAACATAGACAGGAATTACCATAGAAACATTTCATGATCGTTATAAGGTGTAGGCCAGAGACGAAAGAAACTAACATGTACCCTATGGAGCTCTATGATGGCTGAGTTGCAGCATTGAGCATTTCAGCATGGAAACAGCTGAAAAAGTACTTGTTGGATATGCATGATGCAGGTCTGTTCCAAGCCCCTGTTATTCCATTGACAAGCCGGGTTTTAATATTTACAGTGTTCAATGCTAAGAGGCAGAATAAATGCGTTATGTGATACATTATTAAGATAACAATAGTATGGAAGCTATCTAAAGCAAGCAATAAATTACTTCTTGATAGTATTACGTAATATCAAATATAATCAGAGAATAGATCAATTTTTTGCTACTTTTATTCACACCATGAATTTCAGAGAGGACATACAACTGAACACATGACTGAGGTAGTTCACCTAGTATGGCCATTTAGCATGCAGCTTTGGAGGGGGGGATTAAATAAATTAAGGATAGGAATTCTATTAACATAGACAGGAATTACCATAGGAACATTTCATGATCGTTATAAGGTGTAGGCCAGAGACGAAAGAAACTAACATGTACCCTATGGAGCTCTATGATGGCTGAGTTGCAGCATTGAGCATTTCAGCATGGAAACAGCTGAAAAAGTACTTGTTGGATATGCATGATGCAGGTCTGTTCCAAGCCCCTGTTATTCCATTGACAAGCCGGGTTATAATATTTACAGTGTTCAATGCTAAGAGGCAGAATAAATGCGTTATGTGATACATTATTAAGATAACAATAGTATGGAAGCTATCTAAAGCAAGCAATAAATTACTTCTTGATAGTATTACGTAATATCAAATATAATCAGAGAATAGATCAATTTTTTGCTACTTTTATTCACATTGGACTTAAAGGTGCAGTCCCACTTAGACAAAATATTAAGTATGTTAAGCAAATAAACCTTAGCAAATCCATGATGTTATTCTCTCTCTTTTTAATCACTTAAAAGCACAAACTTTAAAGATTTTCTTTCATCTTCTATAACCTATTAATGGTTGCTTTTGTGCCACATAACAATTAGGTGTTCCCAGCTAAAATTATAAAGGCAAAATTTAACATGATTAAATAATGATTTTTAGTTTGAACATTTATTAGTTCTGCAAATCCAGTTTCTAATGTTGCATGTTAAGTTCATGGTAGGGGAAACACCTCTCTTTAGGGACTCAAGTGAAAACACTAGAAGAATAAATTGGGTCAGATATATGATTTAAAGCACAGGAGTACGGTGTCTCTTGGACAAGTAAATGTGACTATACGCCAGCTGCAGCGTATGGATTCTTTATTAGGGAAGTGATGTATTAAACACAATAATTATGATCAGTGCTGATTTATATCAGCCATTCTCTAAGAGGCAGATACCCAGTATTCACCAATCCTACGGAACCTCAATTCTGTGCCGGGCAGAGATTAAAATAATTTTCACCTTAAAGCCAATTGGTTTCACAAAATTTTCCATTGAAATACATATTACTGTATTAGATTTTAATAAAAATATTTTTACAAACTCTCAACAGGACATTAACCAAATTGAAGTGGATTCTCTTTTCTAAAATCTACTTATATATAATTTATGGAAATGTTGACATGTAGTGTTGTGCTAACAAAGTAAAAGTGAACAAACTTATTTGGGACAAAAAAGATTTATTCAGTGCAAACAGTGAACTCAAAAGAAAGAGTGAAGGATGAAAGTAAAATCCAATTACAGAAAATGTCTCCCCACGCAAGTCTGTCAGAGAAGTGAGCCTGTCATTGTCTGCCTTTCTGTAATCAGAATCTTGACTCCTACACATACACTTCAGTGTGTCACTAGTGCCAGCCACTTAAAGCAAACTCTAGAGGTTTTGCTGGACAGTTCTAGCAAAGCAACGTGATTGACCTCGTTTACCAAAATCAATTCTTTATAACAGTTTCTTCAGACTTTATATTTCCATGAACCAGTGCAGTAATATCACCTATGCACCCAACCCTATTTGGGGCAGGCAGAGGAGCAGCCCCTCACTGGCCAGTAGACGTTAGGGCCGCATACTTACTGATACTGCAACTCCAGTATATGCTGCATCAGTATAAAAACGTAATGTGCGGCTGTGTATAACCAGCCAGTAATTTCACATACGCCATTTGTCAGCCACTGGTCCTGCCAGTGCTGCGTAGACATCCCCAGTCAGGCCCTGGGGGCAGGTACATGGCAAACCTAGCCATGTTACCCAGTAATTCGGTGGGATTTGAAACACATCTGAAACACAATAATCAATCATCCTTATTTGTATTTCATTACCTTAGAAATCCCTTGTAACATCAGTTTAAATGTTAGATGCTATTATACAGTTCACTTTGTTCCCTTTATAGTAAAATAGCCATCTTAGCGCCAGGCTTCCCCAGCAGCTGCCTGGGACACATGAATTATGACAGTGACAGACAATGGAGTATTCTTCTTTGGGAGACAAATGTGAAGTAGGGGCAGTCCTCGCTTCACTATGGCAAATCACCTATGCTCCTTTTTCCTCTCCTAAGGTTCCTCCTTTCCAAAATGTTGTGTATGGCCCCTTCAGCATACCAAGACATTTTGGACAGTGCTATGCTTCCAATTTAGTGGGAACAGTTTGGGGAAGGCCCTCTTCTATTCCAGAATGATTGTGACCAGTGCACAAAGCAATGTCCATAAAGAGATGGTTGGATGAGTTTGGTGTGAAAAACCATGACTGGCCCAGACAGAGCCCTGACCTTAACCCCATCCAACACCTTTGGGATGAACTGGAATGAAGATTGCAAGCCAGGCTTTCTCATCTAACATTAGTGCCTGAACTCAAAAATACTCTACTGGATTAATGGGCAACAATTCCCACAGAAACACTCCAAAATCTTGTGGAAAGCCTTCGAGAAGAGTAGAAGCTGATATAGCTGCAAAGAGGCCACCAACTGCATATTAATGTCTATGTATTTAGAATGCAATGTCAGGTGTCCCAATGCTTTTGTCCATACAGTGTATTTGACCTTTGGCATTAGCCTTTGAAGGGCCAGAAGAAGCTTAGTTCTTTAACAATATTTTCCATTGTGTATACCGGTATTTATTGGCTGTGATCTTTAAGAAGAAATACTGTTGCAGAGAAGAAGGCATTCACATATAGCTATTATGAAAACAAAGTGTTTAGCTGAACGTTATCTTAAATTTATAGGGCAGCGCTGCTGTTGGTAATAGGAAAATTTATGCTTAGTTAAATATACCTATACAGACAGGAAATGCTATTAAGATATGCCTGAACAATAAACAAGGGAAAAAGAGTATTTTTTTACTGTCGCAAGAAAGCCCAAGTCAATGTTTTTCATACTTTAATTACATAAATATATGTATTTTTTCATTACTTCTGGCATAAAATATAATCTTTTTTATTAAGTAGTGAACCTGCACTTTTAGTCTTTATAAAGACAAACATGTACAAGGTAAATGAGGACATGTTTAATTAAAGGACGTTAACTTACTTCTTGCCAACTGGGACAAATCATTATTATTATTATCTTTTATTTATATAGAGCCAAGAATTTACGCAGCACTTCTTACAATACATATATTCAAGGGGTATGTCAAGACTATCATGGTGGGAATCTGAAATGCAAACCAGTCTGGCAGCTAACTTGTTAAATGAATGGGGAAAAACAGTTTCTGAAATCTGAAAGTCATAAAAAAAAAATACGTGAACTTGGGCACTATAAAGACATAAAAACTAGTGATGTTGCAATATTTCTAGGGTTTCTGCCCCCCCCCCCGAAATGGCTACATGCAAAGTGTTAGGTGCAAAGTAGGTGTAGGCATTGT
This sequence comes from Spea hammondii, assembly GCA_029215755.1. NCBI lineage: Eukaryota > Metazoa > Chordata > Amphibia > Anura > Pelobatidae > Spea > Spea hammondii. The sequence goes on along the minus strand of JARDYJ010000001.1, from coordinate 140,025,622 downwards.
GCCTATTATGCTCTTTGGTAGCAACGTATTTACCTTTCACGCAGCCCTTGACCTAATGTAAGTATAGACCTATTGAGCAGCGGGACAACGGGGTGCTGACCCCCTCCGGTTTTGCCGCCTCTCTTGACCTGCCACCCTAGGCTGCCAAGGTAGAATATGTCACCGCTCTTGGGTACCATTATAATTCACCCTAAAAAGATTCCCAACCTCATTAAATGAGCTGGGACATGCTTACCTGTGACGACATGCCGTGACAGGGGTACAGAATGGCTTTGTTGTCATCTTCTGATCCTTGATCTAAACAGTAACCAGTTGCTTTGCTGTTTCGAAGCTGGAAATAAAACAACAGATAGTTTCAGCTATAATATGCTCTTATTGGATCTATTGGATTGGATCTAGTACTTGTGCACCAAGTAGCACCTGTTCTCACAGCACACTTGAAATACAAGTATGTAGATTCTGCTTTTACATTATACAAGTCATATAAATAGGAAACACACAAATAACATAGGTTATTTTCCGTCATTGCTTTATATATATATATATATATATATATATATATTGTGACAGTGTAAACCCCAGGGAGATGCTTAGTGTGGCATTTGGGTACAAGTGCTATCCAGATCATAAATATGGGTCCCTGGGGTGGAGCAATTGGAGAGCAGGGTGGGCCAATGCTCCGTTTCCCCATTTTGTGGAAATGCCATGCCGGGTTTTCCAGGAGGCAAGAAGTCCGCAGGATCCGGTCTGGGATTCCTATGGGGCCGTCGTCAGGCACAGGTGCTGGGCCTTAAAAACCCCTGGAGCCTGATACTCAGAGAGACTGTAGGGGAAAAAGGAAGTTCCCTGCGCTCCCAGGGCAAGGAGAGGCCCTGAACAAGAAGACCATCCCTGAGCCAAGTGAGGCAATGCCTGCCTGGACATTTGTGTGCTGTCTGGGGAGGTTTTCCAGAGCCTGGCATAGCTGGGTCTGGCTGGGAGGTTGAGTTAGTGGGTGATTAGGCTGGTCAGTCTGGACCAGCATAGTTCAGTTAGAGAGGGCTCCAATTGGGAGCTAGGTTTTCTTTTTATGATTTGGTTTTTGGGGTTTCAGCAATTAAAAATAAAGATCTGTTTTGTTACAAGCTAGTGTTCCCAAGACTGATTGCCCTAGAGGACTTTGCTTAGGACCCCTAAAAGTGACATGTATGGCCCTCCTGCTACGGTTTGTCATTATATATGTGTGTATGTGTATATATATATATATATATATATATATATATATATATATATATATATATATATATATATATATATATATATATATATATATATATGACACATTAAGCTTATTTCATTTGAGCATTATTGCTCTTAACACAAATCCAGTAATTCCTCAGGTTCTGATGAAGAAATTCCGCTAAACACTGCCTCTCTGGCGCTAACAGGGTTGTGAGTACAAAAGCTAGAAGGCTAATTTGTCATGGTATGTTTTAATTCAGGAATGTGAGTTAATCTTGACAGATGTGAGGTTCAATTACTTTAGTTTGCTCTGTCCTCTAAATCCCATTTTCTTTTATGCAGAGAGGTGTGAATTGGTCAGAAACTGATGAATGATCATCCAAAAAATTGCAAATCAAGCAGATTTACGTCCATTAAACTAAATGCAATAATGTTATATGGATTAATTTAGTTTTGTTCTTAAATCCCCTATGATGGATATTGCACATTAACCATCCCACAATTATTAGTTATATTCTATGTCCATAGGACACCTACCCATGGTGTTACAGGCACACAAGCCATCTAATGGATTACAGTCTGAGTTTGTGTTTTACCAGCAAATCCAAATTATCTGAAGTAAATGGTCAGTGTATCCAATGACTGCTTGAGCTCCTGATTAAAATGGTGTGAAATGTGTTTAGATAAGGAAGACCGTACTTGTATTAAAAGTACGTTTTGCAGAACTATTTCTTAAAAGGAGAAGAAAAAATTATTAACTTGCCTGCTGATGCCAGCTTGTTCCAAAATGTGGGGGGTTTTTTGGCTACTCGCTCTTTACATAAGAGAAGGCCTTCTTTCTTCTCAAGTTTTAAGAAAATAATTCTGCAAACTTTACATTTAATAAGTAAGGCCTCATTCTAATGTCCCATGCAACCTCACCAACAAAGAATACATATCAAAGTATGGTTTGCATTCTCCAACCAGTTAGAAATAAGGAGTTAAACCTTATGAGTTGGGCTCGCTGTGGCCCAGTTTTCATGCCACTGATTGACTCCCTTGCAGGAAAATACTCCGTCTGAAATTAATGTGAGTACTTTCAGTGCATGGAGGTCTGTCTGGAGCTAAATCCACTAGGCAGCAGGCTGGACAGATTAGAGATCTAGGTTTTAGATACATTACACTACTTAAAGTTATAGGCAATTACAGGCAACAGCACCAGGGGACAAGTATCTTTTTTCAATGACAAGGTCTTCAGAGTAGACCGCCAGTGCCTGCTGCACATAATGTCCTTTCACAGGCACAGAGAGAGGGCTGATCATATCATGTAGCAAAGTAAAATTACATTATAAAGATCTGTATACTACATGAGAAATCTAACTGAGTTCTCTGAGCCTGTAACTACATGATAACCCCTAACCTGCAGAACAGCACCAGATTGCAGATAATAAGCTAAGGTAATTAAATCCTAGCATTTACAGAACAGGCTTTGATCTTCCGAGCTATGTTTAAAAATCATTTAGAGCTCCGTTAAAAAAGTACCCATTAGGCTAGGTTTCCACTTGTTGTTTTTTTTTGCTAAAAACGCCCATAAAAACGCCAATTCAGCCACATGGCGGTTTTTTTGTGAAAAAACGCTGCAGCCAGATGTTAGCTGTTCTTCAATAGGAAATCGCAGAATGCCATATCCACTTGGCTTTTTTCAGTCCTCTTTGGCGTTTTTCTGCTTTTTTGGGCTCTGTGGCAGTTTTTCAAAATCGCAGCATGTTGACACTCTGGCGTTTTTTGCAAGGAAATCTTGGCGTTTTTCTCCTATAGAAGTCTATGGGAGAGAAAAAACGCCATGGAAAAGCTATGTGGGTTTTTTGCCTTGGCGTTTTTTATGGGGTTTTTTCCACAGTTACAATGCAGAGGATGGACCCAGTATCTGTGTGTCCTACGAGAAATAGGCTGGAAACAAACAGTTTCACACAAAACAAAGTTCATATTGAATTTTACACCATTGGGAACAAACATGCCATTACAAACAAACATACCCGACGCATCAAGGGGATCCTGCGTGCCAAAAGCAACAGCAAACAATTTGCACCATCATTTGGGGCCAATCTTCCTAGAGGAGCAGACATTCGGAATAAAGCATGCCTTACAAACCACAGAAAAGAGACAAAAGGGTCCGCCGGGGAGTGTTTAAGTAGAACTCTACCAAGTAAATGACATCAGGAGAGGGCAGATACTTGCCATTTATCCTAATCCCTTTTAGCTGGGTGAAACTTCTAACTTGTAAAGGCTGGAAAAACTGCCTAAGGTCAAAAAAAGCAATTTCCACAAAAAGGCTAAAACGCCAGCAAAAACTCCAGAAAAAACGCAGGTAAATGCAGTGGCAATTTTCTTGGTGTTTTTCCTGGCGTTTTTCATCAAGAAAATAATGCAGGACAAAAACCCAAGTGGAAACCTAGCCTTACAATGTCAACAGACTATAAATGTGCACGCAGAAGATCAACTTGTTTGTGCAACAGTGCTGTGGAATTCACAAACATATCTGAGTATATTTGTGTTTAAGACCTATTAGGACCAATCAGGGAAAACCAGCCTCTGCTCAGTACAGCTTCTGAGGAATACAGCTGGAGTCCTGTTCTGTTACAGAGACATGTTAGACATGATTATGGGAGATTTTATCTAATAACAACGAGTCAACACGGTTTTATGAAGATCAGAATTTGTCTTCATTGGATTCTATGAAGATGTGAGCCAGGGGCGTACCTAGAGTATTTGGCACCTGGGGCGGATCCTGTATGTGGCACCCCCCCACACACACTTTAAAACTGCATAGCTTCTACCATTATATACCGGCGCAGACACTGAAGGTGGTACAGCATAACACTTACTGTTATCATTATATACTGAGGCAGACATTGACGGTGGTACAGCATAACACCTACCACTATATACTGAGGCAGACAATGACGGTGGTACAACATAACGCCTATCACTATATACTGAGGCCCACATTGACGGTGGTACAGCGTAATCCCTATCACTATACATTGAGCCAGACATTGACAATAGTGCAGCATAACTCCTATCACTATATACTAAGCCAAACATTGATGTGGTGTAGGCCTACACACATTAGTTGTAGGGATGCACCGAAACGAATTCTGGACTGAAACCGAAAATGCAGCATTTACCTGGCCGAAACCGAATATGACCCCCCCACACCATAAAAAAAAATCTAACACTTTTATTTAAAGTAACACACCAAAATAGGGCAAAACAATTAAATAACAATATTAATATATATATATATATATATTTATATATGATTGTTAACAGCAATCACATTCCTGTCATGCCCAGGCATACCCAGATTCCAGGATGTACTCGCAGACTTGGCATGATAGGAGTATGATTGCCCTATCTACCCCTTCTCACTCCCTTTTGTCCTACTTACCCCCTCTCACTCCCTTCTCCCTATCTACCCCCTATCCCCTCGCCTCACTCCCTTCTCCCTATCTACCCCCTCCTAACGATCTACCCTCTCCCCCTTTGAAGTTCACTTACCTTTCAGGAGTCCTGCGGTGGGGGTGCAAGGCCTCTGTCTCCCAGCTCTGCCACTGTATGGAACAGTATAGAGTGATGGGAGTTATGATGTACTAGAGCATAATTATATAATGAAAAATACATTGGAAATGGTACAGCATAACACCCATCACTCTCACACACTTACCAATCCACACGCATACCAATCCACACATACACCAATCCACACACATACCAATCCACACATATACCAATCCACACATACACCAATCCACACATACACCAATCCACACATACTAATCCACACATTTACCAATCCGCACATATACCAATCCACACACACACCAATCCACACATATACTAATCCACACATACTAATCCACACACATACCAATCCACACACACACACCAATCCAGACATATACCAATCCAGACATATACCAATCCACACACATACCAATCCACACATACACCAATCCACACATATACCAATCCACACATATACCAATCCACACACATACCAATCCACACACATACCAATCCACACACATACCAATCCACACATACCAATCCACACATACCAATCCACACATATACCAATCCACACATATACCAATCCACACATATACCAATCCACACATATACCAATCCACACACATACCAATCCACACATATACCAATCCACACATATACCAATCCACACATACCAATCCACACATATACCAATCCACACATATACCAATCCACTCTCACTCTTTTCTCCTTACAGCTTCTTTTCCTCCTCTTCGCTCCTCTTCTTCAGTTCTTCTGTCTTCTTCCGGTTCAGTGGGCGCGGCTCCAGTGTTGTGCGCCGGGATCTGACAACAAATCCCGGCGCACAGCAGCTGTTGCCGTGCAGATCGCAAGGGAGCGATATCGGAGGTCTTTAACAGACCTCCGGCTCCCTTGAGTGATTTTAAGCCGGGTTCAACCCTTGAACCCGGCTTAAAATCACTCAAGGGAGCCGGAGGTCTGTTAAAGACCTCTGATACCGCTCCCTTGCGAGCCTGCTCCTCCAGCGGCGGACATTACTGTCCGTCTCTGGAGGGGTGCCGGCAAGTGGGGCACCCCCCTGATGAGCGGCACCCGGTGCGGACCGCCCCCCCCGCCCCCCGCTAGGTACGCTACTGATGTGAGCATAAATATGGACCAGAACACTCTACTGGACAAAGCTCAGAGAGTTGTTGGTAATTGTCCTGCTGAACAAAAGTGGAGTTCCTTAGGGGTTTTCCATTAGTCCATTGATATTTAGTGCCTTTATTAATGATCTTGCAGTGTATATTGTGTGTTTGCAGGCAACACAAAAATATGCAAGGTAATACAATCTGAACAAGGAGATTTGATCAAATTGGAAGACTGACAACCAAATGGCAGATGATATTTAATGTTGACAAATGTAAAGTTATACATTTTGGGGAAATAAATAAATGTGTTAATTCTACCTTAAATGGGGTTGTGTTAGGGAAACCCTTAAATGAAAAAGACTTGGGAATAACTGTAAACAATAAACTCTACAGTGTTCAGTGATAAGATATGGTGATAGTATATTGTCATGTATAAAAAGTGTTTTTCCTCTTTATAAGTCTATGGTAAGACAGCACCTTGCATATGCAGTGCAAATCCAAACACCTGCTCTTAATAAGGACATTATGGCATTTGAAAAAAGTGCAGAGGCTGGCTATAAATTTAAGAGAAATGGGACACAATGGTTAATAAAAAAAAAGGCTACAGAAGCTGGATTTGTTTTTATTAGAATAAATGAGTCCTTAAGGGGATGTGATAGCATTATACAAATAGATACAGGGACAATAACAGGCACTATCTGATGACCTGATCATTAATAGGACTGTGAATGAATAAGAGGCCATCCATTCCATTCATTGTGCTATCAAATTTAATAGATGCCTATTCTTTTAGCAAAAAATATAAAGTATGTCATTGGTCATAAGGAAAGGATGGTTATAGCTTCTTGATTCAGTGAGAAATACATTAAGGAGTTAAGAAGCAATTAGAAATTGCTTTAATATACCGTATTTGCTCGATTATAAGACAAGGTTTTTTTCAGCGCAAATGCTCTGAAAAATACCCCTCGTCTTATAATCGGGGTCGTCTTATAATCAGACCTCAAATAGGTCTGACTATGAGACAACTAAGATCCAGATCCCCCGCAGCTGCAGGGGACCTGGATCCTCCTGGATCCCCCCCCCCCCCCGCCGCCCCACTTACCCGTGCCTCTGAGTCCCCGGTGTGTAGCCGGGGCAGTGTGTAGATGTCTACGCGAATCGCGTAGACATCTACACGCTGCCCCGGCTGCATGACAGGGGAATCAGAAGCACCGGTAAGTTTTGGGGGGGGGAGTGTTAAATGGGGGGCATAAGGCATTTCTGGAGGCAGAGTGTTCTATGAAATGCCTTTTAACCCCCTTAATGCTACTCTGCCTCCAGAAATGCCTTTTTAACTCTCCATACGCCACTCTGCCTCCTGAAATGCCTTAAACCTCCCTATATGCCACTCTGCCCCATAATATGCCTTTTTAACCCCCTTAATGCAGAGTGACATATAGGGGTATAAGGCATTTCTGGAGCCAGAGTGGCACATAGGGGGTCAAAAAGCATATCATGGGGCACAGTGGCATATAGGGGGTATAAGGCATTTCTGGGACAGATGTGCATAACTGGGGGGGCAGGTTGGAAAATAGAAGGACTATAAAACCAAAATATTTTTCTCAATCATATTAAAAAAAATAGTTTACATGAATTAACATTTACTGGTAAAACTTTTTTCCTATAGGGTCGTCTTATATTCAGGCTTTTTCTGTTTTTCCTAAATTAATATTTAGATTTGGGAGGTCGTCTTATAATCAGGGTCGTCTTATAATCAAGCAAATCTGGTATTTTTGGCCTTCTTCTGTATCAATGGCAAAGTCTTTTTCAACCTAAGTTGCTATGTTACCAAGACTTCCTTCTGAAATTCAACAAAGACCATGTTTAATGGCATGGGTGTCTAAGAGCAACAACTATACCAATCATGGGGCTTAATGATGATCCATACACATTTTCTCTACTAAAGTTGCTGACTTTATTCTTGTGTGGGATCTTGAACATCAAGCTGCTGTCCACCATCTTACTACATTCTAGAAATATGTATCTACATATTATCAAATAGCAGAACTAACCACTTGAATAGCTCAGTGGTTCCCAACTCAGTTCATGAGGAACGCCAACACTCCTGGTTTCAAATATATCTCCCTAATGGAATAGAATATTGTAATTACCAAGTCCTGTCCTGAGTGCCTTGCAGACTGGTTTGGGAACCACTGTTTTAGCATGTCTTACATTTGTGGCTTATAATATAGATTTACTAAATGAAGGATTAAACAAAGTTAAACATTGAAGGTTAAACACTTAAAGTTCTAAAAATCTCCCACCTCTCCATAGGTTATTGTGTTATTGTACACTCTCATTTCTGGATACACATTCTCCAAGTACCATTTAAAGCTACGACATTGTAGTTTTTGTCGAAGAGCCAACCTTTCTGAGACATCACCAAAGTCCACTCCAGGGTTCTGTGAGAGTAAAGAATTAAGATCAGATTATACTATAAAAAAAACAATACACAAAAAAAACAAGTGCACGTTTAGCATACTTTGCTGGTTGACAGGGATACTATCTTATATTTGCAATGTGATAACACTTGACATCAGGTCGAATTAACAGTAGTGCACAAGGAACATTAATAAGCTGAGTTCACTCGGGCAAATATGAGCAAATATGAGCTTTGTGATTCTAAATTGACGGAAATTATGTCAACTGAGTTTTAATTTTCAATTATTCGAATTTTTCACAATACCGCTGCCCTGAATTTGTGTAGTCCTCCTGTGCAGCAAGTGGAATGGGTAGCACACAAACATGTCCTTATATAATGTGTTACTCACTGTCATGGGTATATTCCATGCCATGTAGACGTGGGACTTGAACTCATCCATCCACACCTCAGCGGCTCGCAGGGCATTACGTTTTGCATAGTAGTCAATGTCATTATTATAAGGCTTCTTTGTGCGTTCAATGTGGGCCACTCGGGAGCAAGGTAAGACTTCCATGCTTCCACCACACTGCCATACCTAGTTGATAAATAGACAATTACCTGAGTTTGTACGTAAAGAAATCTGAGAATACGTCAGGATATAATGGAATAAAATGCCCTATAGTATGAAAAACAAACTAGTATCATTTCAATCGATGTTGTGATAAAAGCAGAAAATGTCTAATGAGCCTTTAATATTAGAGCATATAAATATATTTGACAAGATCCAACACAAATTACGCTCCCTAAAATTTGCACATGACTGAGGAATCGTCGATTTCAGGAAAGAGCATACCAAGACGCACCTTTCCCACACCAGGTTCTGAGCCACCGACCAGCTCGCAACCACCACCAACCAAACCAGAAACACACTATTTCCTACCATTATTCCACCCCACCTTACACTGACCAGCCCCGCCACTGTGACACTGACAAAAACACCCTCAATCATCCTACTAAAAACAGGGAGGGAGGGTGGGAAATTCAGGAAAGAAAAAATTATTAAAAGTAACAGTCACAAAATAGAGGGACCTATTTATACAGGACTTCCCAAAGTTCCCTAACCAATGTCCCTTAACCCCATTATCCTAAGCCCACATCCTCACCCAGTCAAGGCCCCTTCCACTTAGCTACACTGGTTCCATGGGCTACAGAAAGACCACACAAACTAGTGAAAGTTCTGCATGTGGGATTTATAGCAAATAAACCATAAGTGTATTTATAGATGTGATTTAGATGGTGACCCAAAAACTAAATTCCATCTGACACTTTAACGCAAATGACTTGTCCAGCACTGGCTTGCAGAGACGTTAGGGGAATTTCAAGTGCGATATAAACATATGTGTGAAGTGGTATGTAATCTGCTTTCGCGCCATAAAAAAATGTAATCTAATGTGCAAAATGTTGTGGTGTCAGACCTGCTAGTGGAGAAGCCCTGGAGATCTTAAATACGTTCTAATCCACAGCAGATTTAATGATGTAATTTAGATGCAGACATGTATGTTTATGGGAGTTTTCAAAATGAGATGACCCCAAGACATTTCAGAATATTATCCTGAAAATAAGCAAACAGGTACTGTATCATACCTAGTCTGTATAGTAACCTAGGGTTCTAAAACTGATCTTATTGTTAACCTTGACTAGTGACATCAGTCATGTCTAGACCACATGCATCAGCCCTTTTATCTAAGGTTGAAAGTAAAATAGTTTATCTTGTGGTGGTATAGGCTTATATATACTAAGTTGCTTCCAGAAACAGATCAAATTCTACAATCATCTGGTTTCAGCTTTTCTGCATCTCACAAATACTGCTTTTCACCAGTGATATCTAAAGATCATGTGTGCATTGCCTATTATTTATATACATGTTCCAGACTGAAAATGCAATCTAACCTCAGACAGGAAATAAAGTGCCTCTGTCCAAGTGAAAGACAATTTTCTTAGCACATGTGAATGCTTCCACATTCTGTGGACTGTGTCACCTTCCTCTTGCCAATATGTTAAATGTGCTCAAGCCCCAGATAGTTCTGCAATTCCCTCTGCGTATCGCAGTAACAGAACATTGAGACAGGAGATATACAGCTCTACTGCCTAACATGAGCTTCCTCGAAAACAGATCAATCTACCAGAAGTGCAAATATAGCAGATGTCTGCAGAGTTTATGAATGAGGTGGGGGGGTTTTATGAAGTAGTAGTAGCGATGCCTTGAGCTGTAACTAAAGTTATCATCAAAAGAGCATTCAGCATATCCACCTGCAGCCTTGTCTGGCTTTCTCTGTTGGAGACCTGCAGTGTATGGCAATGAATTCCAGGCCTCTCTTGCAACATAGAGAGATCAACACAAACTTGTTAAATTAATACATCAACATTAAAAGCAACACAATGTTATAGGAGATCTAAATGTTTATTTTGGGGGACCATTTGGGTACATTGCACCTTGGTCTGAATGTTGCCAGCAAAGCCCCCTCTTGCACAATATATATTATCCACATGTGTCCATAGCAGGTGTCTTACATATGGTCGCCTTCCATGATCTTCCAGGTTAGGCAATGCATCTACAAGTGGAAATCTACACTCGATTTCACAGCTGGTCTTTATTCCATGTAACAGGGTGTCTTGGATAAGTAGACAAATCAGTTTGTCTGTCAAACCCACCTATGCTACTACAAATGACAACATGTAGGCCAGAAGCTTGGAAACAATATGGAATGTTGATGTCTACCTCTGCTCATTTTAGAAGACCCAGAACACATGCACCAAGGTCCGACTTTGAGAACCTATCCCAAAAGCTAAGCATCACTTTATTACAAAATGAATGGATTTCAGTACACGAACATTGAACCACTTCACATGGAAAGCAGAATCGCTTCTTAATAAAATACTGAATATTCATCAATTCTTAATGAAATGCAGTGTGTCACTGTCATCAAACTGGCTTTAAGCAGTAACTTCCAGACTGGGCTCAGCATCCTTCATTTAGAAAACATCGCTTACTGAATAAGAAATCAAGCCGGCAGCTACACAAGAGTCAGTAGTCAGGCTGCACACCAAATGAGGCACTTGTGCATTAAATTGCTGCTTGGTAACACTTATGTCCGCAAATATCCCTGCACCAAAGAGAGGCTTTTAACATCCATTCACACACCTACACAGTCCCACAGGGCTGAGACGGAGATGACAGGTTGTAATGGGAGCTGGCATGGAATTCTGATTTAATTTGTCTAAAAATATTCATGACAAGAGCCACTCACCCTGCGTGCATGATATTAAGAGGCAGTTTAGCAGAGAGCTTATTACAATGACTATTTCTGGCAAGAGCTTGGTTCACTTAAGATATTCAGCTCAGACAACCAAGTGACATTAACCCCTCACATTCCCTAATTATACAATAGCTATGGACGCAGCATTGAAAAAAGAAAGGGAACTTAATTATATTGTAGCTACTAACACAGCATTAAAAATGTTGAACCAAAACAAACTTTATATAGTTATGCTTAATGAATATACCTGATCATCTACCATCCCCTTTATTATTATTACCTTTTATTTATTAAACGCCAACAAATTACGCAGCTCTGTACAATTTAATTTAACACGTACATAACAAATGTACATTAAGAAACGTGACACATCAGAAACGTGAGCTTGCCATCTAGAGTTAAGGTACCTTTACAAAAATGTCCTGTCAGCAATGGTAGGCTTACAATCTAAAGTACAAATATGGGTAATTGAAACAATCATCCCTCGTATGATATTTTTATTTTGTAGAATTAAATTAGCCCTTTCAGTCCTTGCTTAATTATTCCTTATGCTGTATTTATATGATTCCAACAAATCCAACTCGTAAGCAAGTGACAGAAAGTATACACTGTATTTTTTATAATAAATACATTCATTTTTAATATGTTATGTATCCATAACAAAGGAAGTATTATAAGAAATAAACATGTTATGCCTGAAATATATACATAATCTGTAACACATTAACATCACTAATGGTATTTTTAAGGATAATATTAAATAAAATACATGGGCTTATTGAATTTTTTATACTGTCATTGACTAGGGTAAACACCTTTAACGGTATTTAAAGGAAAAAAATATAATTACCTTTACACATAAGAGAGTTTTATGACAATGACTAGGACAAACATATACCAGAGACCGACGTCTTAATCAAGGGACTGTCCCCTGAAAGCATTGGCTTTCTTGTAAAGTAGGTGTTCTTGTAAAGTAGGTGATCACCAAAAGCTAGCTTTGCAGCTGTTGTGAGACTACAACTGTCATAAACCTTAGCTAGCGTATAGCCTGCATACCGCTCTTCAGGTATGATATATCCTTGAGTACTTTCCTGCCGATGATCCTCTGGTATGCATGAAGCCTATCCTCACAATCTGGAAGCCTCCACTGCACCGATTATGTTACAAGCAACATAATGTGTGGTGTGATCACATAAAAGCTGCACAGATTATGTTACATTGAATATAACATGTGGTGTAATCACATAAACAATGAATGCCACTAATGGCGTCCAATGCCCCATACTGAAGCCATTTGGTTGACATGTGGAGTGTCTGGCAACAAGGCAAGCTGGGAAAGTGGCCTCAATGGCAGAATTTCCTGCACTCTCTGCACACCAGTGCTAAGGACAACCACACAAAACTTTGGGGAAGTTTTCATGCTCTTCTGCTGAAACTTATAACTATATAGTCAGCACATATTAATTAGGTACCCTATTTACAAACTAACAATACATGGCATAATTTCAAAAGTGGCTGAAAATTTCAGTAAATATGGAACCCATTGTGGATACCCTGTGGATAACATTGAGAATTGTCTTCACAGTTTTGTGTTGAGCCAGACTGTGTATCAGATTCATTAAGCTCTTTTGCTACTGTGTGATATAGTGTCCCCAAATCAGCAATGAAGACTAGAATAAAGTGGTCTTTTCACCATAGCAACCAACTTTGCACCAGATTTTTTCTTATACATTTTTAAACTTTTCTTATACATATCCCTCATTCCCCTCACTTAATCACTTACAGTTTCTTTTTTCAGTGATTCTAAATACTCTCAGTATTATAAACTACTTAACTTACTAGAGTAATACACATTTGCTGGGAAAAAATGAACATGAAACTTAAAAATAAAATTCACAGTTATACATAGGATTGGAAGGTTGCCATCCTACGGCAATGTTTACACACTTCCTCTGTGTTGAGTACTGAAAAGCCCTTAATTGTAATTGGCAGTTGAAAATTTCTGGTTTGGTTGGAAAAAAAGAGGAAAATTTAAGGAAGTATTTGATGATGAATTATTATGTGAAACGGAAATCTTAATCAGGTTACAAATACACCAGATTTACGAGATTAGTATTGCAAATATGCTAGGTTGTCATTGATTAGCACATGGATTATTCAATGGATAGCCATTGGAACTGTCTAGCGTTTAAGGCTGTTATCCCTATTATGATAGAACGGAGTTGCATCAGACAAATTGGTCCATTCACTTCCCAGGAAGAAGTGATTGGAAACACAGGACTGCAGTCTAGGATATTTGATGCAGAAAGCCCTGAGTTATGAAAGTTATTTATCACGCATCAATGCCCAATAACCCATAAGTGGCCCAGGGCTATGTGAGTTATAGCAGCCCAGTGTACAACTACAGTTTCCCATTATACATTGACTGTGATGTGGTCTAACAATTTGTTTCACTATATAGATTTAGAGTGTATTCCCTTTCCAGAGCAGCTCTGAATCATTTTACAGAGCAGGAGTCTTTGGGCTTCCCCAGACATGCTGGGAAGGTCTATACACAACTTATTCCTAAAATATGTGTCTATACATTTCATGGCGACAGATGTGATTTCAGAGTTGTTAAAATACAAGTACAAATAAATTGGATCATTAAATGAAAGTAATTCTAACTGCTGAATTCAGATATCACTTTCAAATGTTATGATTCCTCTATAAAGGACAGAGAGAGACTCCCCCTGGCCTGGTGGCCCAGATGGCAGATAAGAGTGGCAGTTACTTTTCTGAGTGGAGGGGAGAATTAGCCTTCCAGAGTCCCATATCCTAACAATTGTGTTATTGTCCAGTTATGGATATTTTATTCTTGAGCACCATTTGTTAATGGTTGTTCAATGTATTTTTCGTAGTTAAAAGAAAAGGTTTAAGCAGATCAATTATTTCACATTTACACAGCATGTGCACATCCTTTTTATAGCCTGTAAAGTCTTTATGGTTGCTTTCCAGTCATTGATCTTATACTGTTTCCTCGGTGTCGAGCAGATTAAAATAAAAGCTTGTGCGTCCTGACACAAACAGTTTTACACTGTTTCCTCTCAAATAATGAGTCATATAATGTATCTGTATTGTGTCTGCTTTACGAGAGTCAAAAGGAAATCATAAAATGGAAAGAAAATGTAATACTGGGCCCATGATCAGAATTGCTATACTGTAATCTAAATAAATATACAAATAAATAAATACTACCTGCCCATTAATTATTGACTAGTGAGCAATTATTATACACAGGAGCCAAAGATGTTGCCATTAAGAATATGTGTCTTAGTCCATATAGGGCCCCTAGACACATGACCTTAAACCTCTCCCCTGCAAAAATAAACATACAAACCTTTGGACACACTTACTCACACTTACTTCAGTTTACTTGTCAAGATCATTTAAATTAGGGGTCCTTAGACACCGGGTAACACTAGACATGCTGCCTACATGAGAAACCAACACTGTTAAGGTAAGCCCTGTCTAGAGTAAGGAAACGCTAAAGAATATAAATGATGTCGCAAAGTGGAGACAGCTGCACTAGTTTGTGTATTATGGTTAAACAGACATATATTTTTAAACATTTCCGGTACCCTACACACAGCTGTGCTTTTAAATTACAGTATTTATTGGAATGCTAATCTAGTCGACCATTACTTACATGTAAATATGGATGTTTTATTTGTATCAAAGGGTTGATATTTCAATAAGCAGAAATATCTCACTGCAACAGATAACCAACATTATTAACCTTCTGACCTATTCAATTTTCATGGAAACACTATAAAAATCGCTCTCCTCCAGTTTGAAAGATTGTGTCTACATAAAACGGTCACATTTTAAGTAGGCAGCCTTCAATGATCAGTGTTAGGCTTCTCTCTCAATAATATTATATAGTACATTAACTGGTATTTATATAACTCAAAGGTTCATAGCATTTTGGGAGAATGTACATGTCCATCACATTAAATTATGCAATACAAATTATTTGTTTGATTGAGAAATCATCATAAAAATAGCTTCCAGTCTTGGATATAGGTGCATGGGTGCACATTAAGGAATAAAAAGACACATGTATGGGATGTGGTAGCCACTTTGGGAATAACATGTATAGATTAAATAATTTTCTTATTTAAATTCTGCCACCTTACATCTGCAAATGCCTTCTGCATTGCTCTGAAATCCCATGTAAATGCTATTCAGCAGGAAAGAAAGCCTGAGATTAAAATGTAGTCTGATCTATTATTTTGCTAGTACAATGTATAGGTCACAATATATTAGCCATGCTAACAGACATTCCCAACTGCTTATCTGTGGGGAGAGAAACAGATGTCTAATGTGATGGAATTCCTTTTCTAGAAATATACATGCAACAAATGTTGTTGTATGATGGACACACAATGAGGAAGAAAATTACTGCGTAGGTTAAGCCCCTGGTTATACTGCAGCAACTGATACTTGAGTTTTAAATCAAGGTCCTAAAGGAGAAGACCAAATCCTAACCTAAAACTGGCCAAGAGGGTTGGAGGTGGTGGCGTAGTAGCAAAAGTCAAAACAAAGCCAATGTCTGATACACAAAAATCGAGCCTCTACAAATTCCCTTTACACTAAATCTGTATCTTAACGGCATCACAAGAATGTGAGCTTTTTTATTTGCTGTAGGTGAAGCATACTTCCCTCGTCCCTTTATTAACCTGTTGGAGTTGGAGAACGGACAGCCCGAGTAAATTAATATTACCAATTCCACTAAAATTTGTACTATCATGGATTTGGTAATTCTACCATAGTATTCCAGCATTTCCTCTTGATGGTTAGATGATATGTACATATTTAATTATAAAATCAAATAGTATCTAGTAAATGCAGCCACATGCCCTCTGTATGTATTTATGTGTGATAGTGAAAACTATTAATATGAGTATGGTGCACAAATCTATACAAGTTATAAGAATGGGAGCAAGCTTGTAGACAGGCATAGAGAATGAATGACATCACACCTGCTGTTCCTCTGTGTCCCCACTGGTAACATGTCACACTGGCTAAGGCTAAGGGATGACATATTATAATAATAGGAATGAAGTTTTAGACAGCAGCTAACCATGAATAACATAATGCCTGCTGGGCTGCTCTGCCTGTGATGGCATCATGTCTCTTATGACTGCCACTGATATTGCAATGCAAATGACTAATGCATCAAAATCTCACTGGAATAACAGTATTTTTCATGTAAGGAGGTGAGTATTAACAAGACTTTATGTTAAAGTGTAGCTGTCTTGGAAGAGCACATAATTGCTCTTAAATAAGTTAGAAATTTCATGTATGTAGTATGATAGCTAGATTGCCTGCAGTTGTTCAAAGTTTTGTCACTAAAATAATTGTTTTATTTTAGTATTTTTCTGCATATTGGAGTCCATTTTCCATGCATGCAAATTGCAGTAAAATGATATTCTGCATTTACTCTTCAGCATGGCTGCCTCTACAAAAAAAACAAAAACAGGAGTAAGCAGGAAACCTACTTAAAATACACT
The DNA here is from genome assembly GCA_029215755.1 of Spea hammondii. Taxonomy (NCBI): domain Eukaryota; kingdom Metazoa; phylum Chordata; class Amphibia; order Anura; family Pelobatidae; genus Spea; species Spea hammondii. The sequence continues at coordinate 140,008,446 of JARDYJ010000001.1, read as the reverse complement.
TCCTACACATGCTTTGTAGCACTCCCATTCAAGTCAGGAAGTTGTGGCAGCCAATAACATGTATGGAAGATGAACATCTATGTTTAGCTATGATATATGGTAGTGATGATGCTACCTACAAAAAAGCAGGAAAATACAGTAGACAGCATAAAAGCTGCCATCGAAAGCCATTTTGAATTCTCAATAACCACGTGGTTTAGTTTCTAAATTAGTGGACTTTCTCTTGTCTAGTAACTCAACACTTTATTTATTTGGAGGTGCTCTAGAATATAGCATAACATAGTATGGTTGGCAGTAAAGTCTGATATTTTTCAGCTTAAACATTCATCCTAGAAAGTACTTCAGATCTTCACTTATGTAGGATACGCTTCCTGTGCTGACCAACATAAAATAAACCCATCAGAATTACTGATCTACAAAACCCTGCTTGTTAGCAGGTTAACATCTGTGATCCATAACACTGCAAGGTATACAAGCATGTAATAAGTTATTGCCTAATATGTAACACCAACACTGAATAAGCCATGTGCCTGATAAACCTGGTGAGATTAGAACTTGGTGAATAGTTCTGATTATTGGCAGTACATTTTGTTAATGTAGTTGTAAATGTCTGAGCAGGGCCCTCCTTGCCTGTTGTTTCAGTAAGTCAAATTATGTTATATACTACTTGTTATGTCCTATCTACCCACTGTACAGTGCTATGAAATTTGTTGGTGAGATATAAAATAAGAAATCATAATAAACTGTATAATAATGTGTTGTCCCAATAGGATGGACTTTTCAGACACTAGAGGGTATAAAGATGCACAATGACCCAAACTGCTCTTGTGACATAATAGCAGCCTTAATACAAACGTGTGTGACTTACGGTGCTGCCACTTTTGTGCCCTTTTACGCACATTTTATTGGTGTGTGTGCTGCAAATGATACAAATCTGTTACAAAGTACAATGATTTGATGCAACTGCAAAATACAAACACTTTTGTGACTGCAATGCCTTTACATTGCCCACCCCCCAGGTCTCCACTGAGTATCCGGGGATAGAAATCCTTATATGTAGATGTTTCCTGCTACACCGTGTACTTTCATACAATAGGAGCCTATTATGTGTGTGTTCTTTCAACCATTTATTTTAATTGATGAATTAGATTGCATTGGACTATGCAAGAGTATTCTTTACTTTTGAAGCACGTTCAAAATAGAAACACTGGTTCTTTGGCTGACATTTAATTGCATGGATCATAATTTATTTTCACACACTTCTGGATCTGGATTTGTTTGTGGTCCGCAAGTTTGTTATTTAACCCCTTAAGGACCGGGCTCATTTTTCGTTTTGTACCCTGTGGGACCGAGGCTGTTTTGACACTTTTGTGGTGCTTGTGTTCAGCTGTAATTTTCTCCTCACGCATTTAGTGTACCCACACAAGTTATATATTGTTTTTTTCAGGACAAGATGGGCTTTCTTCAGATACCATTATTTTGATCGTATCATCTTATTTACTATAAAAAAAATAAAAAAAACATGGTGCAAAATTGAAAAAAAAACACATTTTATGACTTTTATTTGAAAAATCTTTTACTCACCTAAAAAAGCAAGTAAAAAAACTAGCTAAATAGATTCTACTACTTGTCCTGAGTTTAGAAATACCCAATGTTTTTATGTTTTTTTGCTGTTTTTTGTAAGTTATAGGGCAATAAGTACAAGCAGCGTTTTATGATTTCCAAATCTTTTTTAACAAATCCGGTCAGTCTGCCTCCATCTCCTCTTTGGAACATCTTTGAAGCCGGTTAACTCAATTTAACCCATTCAAACCATATATTTTTGAAAACTAGACACCCCAGGGTATTCCAAATGCTGTTATTTTAACCCTTTACATGCACCAATTATACAACTACACTTTGTCAAACTTTGTAATAGTAATTTTTTTTATTTTTTTTTCCACACAAATTGTATTTTAGTTATAGATATACAGGTGCTGGTATATGTCACTGTCAAGCAACACCCCAATATGTGTTCAGCAACATCTCCTGAGTACAGTGATACCCCACATGCATGGGTTTGTCAGATTGTTTGGCTGGTAAAAGGCTACTTTTGGGGCATGCGTAATTCAGGTGGTCATTTGGTCATTGTGCCTCCCTCTCCTCTTTGGAATATCTTTGAAGCCGGTTAACTCAATTTAACCCATTCAAACCATATATTTTTGAAAACTAGACACCCCAGGGTATTCCAAATGCTGTTATTTTAACCCTTTCCATGCACCAATTATAGAACTACACTTTGTCAAACTTTGTAATAGTAATTTTTTTTATTTTTTTTCCACACAAATTGTACTTTAGTTATAGATATACAGGTCCTGGTATATGCCACTGTCAAACAACCCCCCAATGTGTGTTCAGCAACATCTCCTGAGTGCAGTGATACCCGACATGCATGGGTTTGTCGGGTTGTTTCAGATTTAAAATGCCACATTTGGGAAGTGAGCTTTTTTTCTCCATTTTGGTCAGTCTGTACCTATGCCCTATCTTTGAGCTAGGCCACTCCAATTTACCCCATCAGCCATTTTTTTTATATATTAGACACCCCTTGGGTATTTGAAGTGCTTTTATTTTAACTCTTTGTTGAGATTTTTGAGAAATTTTAGCACTTGCTCAAAATAATAAACTTTTTTTTTCTTTTATTTTATTTTTTTAATACTTTTTTTATATTTTTTTTTACACATTTTGCTGGTACTGGATGGTTCATCTAGTGACATCACTGCATAATTATTTTTAAATGTTAGCACATTTTTTTTAATTTTTTTTTTTCCATTTTTTATTTATTTTATTTTTTTTGAATATTTTACTAATCACATAGTGATTAGAAAGCTGGGCTCCATTGACTTGCATGGTTGAATGCAGTACCTGTATTCAACCAGCAAGTGGAGCCAGTTCTCTAGAGGGTCTGGAGACCCTCTAGCGAACTTTTTCGTCTTTATTGTTTTATTTCCCGGGCCGCCGCCATCTTGCTTGATGGCGAAGATCACCGGCAGCGGCGGCTGTGACCGCTCTCCGGAGCGGTCACAGCCCACCCAGAGGTAAGTGTTTGGTGTCGCTGGATGCCTCCTGATCGAGGCATTCCAGCGACACCGTTTAAGTTTAGGAGGCGATCGTTGATCGCCTCCTAAACGCTTTTAAAACGGGCGTCCGCCGCCATACAATGTATGGCGGCTGTTGACGCCCCGGGGAGGGGCCAGACATGGCCCCCGATGCCGATCTCGGCCTTGCTGAATGCCTCGACATCGAGGCATTGCAGCAAGGCCGTTTAAGCGAAGAAAGTGATCCTTGATCACTTTCTAATAGACTTGTGCATTCGTCTTCGGGCGAACATGAAAACGAGCACGAAGAGGCCGTTTTTTTGTTCGTTCCGAAGGAACGTAGAACAGAATACAGCGCCGGCAAACCGTAGGCGAAGACGAAGACTCACAATCACGAAGAATCGAAGATTCTTCGTGATCGTCTTCGTTTTTGCCGCGCAACCGCCAAAATTTCAAACAGGAGTGTCCAATCAGCTCACTCTTGTGACGTAACGCTAAGGGTCTCGTCCAATGCCTGTGCTGCTGTTTTTTGAATTCTGAAGGCGCCTTTATAAGACCAGAGCTTGCCTGAGAGATCCATTCATTTTTCGCTGTGACTGCTTTGGCAACACTGCTGTGCTGCATCCGAGCGTTACAGAGAGAGATTGTTCTGTTCTGTGTGAGACTGGTAAGCCTTAGCCTGCCATTTCTCACTGTGTACTTCATCCTCACTTCAGTGCTACTTAATTAATATATTTAATAATAATAATTTGATTAATTTAATTTTTTTTAAATTAATTTGTCATCAACTTTAGTGTAAGTGCTGTTGAGTTGACAGTGCACCCAGTGCCTCAGTGGCACTGGGGTGCCCTTGCCCTGGGCTGGCACTAGTGCCTATTGCCTGTCCTGCTTAAATAAATTAAATAGAATTTATAAATTACAATTTAATAGAATCTATAATTTAATAGTTCATTATAATATTATATATATATATATATATTTGTCAGTCATATATATATATATACTATAGTATACTAGTGTAGAGTGTACTGTAGACATTCATCTACTAGTGTCTAATTTAAAATCAGTAATATTAATTAATATAATTAATAATTGAATTCATTATAAAATTATATATATATTTGTCAGTTATAGTTAGTAATAGTATACTAGTGTAGAGTGTACTGTAGACATTCAGAACATCTACTAGTGTCTAATCTAAAATCAGTAATATCAATAATTCTCTAATTCTTTCTTATCTTAATAGTTAATTAAATTAGCTATAAATAAAAGTAATAATATTAATTAATTACTACTAGCGTATAGTTCAGCTAATCTTATTAGTACTGGTGCTGCAGCTCTATAGTTTGTGCTTTGTTTTAGCAACAGTAAGAGACCAAGTCAATTTTTCTTAATTAATCTTTCATTTTATTTCATTTGTTTTGCTCACCTCAGTCCATCAGTGAAGTGAACTTGTTGGGCTAGTGAGTGCAGCCGCATAAGTGCTGTGTTTTTTTTTGATCAGCAAGCAGTGACGTTAACTGTTTTGCAAAGATTTTCTCATGTATTTTACATTTTATTTCAATTTTATTAAAAGTACCCTTAGTGTTTTGCTCACCTCAGTCCATCAGTGAAGTGAACTTGTTGGGCTAGTGAGTGCAGCAAGCAGTGAAGATAACTGTTTTGCTGTGACATTTTATTTTATTTCTAATTCTTTTCAAGAAAAATTGACTGTGACGAGCTGTACTAAGCAAAGCTTCAAGCTACTAGCTGTAGTACTAAAATAATTCTAATCTTCTTTAATCTTAATCTATAATATATTATAAATAATAATATTCTAATTCATAATCTATAATATAAGTAATTCTAATTCTAAATTCTAATTCATAATCTATATTCTTCTATCTATAATACATAATATATAAGTAAATTAGTTCTAATCTATTAATATTATATAACTTAATATTAATTAATAAATCATATACTGAATCTGATTTAACCTCACTTTAGCTTAGTGGGTTTGAGAGCGTCTGCCTAGAGGTAGACTTATAGTAAGGAAATATAGCTTTAGGCTAGCATAGTGGTAGGCTAAGCTCTTAGGCCCGTGTAAATTCAAATTAAAAATAAAATACTGCTAGTTATTAAATAGTTAATCTTGAGTTAATAATTTCAATAACTTTAGGATTTTGGCAGATTGCACACAGCACAGTGCAGTAGTGCATAGTTTTACTTTTTAAGCAGTAGCACTGAAGAGAACTTCCTCTAATTTTTTTGTCTTTAATTCGTTTTTCCTTTTTTTTATTTTTATTTTTTTATTTTTTTTTTTATAGTTTTTTAAACACTACACTACACTACACTACACTACACTACACACACAACACAAAATTTGAAATGGATCCTCCTTTTGGGACTAAGGAGGGACAAGCTCCATCTACCACCACCACCACCACCACCAGCACCACCACCAGCACCACCACCAGCTCTAAGATGCAGCCTTTGCGTCAGTCTAGTTGGCCAAGTAGGCCAAGCTCTCGCTTATCATTTGGGGAAGCATTGCTTGAAGGATCATCAAGTAAAGGAAAGGCACCAAAAGCAGGCAGTAGTAGTGCGGCTAGGCCCACAAGCTCTATGGTTTTTTACGGAAAGCCTAAAGCACCAGAAGCACGTTCAAAGTTAAAGGGTAGCACAAGTAGTACCAGCCCAGTGACTAAAAAGAAGTGCCTTTTGCCCCAAGCAGCATCTTCCCCATCCACCAGCAGCATGCAAGGTACCAAGCAGAGCCAAATTAGCAGCAAGACTCAGAGGGGTCCCAAACCAAAGCGATCTCATTCCTTTGTAGGGAAAACCACCACCACCACCACCCCCGCCTCTACCACCACTAGTGCTGCGCCTACTGTTCCCACTGGTACCGCCACGCCATGTCCTCCTAGTACCTCTAGCAAGCCACCAAGTCCTTACAAAATTTTTGTAAAGACAGTTAGAGAGAGGGCTACACATAGTGGAACTCCACCTAGCGAGGTAGCAGAGGAGCCTGAGACTGAGAGGCCAAGTGCAGAGTCTATTCTTCCTGCTCGCACTACTACTAGTCACGAGTCTCACGACGATATCAGTCTTAGCTCCAGCCTAGCAAGAATTCCATTCGATCTGGCTAATGAAGAGCTAGACTATGAGCCAGAGGAAGTAGAGGAGATGAGTGGTCAGGAATCAGATTCCTCAGGGAGCAGTGTCCAAATGACTAGTGCACAATTTTCCCCTGAGCCTCCACCTTCTCCGCTACGATCATCACCATCACCACCACCAGCAGCAGCAGCAAAACCTAGCAAATCTAAAGCAATTAGCAGTCCCACTATGGCCAGTACTGTTACCACCAGTCCCACCACCACTAGTTCTGCCTCTGTTCATCCACCCCGAGCAGTAAGAGCAGCACCCAAGGCACACTCCAAGGCTATGCGCGCCCCAATTTGGGAGCACTTTGAAAATGTTGAAGAAGGGCGCTATGGAAAGTGCAAACATTGTGGGAAGCTAATAAGCAGAGGGAAAGTGTCTGGCCATTTTACCAGTGCTAGCATGAAGCATCACCTCAGCACTCAACACAACGCTGTGCTATTGGGGAAAGATGCAGAGGTAAAACTTAGTGCAGGCAGCATAGCTGGTGGCCGTGGAAAAACCCCAACAGCTTCTTCTTCTGAGCCAATAGCAGCAGCAGCAGCAGCAGCAGCAACTAGTGCTGGCAGCCAGAGACCAAGGCAGGTTGGAGCACTGCATGCCCAGCCCACCCTGGAAGAATTTGGGGCATTCCACTCCAAGAGAACGATGCCCAAACAGCAGGCCAATAAAGTAACGCGACTTATTGGTCAGTTCATTGCTGTTGGAGGGGCATCCTTCTCCATGATTGAAGGGGAGCCTTTCAAACAATTGATGGCGGCTGTGGCTCCACAATACACAGTTCCGTCACGTTCCACTTTCAGCAGGAACATTGTCCCCTCGCTGTATCGGTCCTGTGTTGCAGCAGTGAAAGAGGAGCTTTCCAAGGCTGCTGGTCAGTGTGTTCATTTCACTACAGATTTGTGGAGTGCACCTAGCGCCCAGCATGCCTTTCTTTCTTTGACAGCACACTGGTGGCAGCCCGGTGTGTCTAAGGAAGTTGCTGCAGCAGGCTACCGATCATTCCTTCTCCATGCAGAAGTGATGGATGAAAAGCACACTTCCCAAAATATTCTGCATGCGATTAGGAAAATGTTTAGCCTTTGGGTGGGAGCAGAGGCGGGCACCAATGTTGAAGTTGGTTTTGTGGTAACTGACGGAGGTGCCAATATGGTGAAAGCGCTGCGAGATGGTCATATTGTTGGTGTGCGCTGTGCAGCCCACATCATCCATCTTGTAGTGAAGGCAGCAATGTCAGAAGGAACTAATGTGGCAGCAGTAGTTCTGTCCCGCTGCAGAAAGATCGCTGGGCACTTTCACCATAGTGTTAAGGCTAGCCAACTTTTGAGGGAAGAGCAAGAGAGGTCAGGTCTTCCCGTACACTGCCTACGTCAGGATGTCAGTACACGGTGGAACTCCACGTTAGACATGCTAGAGAGGATTTTGGAGCAGCAGAGGGCAATCCATAATCTTGCCTCAGAGCACAATATTGGGATTACCTCTCCATTGAATAGGGAGGATTGGACAGTGATCGCCCAGCTAGTGGCAGTCCTTAAACCATTCAGGGATGCCACAGAAAATTTAAGCTCAAACACTGCCAGTCTGGCCCAGGTAATCCCAGTGTTCTCCCATCTAGGCAGCAAGATGGATGTGTTCCTTGGAAACCGTGAGGCTGTTCAAGGTGGCACTCTACATCCTGACGTAGCAGCCATAGTCAGGAAGCTGAAGGATCTGCTAAAAGTACACCTTCGCAAGCGAATGGAAGAGAGTCCCGAAATGATGCTAGCGTGCCTTTGTGATCCAAGAATTAAGGGAAAGCTAGCTTTGAAATTCAATGTTCTCAGTAGCTACCGGGAGCAATTGGTCAACAAGGTGCGTGACTGGCAGCGTAAAATGGGAATGCTGTCCGAGGAGGGTGAGGTGCAGGAGGAGGAAGAGATGATGTGGTCTGCTACCCCTAGCAGCAGCATCAGCAGCAGTGCCACAAGCAGCACAACACAGCTGAGTGGAGCAGCTGCGTTTTGGGAAGAGGCACTTGGCAGTATAGTTGGACCATCTGACAGAGCTAGCAGCAGAAAGGAGAGTAGTGCTGCTGAAATGGTCAAACTTTACCTCTGTGAAGTTCCTTCTGCTCCTAATGTTGATCCTCTTAGCTACTGGGATGAAAAGAAGAGTGTGTGGCCTGCACTCTCATGGGTTGCGCAGCAGCTTCTATCATGTCCGCCAACCACTGTTCAAAGTGAGCGCGTGTTTTCTATGACTGGAAACATACTGAGTCCACAGCGCTCACGCATGGCACCTCATCTGATGGAGCAGATTGCCTTTCTTAAATTCAATCTGCCCAAATTGGGTTACCCAGCTCTTAGCTTGGAAAGTTAAATTTTTTCTCTCTAATGTTTAAGGTAGTTTCTCCCCCTGGTTGCACTTGCTGCGGTGTGGCAATGCCTGCTACCTCCGCTGGTGTAGCCAATTTACGCTAGGGCCTAGTGTCTGAGCTCTGTAAGTCCGCTCCCAAACGCCTAGGACTGACAGTCTTTGGATGCTTTGCCCTGGGGTGAAACAGGTGAGTGGGTCGTCAATTGCCCACTCATTCACCTTTTTCCGTTTCCAACGCTGCTGCTGGTGGTGGTGCCAGTATCTTTTGCCAGTTCGCTTCCTGGCTGAAATCATGCCTCAGATGTCCCTAATGGAAAGGGTAGTTTCTCCCCCCTGGTTGCACTTGCTGCGGTGTGGCAACGCCTGCTACCTCCGCCGGTGTAGCTAGCTTATGCTAGGGCCTTGTGTCTGAGTTCTGTAGGTCTGCTCCCAAACGCCAAGGACTGACAGTGCTTGGATGCTTTGCCCTGGGGTGAAACAGGTGAGCGGGTCGTCAATTGCCCACTCATTCGCCTTTCCCAATTCTGCTGCTGCTGGTGGTGGTGCCAGTGTCTCTCTTCAATGCCAGTTCGCTTCCTGGCTAGTGTCATGCCTCGAATGTCCCTGATGGTAAGGGTAGTTTCTCCCCCCTGGTTGCACTTGCTGCGGTGTGGCAACGCCTGCTACCTCCGCCGGTGTAGCCAGCTTACGCTAGGGCCTTGTGTCTGAGTTCTGTAGGTCTGCTCCCAAACGCCAAGGACTGACAGTGCTTGGATGCTTTGCCCTGGGGTGAAACAGGTGAGCGGGTCGTCAATTGCCCACTCATTCGCCTTTCCCAATTCTGCTGCTGCTGGTGGTGGTGCCAGTGTCTCTCTTCAATGCCAGTTCGCTTCCTGGCTAGTGTCATGCCTCGAATGTCCCTGATGGTAAGGGTAGTTTCTCCCCCCTGGTTGCACTTGTTGCGGTGTGGCAACGCCTGCTACCTCCGCCGGTGTAGCCAGCTTACGCTAGGGCCTTGTGTCTGAGTTCTGGAAGTCCGCTCCCAAACGCCAAGGACTGACAGTTTTTGGATGCTTTGCCCTGGGGTGAAACAGGTGAGCGGGTCGTCAATTGCCCACTCATTCGCCTTTTCCAATGCTGCTGCTGCTGCTGCTGGTGGTGGTGCCAGTGTCTCTTCTCTGCCAGTTCGCTTCCTGGCTAGTGTCATGCCTCAAATGTCCCTTATGGTAAGGGCAGTTTCTCCCCCCTGGTTGCACTTGCTGCGGTGTGGCAACGCCTGCTACCTCCGCCAATGTAGCCAGCTTACGCTAGGGCCTTGTGTCTGAGCTCTGGAAGTCCGCTCCCAAACGCCAAGGACTGACAGTGTTTGGATGCTTTGCTCTGGGGTGAAACAGGTGAGTGGGTCGCCAATTGCCCACTCATTCGCCTTTCCCAATTCTGCTGCTGCTGCTGCTGGTGGTGGTGCCAGTGTCTCTTCGATGCCAGTTCGCTTCCTGGCTAGTGTCATGAATCAAATGTCCCTAATGGTAAGGGCAGTTTCTCCCCCCTGGCTGCCTCTGTCTGCGGTGTGGCAACGCCTGCTACCTCCGCCGGAGTGGCCAGCTTACGCTAGGGCCTTGTGTCTGAGCTCTGGAAGTCTGCTGCCAAACGTCTAAGACTGACAGTGTTTGGGTGCTTTGCCCTGGGGTGAAACAGGTGAGTGGGTCGCCAATTGCCCACTCATTCGCCTTTCCCAATTCTGCTGCTGCTGCTGGTGGTGGTGCCAGTGTCTCTTCGATGCCAGTTCGCTTCCTGGCTAGTGTCATGAATCAAATGTCCCTAATGGTAAGGGCAGTTTCTCCCCCCTGGCTGCCTCTGTCTGCGGTGTGGCAACGCCTGCTACCTCCGCCGGAGTGGCCAGCTTACGCTAGGGCCTTGTGTCTGAGCTCTGGAAGTCTGCTGCCAAACGTCTAAGACTGACAGTGTTTGGGTGCTTTGCCCTGGGGTGAAACAGGTGAGTGGGTCGCCAATTGCCCACTCATTCGCCTTTCCCATTTTTCAATGCTGCTGCTGGTGGTGGTGGTGGTGCCAGCATCTCTTCTCTGCCAGTTCGCTTCCTGGCTAGAGTCATGCCCAAAATGTCCCTAATTGTAAGGGCAGTTTCTCCCCCCTGGCTGCCTCTGTCTGCGGTGTGGCAACGCCTGCTACCTCCGCCGGAGTGGCCAGCTTACGCTAGGGCCTTGTGTCTGAGCTCTGGAAGTCTGCTGCCAAACGTCTAAGACTGACAGTGTTTGGGTGCTTTGCCCTGGGGTGAAACAGGTGAGTGGGTCGCCAATTGCCCACTCATTCGCCTTTTCAATGCTGCTGCTGGTGGTGGTGCCAGCATCTCTTCTCTGCCAGTTCGCTTCCTGGCTAGAGTCATGCCCAAAATGTCCCTAATGGTAAGGGCAGTTTCTCCCCCCTGGCTGCCTCTGTTTGCGGTGTGGCAACGCCTGCTACCTCCGCCGGAGTGGCCAGCTTACGCTAGGGCCTTGTGTCTGAGCTCTGGAAGTCTGCTGCCAAACGTCTAAGACTGACAGTGTTTGGGTGCTTTGCCCTGGGGTGAAACAGGTGAGTGGGTCGCCAATTGCCCACTCATTCGCCTTTTCAATGCTGCTGCTGGTGGTGGTGCCAGCATCTCTTCTCTGCCAGTTCGCTTCCTGGCTAGTGTCATGCCTCAAATGTCCCTAATTGTAAGGGCAGTTTCTCCCCCCTGGCTGCCTCTGTCTGCGGTGTGGCAACGCCTGCTACCTCCGCCGGAGTGGCCAGCTTACGCTAGGGCCTTGTGTCTGAGCTCTGGAAGTCTGCTGCCAAACGTCTAAGACTGACAGTGTTTGGGTGCTTTGCCCTGGGGTGAAACAGGTGAGCGGGTCGCCAATTGCCCTCTCATTCGCCTTTCCAATTTTTCAATGCTGCTGGTGGTGGTGGTGGTGGTGGTGGTGCCAGCATCTCTTCTCTGCCAGTTCGCTTCCTGGCTAGAGTCATGCCCAAAATGTCCCTAATTGTAAGGGCAGTTTCTCCCCCCTGGCTGCCTCTGTCTGCGGTGTGGCAACGCCTGCTACCTCCGCCGGAGTGGCCAGCTTACGCTAGGGCCTTGTGTCTGAGCTCTGGAAGTCTGCTGCCAAACGTCTAAGACTGACAGTGTTTGGGTGCTTTGCCCTGGGGTGAAACAGGTGAGTGGGTCGCCAATTGCCCACTCATTCGCCTTTTCAATGCTGCTGCTGGTGGTGGTGCCAGCATCTCTTCTCTGCCAGTTCGCTTCCTGGCTAGAGTCATGCCCAAAATGTCCCTAATGGTAAGGGCAGTTTCTCCCCCCTGGCTGCCTCTGTTTGCGGTGTGGCAACGCCTGCTACCTCCGCCGGAGTGGCCAGCTTACGCTAGGGCCTTGTGTCTGAGCTCTGGAAGTCTGCTGCCAAACGTCTAAGACTGACAGTGTTTGGGTGCTTTGCCCTGGGGTGAAACAGGTGAGCGGGTCGCCAATTGCCCACTCATTTGCCTTTCCCATTTCCTTTTCCATTTCATTATTTTCCTTCTGATACACAACCAACCAAACATAACACACACAATAACACATATAACACATATAACACACAGTGACATCACACATAACACACATACACACACACTTACAATGCACAAAACACAAGGACCTTTTCCTTGTTATTTGCCCTGGCCTTCACTCACTAATAGCATTACATTAACACTATAACTCACACTTCACCCTATAACATTTTTCCATCCACATACCTGCCAACAGACCCAACTTTTTCAGGGACAGTCCTGCTTTTTTCCAGTCCTGTCCCATCTAATTTAGCTAAACTAGGTATGCAAAATGCAAATACACATAGGTAGTTATAGCTCGGTAGGTAACGCTACTATAAACATTTAATAAATATAATCAAGTACTAAATAATAAATCTAACTTTAAAATACATTTAAATAAACCCCTATTTTTTTTTAAAAAAAACCATTAAAATTAAATTATTATTATTTAGACATAATCCATCTTTAACCAAACCAGTGCACTGCTACTAATCTTAAACATAACCGTACATTAACCCTAAGCTATTTTTTAGTTCTTGTCCAACATTTTTCCATCAGCATACCTGCCAACACACCCAAGATTTTGGTGGACAGTCCTGCTATTTTCCAGTCCTGTCCAATAAGTAAGTTGGGTTGTTGCAAAGTATGCCATTGTAAATAGGTAGCAAATGTTAGGCATGTAAAGTGGTCCAAAATCAATTTAAAAATGTAAAATATTCCCTATTCTTTTATTAAACATCTATGGACAGTACACCTCGGTATGTGTGTGCAACTCTATTGGTCGTTTCGGCAGGGGGCTCGCCTGCCATCAACGAATGAAGTGCATTCTGCAGTTCTGCAATTCACTCGTTGATGCCAGACCAGCCCCCTGCCGAAACGACCAATAGAGCTGCACACACGTACCTTCACGGCAGCTGCTGCTGCTGTGATGTGTTATTAACCCCGTATTAACCCCTGCTAGGCAACCAGGAGGAAAACGAAGATTAAACGAGCACGAAGAATGTCCGCGAATATTCGCCCGAAGAGAAGACAGGAACGGGCGAATATTCGCGGAATACGAAGATTTTTTTTTCCCCGAAGACGAGCACGAAGACGAACACGAAGAGCCCCCTGGTGCCCAAGTCTACTTTCTAAGCTTATTTAATTTTTTGACGGTTCAGGACCGTCAAAGGTCATTTAGTGACCTTCTTGTTATGACGGTCCTGAACCGGCAAAGGTCGCGAAGGGGTTAATGTAGTGTATGTTCGCAGACGGGTCTCTGTTTGTCCCTGTCTGCTTAATATTTTACAGCCCTTATTTACTGTGAAAGTGGGAAAGACATTGTTGCCACAAGCAACAAGTGTTACATGTAATATTCATCTTATATATTACTGAATTCCTGATTTACTCAATTTTTTAGCTATTGTATGCTTTCATCTCTGTATTTTTGTGAATAACAAAGATGGTTATTACCATTTTATCCTAAGTGAAAATGGCGTTGAAGTCAAAAATTTTTATTGGGCCAATATAGAATAAGATGTAGAGTTACATAGGAATTTGGTATCTCTTCTCAGTTCTCTTGTTTCCATGAAATGTCAAACTAAGGAGTGAGGAGTCTTAAGTGTACACAATATAAATAGAAATATATAGTGGTATAACCCATAGTTAAATGTTGACCCATAAACGGAGGGAGACATTAGTGAATCCAGGAAAGATGCAAACAGATAAAGGGTGTGACTCGAAGATTTTTTCTTTTACGGCTCTGTGTATTAATATGAGGTTGCCCTTAATTATTATCACAGCTAGGTCATATATAGTGTGTCAATGTGACTCATGACCAACAGTGTTCTATCCTGGTCAGCTATAGAGTGTCTTATGGTTAAGTGTCTTGTGCAGAGGTTGCTGGCTTTCACCCTAGTATTTTATATTGGAACATTGATTGCATTGTATGAGATATACCATGTTGTTACAGTCGCAGGTGATGAATGATCCAATAATACTGTTTTGGCAATTTGTACCATTTTTTTTCTACTTTCTTGAATCCAAAATACGCTTATTTCTTGCACAGGGTTTCAATATACACTGTTATATAAATTAAGTGCTGCTTTATTACAGCAGAGTTTTGCTTAATGAGTCCTTGAATGCAACCCAGGATTTATGTTTGACTCAGATGAGCACAGGTGGCTGTTTAATTAGGACTGACACTGATTGATCCACCTGTGCTCATCAGAGAAGATCCTGAAAACAAGCACTGATGGGAATACTTTAGGATAGAAACTGCCTTGAGAGCACTGGATATGGATATGGATATGGATATGGATATGGATATGGATATGGATATGGATATGGATATGGATATGGATATGGATATGGATATGGATATGGATATGTTTACTCATGCCTTCCTACTGGTAAGAAATGTTTTCACTTTGAGTTGTTTCCATGATTTAAAGCTGGTTTTATTTATTAGTTTTATGGTTGCCAGAAACATCAGATTGTGTACCAATGGAAGTTCACAAACCACAGCATATCATTCTCTATACAATAGCATAACGGAAACCCTCTTTACCAGCTCTTCCAATCTCTGGACTGGGCATTACTGTGTGTAAGTATGTGTATGTGTAAGTATGTTAGCGTGCATGAAAATATATGTTACTGTATGTGTGAAGGTTTGTTAGTTTGTTACTGTGTGTTAATACTTTTATAGGGTGGTTTTAATATGTGTGACTGGTATTGAAGTTAGAGTCCAACAATACTAGATCTGAAAAAAAAAAAGTTCAAATTTCAATTGAACTATTGCAATTGTAATATTTTCCCTATATCAAACAAAATAGATACATTTCCAAATCGGGACAATTTAATATATTTTAAGTATTTTTACCATTGGCTCTAACCGTGTACAATTTCTATATGTGTAAAACTGCCAAAAAATAAATTGTTTAAAAGTTTTTTTCATATAAAATAATGTCTTACATTTATAAATATGGCCTCAAAAGAAAGCACTACATGTATTAAAAAAAGATATATAAAAATATGTATATATGATATATAAAAATAACGATTATATAAATAAGAGGGACATTATGGGTGAACCAAGACATAGTAAAAACACAAAAATGCTCTGGTCCTGTAGGGGTTTAAAGAGGGACAGGTGTGTGGGTCTATAGGTTTCATTATTTTGCCAATATCCCTCAGCCAGGTGTATATACTTAAGGATATCACACCAATCTAGGTTAACATGTATATTTAATCAGGTTTCATATAGCTGCCCAGACACAGAGCTATTTCTAGGGGCACTGTGACTGTCAAAGGAGGGGGGTTTTAGGGTGTCCCTGCCCATTCCCATGTATGTCCCATCCAATCACTGTCACTTTTTTTGGTTTTACAGTATTTGTAGGTCATATGGAATTTAAATTCTACTTTGCCATCAATTGCATGCTAGCCAATTGATGTTGTACCACGATATAAACAATGAGGGAAAACAATGCATATTACTACTCAAGCTCATCAGTCCCAATGGTGTATGTAAGTATTTGCAAATACCGTAAAAGAAGGTAAATAAGCCTGGTCTGGATAATTAGCTACAGGTGACCTGTAGCTAGCTAGGAGATTGGCAGACAAGATTTATTCCAAATCCAGCAAAAGATGCACATTTTGTATATTGTATAGATACAATAATATGTTCATCACATTCCTTAGATGCTGTCTCTCCCGTGTTCTGTACTTCCTCTGTGTACTGTACCTACACAAAACCCACAAATTGTAATTGAAAGTTAATTGTCGTTACCAGCTGAGATGCAACACATTCTGTTTAATTTCCAATTAGCCGGTTTGTGAAAAGATTTCCTTCTGCATACCGATTCGTTCTACCCCCATTTCCCATTTTCAATGCTGATTTTTAGCCAGCAACAATTTAATTAGCATATTTTAATTAAGTCTCTTAGATGCGGTGCAAATTGAGTAATCTGACTGGGGGAAAAAAAACTTTCATTTATTTGGATTTGCTGGTGGAGTGAGTTGATATTACTCGCATGCTACAGAAATGAGCTGCCACACTTACTTAGGACCTATTGCATTGTCATTTAAATTTTTCTTTAGTGCCTTTTAGTGCTCATAAAGGAACATTGAGAGCAGTGTGAAATGCAAACTATGATTTATTTATTCATATACAGTGTAGGTAATCACAGCACGTGTCCCAATGTAGTAATATAACTTCCCAAATACATTTCATCTGAGATACTTACCCATACTTCAGAACTAATGACTATGAGTGAATGAGCTGTGAAGAGGTTTCTTTTTACCATGACATTATTATTTTACAACCTACCTATAGACCGGAACTATCTGGCACATGTGCCACACTGGACCACAACCCTCTTGCCTAGGCAGGGAAAGTAATGGTGGCCAATCTTACAGAGTAAAGTTCCTCTTAGGAAATATAGTAATATCCTGCAGACCTTCTTCAAAATCATTGCTGCCCTGCTATCACTCAAAGTAACGCAGTTGTGCATATTCAAGTAGGACAGGATAGTCTTGCAGATCAGAGTGCTTTACATTTCCATATAGCAGGCAGTAGATGAAAAACACATTTATCCTTTTTTTACATTGTCTTGGCATACAAAGATTTACTCACAAAACTACAGTGCTACAAAGCTTAAGACTTTGTTTTATTCATTCCTTGCATGTTTGGCCATAAGATACATTGTTGTGGAAGTAAACTACTCTACTTGTACTTAGAACATTTGTGGATTTTTACGTATTGCTGACCAGCCCACATAAAATGCTGCCCTGTAGTATGTGGGATTTATAACTGACTAATTGGTTCCCTTCCATAATTCTATACATTCCACATACTGCAGGACAGAACTTTATCTGGGCTGGTCAGCGATATGTAAAAATGATATGTGTCCTGGAAAAAATGGCCGATGCGGTCAGCCTACACAGCAGTAACCATGGAGATGGCTGGTAAGTGCAGCTTATCCATCCAGGAAGGTGTTACATAATGGTATTGACTATAACACATATTTAGCCTAAAGACAAACAACAGTAGGCACCCTCCTATATTGAAATAGCAGCCTGATCTTCCTCCTTTGAAATCCAAACTTGATCTTCCTCCTAATTCTCTTTAATGCTCTGCAATCCCCTCAAATCCATACACATTATCTAATAAACATTAGTGTTATTATTAGTTGCTTGAAGTGAGTAATGCTTACAGTAAATATTCAACAAGGTATACCTTAAAATTATTTAAGGCAGCTCAGGAAGCTTTACCCTTTCATTAAAACCTAGAGTCATCTCGTATGTGCGATTCTTGAGGCATATTATTGTGACAAGTAAAGTCAATGGAAGGTAATATAAGCCACAGGGGCACAATGTTATATGGATTTCCAATACGAGCCAAACAAAGAAAAGCTTAAAGCCAACATACTGTCACCATCGTCCACCAAGGGCTGTGTTATTTATAACATTTCATTATTCTGCCATCCAATAGTCCCAGTGAGGCAGCTTCCTCTTACGTGACATCATTGCCATTATCTTACACGTTCAAGGTTGGGAAAATTAAGTGCCGAAGCAAGGTACGCAATCTGTAGGGAAATCATTGTCTCACTGCAATGAGTTTCTGAAGGTACAACACTCCAAAACACACACATCACCTATACTAAGTAATAGAATGTGACATTTAGAGCTATTTAATGCATGGAGGTCTCTGGGAAGAGAGCATTTCTTTGTACCAAAATTATGGTGTCTGACAGTTTTCTGCCACAGCGTAACAAAAATAAATAAATAACAAACCACTCAAACTCAGAGAAAATATTAGACTTGGGCACCAGGGGGCTCTTCGTGTTCGTCTTCGTGCTCGTCTTCGGGGAAAAAAAAATCTTCGTATTCCGCGAATATTCGCCCGTTCCTGTCTTCTCTTCGGGCGAATATTCGCGGACATTCTTCGTGCTCGTTTAATCTTCGTTTTCCTCCTGGTTGCCTAGCAGGGGTTAATACGGGGTTAATAACACATCACAGCAGCAGCAGCTGCCGTGAAGGTACGTGTGTGCAGCTCTATTGGTCGTTTCGGCAGGGGGCTGGTCTGGCATCAACGAGTGAATTGCAGAACTGCAGAATGCACTTCATTCGTTGATGGCAGGCGAGCCCCCTGCCGAAACGACCAATAGAGTTGCACACACATACCGAGGTGTACTGTCCATAGATGTTTAATAAAAGAATAGGGAATATTTTACATTTTTAAATTGATTTTGGACCACTTTACATGCCTAACATTTGCTACCTATTTACAATGGCATACTTTGCAACAACCCAACTTACTTATTGGACAGGACTGGAAAATAGCAGGACTGTCCACCAAAATCTTGGGTGTGTTGGCAGGTATGCTGATGGAAAAATGTTGGACAAGAACTAAAAAATAGCTTAGGGTTAATGTACGGTTATGTTTAAGATTAGTAGCAGTGCACTGGTTTGGTTAAAGATGGATTATGTCTAAATAATAATAATTTAATTTTAATGGTTTTTTTTAAAAAAAAATAGGGGTTTATTTAAATGTATTTTAAAGTTAGATTTATTATTTAGTACTTGATTATATTTATTAAATGTTTATAGTAGCGTTACCTACCGAGCTATAACTACCTATGTGTATTTGCATTTTGCATACCTAGTTTAGCTAAATTAGATGGGACAGGACTGGAAAAAAGCAGGACTGTCCCTGAAAAAGTTGGGTCTGTTGGCAGGTATGTGGATGGAAAAATGTTATAGGGTGAAGTGTGAGTTATAGTGTTAATGTAATGCTATTAGTGAGTGAAGGCCAGGGCAAATAACAAGGAAAAGGTCCTTGTGTTTTGTGCATTGTAAGTGTGTGTGTATGTGTGTTATGTGTGATGTCACTGTGTGTTATATGTGTTATTGTGTGTGTTATGTTTGGTTGGTTGTGTATCAGAAGGAAAATAATGAAATGGAAAAGGAAATGGGAAAGGCAAATGAGTGGGCAATTGGCGACCCGCTCACCTGTTTCACCCCAGGGCAAAGCACCCAAACACTGTCAGTCTTAGACGTTTGGCAGCAGACTTCCAGAGCTCAGACACAAGGCCCTAGCGTAAGCTGGCCACTCCGGCGGAGGTAGCAGGCGTTGCCACACCGCAAACAGAGGCAGCCAGGGGGGAGAAACTGCCCTTACCATTAGGGACATTTTGGGCATGACTCTAGCCAGGAAGCGAACTGGCAGAGAAGAGATGCTGGCACCACCACCAGCAGCAGCATTGAAAAGGCGAATGAGTGGGCAATTGGCGACCCACTCACCTGTTTCACCCCAGGGCAAAGCACCCAAACACTGTCAGTCTTAGACGTTTGGCAGCAGACTTCCAGAGCTCAGACACAAGGCCCTAGCGTAAGCTGGCCACTCCGGCGGAGGTAGCAGGCGTTGCCACACCGCAGACAGAGGCAGCCAGGGGGGAGAAACTGCCCTTACAATTAGGGACATTTTGGGCATGACTCTAGCCAGGAAGCGAACTGGCAGAGAAGAGATGCTGGCACCACCACCACCACCACCACCACCACCAGCAGCATTGAAAAATTGGAAAGGCGAATGAGAGGGCAATTGGCGACCCGCTCACCTGTTTCACCCCAGGGCAAAGCACCCAAACACTGTCAGTCTTAGACGTTTGGCAGCAGACTTCCAGAGCTCAGACACAAGGCCCTAGCGTAAGCTGGCCACTCCGGCGGAGGTAGCAGGCGTTGCCACACCGCAAACAGAGGCAGCCAGGGGGGAGAAACTGCCCTTACCATTAGGGACATTTTGGGCATGACTCTAGCCAGGAAGCGAACTGGCAGAGAAGAGATGCTGGCACCACCACCAGCAGCAGCATTGAAAAGGCGAATGAGTGGGCAATTGGCGACCCACTCACCTGTTTCACCCCAGGGCAAAGCACCCAAACACTGTCAGTCTTAGACGTTTGGCAGCAGACTTCCAGAGCTCAGACACAAGGCCCTAGCGTAAGCTGGCCACTCCGGCGGAGGTAGCAGGCGTTGCCACACCGCAGACAGAGGCAGCCAGGGGGGAGAAACTGCCCTTACAATTAGGGACATTTTGGGCATGACTCTAGCCAGGAAGCGAACTGGCAGAGAAGAGATGCTGGCACCACCACCAGCAGCAGCATTGAAAAGGCGAATGAGTGGGCAATTGACGACCCGCTCACCTGTTTCACCCCAGGGCAAAGCATCCAAAAACTGTCAGTCCTTGGCGTTTGGGAGCGGACTTCCAGAGCTCAGACACAAGGCCCTAGCGTAAGCTGGCTACATTGGCGGAGGTAGCAGGCGTTGCCACACCGCAGCAAGTGCAACCAGGGGGGAGAAACTGCCCTTACCATAAGGGACATTTGAGGCATGACACTAGCCAGGAAGCGAACTGGCAGAGAAGAGACACTGGCACCACCACCAGCAGCAGCAGCAGCAGCATTGGAAAAGGCGAATGAGTGGGCAATTGACGACCCGCTCACCTGTTTCACCCCAGGGCAAAGCATCCAAAAACTGTCAGTCCTTGGCGTTTGGGAGCGGACTTCCAGAACTCAGACACAAGGCCCTAGCGTAAGCTGGCTACACCGGCGGAGGTAGCAGGCGTTGCCACACCGCAACAAGTGCAACCAGGGGGGAGAAACTACCCTTACCATCAGGGACATTCGAGGCATGACACTAGCCAGGAAGCGAACTGGCATTGAAGAGAGACACTGGCACCACCACCAGCAGCAGCAGAATTGGGAAAGGCGAATGAGTGGGCAATTGACGACCCGCTCACCTGTTTCACCCCAGGGCAAAGCATCCAAGCACTGTCAGTCCTTGGCGTTTGGGAGCAGACCTACAGAACTCAGACACAAGGCCCTAGCATAAGCTAGCTACACCGGCGGAGGTAGCAGGCGTTGCCACACCGCAGCAAGTGCAACCAGGGGGGAGAAACTACCCTTTCCATTAGGGACATCTGAGGCATGATTTCAGCCAGGAAGCGAACTGGCAAAAGATACTGGCACCACCACCAGCAGCAGCGTTGGAAACGGAAAAAGGTGAATGAGTGGGCAATTGACGACCCACTCACCTGTTTCACCCCAGGGCAAAGCATCCAAAGACTGTCAGTCCTAGGCGTTTGGGAGCGGACTTACAGAGCTCAGACACTAGGCCCTAGCGTAAATTGGCTACACCAGCGGAGGTAGCAGGCATTGCCACACCGCAGCAAGTGCAACCAGGGGGAGAAACTACCTTAAACATTAGAGAGAAAAAATTTAACTTTCCAAGCTAAGAGCTGGGTAACCCAATTTGGGCAGATTGAATTTAAGAAAGGCAATCTGCTCCATCAGATGAGGTGCCATGCGTGAGCGCTGTGGACTCAGTATGTTTCCAGTCATAGAAAACACGCGCTCACTTTGAACAGTGGTTGGCGGACATGATAGAAGCTGCTGCGCAACCCATGAGAGTGCAGGCCACACACTCTTCTTTTCATCCCAGTAGCTAAGAGGATCAACATTAGGAGCAGAAGGAACTTCACAGAGGTAAAGTTTGACCATTTCAGCAGCACTACTCTCCTTTCTGCTGCTAGCTCTGTCAGATGGTCCAACTATACTGCCAAGTGCCTCTTCCCAAAACGCAGCTGCTCCACTCAGCTGTGTTGTGCTGCTTGTGGCACTGCTGCTGATGCTGCTGCTAGGGGTAGCAGACCACATCATCTCTTCCTCCTCCTGCACCTCACCCTCCTCGGACAGCATTCCCATTTTACGCTGCCAGTCACGCACCTTGTTGACCAATTGCTCCCGGTAGCTACTGAGAACATTGAATTTCAAAGCTAGCTTTCCCTTAATTCTTGGATCACAAAGGCACGCTAGCATCATTTCGGGACTCTCTTCCATTCGCTTGCGAAGGTGTACTTTTAGCAGATCCTTCAGCTTCCTGACTATGGCTGCTACGTCAGGATGTAGAGTGCCACCTTGAACAGCCTCACGGTTTCCAAGGAACACATCCATCTTGCTGCCTAGATGGGAGAACACTGGGATTACCTGGGCCAGACTGGCAGTGTTTGAGCTTAAATTTTCTGTGGCATCCCTGAATGGTTTAAGGACTGCCACTAGCTGGGCGATCACTGTCCAATCCTCCCTATTCAATGGAGAGGTAATCCCAATATTGTGCTCTGAGGCAAGATTATGGATTGCCCTCTGCTGCTCCAAAATCCTCTCTAGCATGTCTAACGTGGAGTTCCACCGTGTACTGACATCCTGACGTAGGCAGTGTACGGGAAGACCTGACCTCTCTTGCTCTTCCCTCAAAAGTTGGCTAGCCTTAACACTATGGTGAAAGTGCCCAGCGATCTTTCTGCAGCGGGACAGAACTACTGCTGCCACATTAGTTCCTTCTGACATTGCTGCCTTCACTACAAGATGGATGATGTGGGCTGCACAGCGCACACCAACAATATGACCATCTCGCAGCGCTTTCACCATATTGGCACCTCCGTCAGTTACCACAAAACCAACTTCAACATTGGTGCCCGCCTCTGCTCCCACCCAAAGGCTAAACATTTTCCTAATCGCATGCAGAATATTTTGGGAAGTGTGCTTTTCATCCATCACTTCTGCATGGAGAAGGAATGATCGGTAGCCTGCTGCAGCAACTTCCTTAGACACACCGGGCTGCCACCAGTGTGCTGTCAAAGAAAGAAAGGCATGCTGGGCGCTAGGTGCACTCCACAAATCTGTAGTGAAATGAACACACTGACCAGCAGCCTTGGAAAGCTCCTCTTTCACTGCTGCAACACAGGACCGATACAGCGAGGGGACAATGTTCCTGCTGAAAGTGGAACGTGACGGAACTGTGTATTGTGGAGCCACAGCCGCCATCAATTGTTTGAAAGGCTCCCCTTCAATCATGGAGAAGGATGCCCCTCCAACAGCAATGAACTGACCAATAAGTCGCGTTACTTTATTGGCCTGCTGTTTGGGCATCGTTCTCTTGGAGTGGAATGCCCCAAATTCTTCCAGGGTGGGCTGGGCATGCAGTGCTCCAACCTGCCTTGGTCTCTGGCTGCCAGCACTAGTTGCTGCTGCTGCTGCTGCTGCTATTGGCTCAGAAGAAGAAGCTGTTGGGGTTTTTCCACGGCCACCAGCTATGCTGCCTGCACTAAGTTTTACCTCTGCATCTTTCCCCAATAGCACAGCGTTGTGTTGAGTGCTGAGGTGATGCTTCATGCTAGCACTGGTAAAATGGCCAGACACTTTCCCTCTGCTTATTAGCTTCCCACAATGTTTGCACTTTCCATAGCGCCCTTCTTCAACATTTTCAAAGTGCTCCCAAATTGGGGCGCGCATAGCCTTGGAGTGTGCCTTGGGTGCTGCTCTTACTGCTCGGGGTGGATGAACAGAGGCAGAACTAGTGGTGGTGGGACTGGTGGTAACAGTACTGGCCATAGTGGGACTGCTAATTGCTTTAGATTTGCTAGGTTTTGCTGCTGCTGCTGGTGGTGGTGATGGTGATGATCGTAGCGGAGAAGGTGGAGGCTCAGGGGAAAATTGTGCACTAGTCATTTGGACACTGCTCCCTGAGGAATCTGATTCCTGACCACTCATCTCCTCTACTTCCTCTGGCTCATAGTCTAGCTCTTCATTAGCCAGATCGAATGGAATTCCTGCTAGGCTGGAGCTAAGACTGATATCGTCGTGAGACTCGTGACTAGTAGTAGTGCGAGCAGGAAGAATAGACTCTGCACTTGGCCTCTCAGTCTCAGGCTCCTCTGCTACCTCGCTAGGTGGAGTTCCACTATGTGTAGCCCTCTCTCTAACTGTCTTTACAAAAATTTTGTAAGGACTTGGTGGCTTGCTAGAGGTACTAGGAGGACATGGCGTGGCGGTACCAGTGGGAACAGTAGGCGCAGCACTAGTGGTGGTAGAGGCGGGGGTGGTGGTGGTGGTGGTTTTCCCTACAAAGGAATGAGATCGCTTTGGTTTGGGACCCCTCTGAGTCTTGCTGCTAATTTGGCTCTGCTTGGTACCTTGCATGCTGCTGGTGGATGGGGAAGATGCTGCTTGGGGCAAAAGGCACTTCTTTTTAGTCACTGGGCTGGTACTACTTGTGCTACCCTTTAACTTTGAACGTGCTTCTGGTGCTTTAGGCTTTCCGTAAAAAACCATAGAGCTTGTGGGCCTAGCCGCACTACTACTGCCTGCTTTTGGTGCCTTTCCTTTACTTGATGATCCTTCAAGCAATGCTTCCCCAAATGATAAGCGAGAGCTTGGCCTACTTGGCCGACTAGACTGACGCAAAGGCTGCATCTTAGAGCTGGTGGTGGTGCTGGTGGTGGTGCTGGTGGTGGTGGTGGTGGTGGTAGATGGAGCTTGTCCCTCCTTAGTCCCAAAAGGAGGATCCATTTCAAATTTTGTGTTGTGTGTGTAGTGTAGTGTAGTGTAGTGTAGTGTAGTGTTTAAAAAACTATAAAAAAAAAAATAAAAAAATAAAAATAAAAAAAAGGAAAAACGAATTAAAGACAAAAAAATTAGAGGAAGTTCTCTTCAGTGCTACTGCTTAAAAAGTAAAACTATGCACTACTGCACTGTGCTGTGTGCAATCTGCCAAAATCCTAAAGTTATTGAAATTATTAACTCAAGATTAACTATTTAATAACTAGCAGTATTTTATTTTTAATTTGAATTTACACGGGCCTAAGAGCTTAGCCTACCACTATGCTAGCCTAAAGCTATATTTCCTTACTATAAGTCTACCTCTAGGCAGACGCTCTCAAACCCACTAAGCTAAAGTGAGGTTAAATCAGATTCAGTATATGATTTATTAATTAATATTAAGTTATATAATATTAATAGATTAGAACTAATTTACTTATATATTATGTATTATAGATAGAAGAATATAGATTATGAATTAGAATTTAGAATTAGAATTACTTATATTATAGATTATGAATTAGAATATTATTATTTATAATATATTATAGATTAAGATTAAAGAAGATTAGAATTATTTTAGTACTACAGCTAGTAGCTTGAAGCTTTGCTTAGTACAGCTCGTCACAGTCAATTTTTCTTGAAAAGAATTAGAAATAAAATAAAATGTCACAGCAAAACAGTTATCTTCACTGCTTGCTGCACTCACTAGCCCAACAAGTTCACTTCACTGATGGACTGAGGTGAGCAAAACACTAAGGGTACTTTTAATAAAATTGAAATAAAATGTAAAATAAATGAGAAAATCTTTGCAAAACAGTTAACGTCACTGCTTGCTGATCAAAAAAAAACACAGCACTTATGCGGCTGCACTCACTAGCCCAACAAGTTCACTTCACTGATGGACTGAGGTGAGCAAAACAAATGAAATAAAATGAAAGATTAATTAAGAAAAATTGACTTGGTCTCTTACTGTTGCTAAAACAAAGCACAAACTATAGAGCTGCAGCACCAGTACTAATAAGATTAGCTGAACTATACGCTAGTAGTAATTAATTAATATTATTACTTTTATTTATAGCTAATTTAATTAACTATTAAGATAAGAAAGAATTAGAGAATTATTGATATTACTGATTTTAGATTAGACACTAGTAGATGTTCTGAATGTCTACAGTACACTCTACACTAGTATACTATTACTAACTATAACTGACAAATATATATATAATTTTATAATGAATTCAATTATTAATTATATTAATTAATATTACTGATTTTAAATTAGACACTAGTAGATGAATGTCTACAGTACACTCTACACTAGTATACTATAGTATATATATATATGACTGACAAATATATATATATATATAATATTATAATGAACTATTAAATTATAGATTCTATTAAATTGTAATTTATAAATTCTATTTAATTTATTTAAGCAGGACAGGCAATAGGCACTAGTGCCAGCCCAGGGCAAGGGCACCCCAGTGCCACTGAGGCACTGGGTGCACTGTCAACTCAACAGCACTTACACTAAAGTTGATGACAAATTAATTTTAAAAAAATTAAATTAATCAAATTATTATTATTAAATATATTAATTAAGTAGCACTGAAGTGAGGATGAAGTACACAGTGAGAAATGGCAGGCTAAGGCTTACCAGTCTCACACAGAACAGAACAATCTCTCTCTGTAACGCTCGGATGCAGCACAGCAGTGTTGCCAAAGCAGTCACAGCGAAAAATGAATGGATCTCTCAGGCAAGCTCTGGTCTTATAAAGGCGCCTTCAGAATTCAAAAAACAGCAGCACAGGCATTGGACGAGACCCTTAGCGTTACGTCACAAGAGTGAGCTGATTGGACAGACGAGGATCAGCTCACTCCTGTTTGAAATTTTGGCGGTTGCGCGGCAAAAACGAAGACGATCACGAAGAATCTTCGAATCTTCGTGATTGTGAGTCTTCGTCTTCGCCTACGGTTTGCCGGCACTGTATTCTGTTCTACGTTCCTTCGGAACGAACAAAAAAACGGCCTCTTCGTGCTCGTTTTCATGTTCGCCCGAAGACGAATGCACAAGTCTAGAAAATATATCTGAAAAATCTATTCCATGTAGTGCATAACAAAAATATGCGTATGTATACCATAAATTGTACTAACAGCTAACTTTGTGAGCTTATGTACCAGTCATGACAACAATGTAGGGATTGTTTTCATCTTATTAAAAATTTAAATTGTTTCTGATGTGTTTAAAGGGACATCCCATTCATTGTATGCATTTTAATGCATATGAAAGATGAGCGACCCCTTTAATTATGAGGTATCCCCCTTGCAAATGCATGGAGGGATACTGCAGCATATCCGTATATATTTACCTCTTCTACAAGCTACTTTTTGTCCTGCCAAACACATCCGCTTAAAACATTATATACGTACCACCAGTCAGCTCTATCAATTGGCTTGGGGGAGTCGAGACCCCCCTATGCTCAAGCACTTCTTGACACTGATTAGCTGCTTTAGGCAGGCATTCAGTGATACAAATCATCTAACCATGCAGGAGGTGTTCTGCTGCAGCTGTGGAGCTGTAGCTTCTACTAAACAATTTGTTTTGATTTTTCTTTCAGGTTTAACCCCTTCAATCCCAGGGGTTTTTGGTACCTTAAAGCCCAGAGCAGTTTTGCCATTTGTGGGGTATGTCCAGGGCCGGCCCTACAATGGGGCCGACTGGGGCAATTGCCCCAGGCGGCACTTCAGAAGGGGCGGCACTTTGCCGCCCCAAGCGGTTTTTTGGGGGGGTTTTTTGAAGCGGAGGAGAGAGAGAGGGGCACCGAGTGGTTTTCGCTTACCCGCTCGGCGCCCCTCTCTCCCCTCTGCGGCGAGTTTACCTGTTCGGTCTCGGTGCCGGCTTGTAATGCAGAGCGCCGGAAGTGACGTGAATTTCCGGCGCTCAGCATTACAAGCCGGCACCGTGGCAGCACAGGGAGACTCGCCGCAGGACTGTTTAAGGGTAAGTACCGGGGGGGGTAGATAATGCCGCCGCCCCCCCCCCCCGGCGTCGGCGGGGGGCGGCATTTTAAACTTCGCCCCAGGCGGCGTTAAGTCTCCGGCCGGCCCTGGGTATGTCGGTTTAGCGATGATTCTCTTTTCCTGTGAATAGTGTACCCATGTAAACTATATTTTTTTTTTTCCAAGGAGAGATAGAGCTTTCGTTTGATACCATAGTTGGATGATTAGCTGAAAACTTAGAATGGGAAATTTAGTAAAAACTAACAAAGATTAGAAAAATAAAATAATTTTTTTTTTTACATTTTCCCTCTGAATCCTCACAAAATTAGGTAAAGTGATGGAAAATCCCCTCCAAGTTAATTAATTTTAATTTTTTTACATTTTTTTTATTTTTTAGATATTATTTTTACACAGAAATGGTTAGAGGTCCTCCTGAACATGCCAGTGATGTCACAATGACATCACAGTTCACATTATAATTTTTTTTTGTATTATATATATTATTTTAATGATTTATTTAATATTATTTTTTAAATGAATTAACTTTTTTTTTTTTTTTTTCTGCTTTTCTCTTTCAAGACAGGAGGGGGAGTGAGAGAGATAGTTTCTCGCGACCCCCCTGCACCAATCACACTGTGATCTCTATGCAGGTCCTCACAGACCTGCATAGAGATCGCAGCGTCTCTGTGCCTGATTCTGCTGCCAGGGGGGTGTCCAGGCTGGTCTCCCGTGCAGCGGCAGGGATGTGTCCCTGACGCTGCACGAAGGGCTGGACGTACCGGGACGTCCATAGGGGTTTCTTTGTGGGCGTTTTTTGGACGTCCCGGTACGTCTATAGGGGAATGAAGGGGTTAAAGAATACTAATATTATTAATGTACTTATAACTTAAAATGTACTTATATGCAGAATACACCCTAATCTATATTTCCTCTCCTGACCTTTCCCCTCTCTTTTTACTTGCCTCACAGACTGTCTTTCAGTAATTGTATCATTGATGGCATCCCATTACCTAAAGATCAACATCACCAAGACTTATGGTAATCCCACCATCCTCTCTGTCCACAATTCCTGACATATCTCTAGCTGTTGAGAACTCCACTATCCAATCGACAAACCAAGTTCGCTGCCTTGGTGCAACACTCGATTGTACTCTTTTTGACATCCCTCACCAAATCCTGACACCTTTACCTGAAAAACATCTTCCGAATTTGCTCATTCCACACATAAGAAAAAACAAAAATATGAATCCACTCCCTTGTGATATCCCATCTGGACTATTGCAACTCCCTATTAACTGGTCCCCCCTCTCCTGCCTTTCACTGCTCCAATCCATCCTTAACACGGCAACTAGAATAATCTTTATTTGTCACCATTCCTTATCTCCCATACCCTTCAGAATCAAATTCAAGCTTCTGACCCTGACCTACAGAGCCCTAAATAACTCTACAGACCCCTATATATCTACCCTCCTATCCAAATACACTCCTAACTCTTTGTTCTTCTAATGACATGCATCTCTCTTCTACTGTCATTACCTCTTCTCACTCCATATTCAGGATTTCACTCATGCTGTACCCCTTCTGTGGAATTCCCTTCCCTGCTCAATTAGACTTTTTCCCTCTTACTCGTCTTTCAAAAGCTCTCTAAAAACCCACCTTTCTTCAGACCACTGTCACCCATCATCCTAATCAAGCCATCTAAAAGACCAACAACCTGTTCAGATCATCTTGACTCGACCAACTCATCCCCATCCAAGCTGTCTTCTCCTATTGCTTCACTTCCTCCTCAACCGCCGACTAGATTGGAAGCTCGCAAGAGCAGAGCCCTCTTCTCTTTTTGTACCAGTTTGTTATTGTGTGTAACTTTAAATTATTCCATTGATTGTAAGAGTGCTACTGAATCTGCTGTTGCTATCTGACTAAACGTACTTACAAATTACAAATTTGTACTTACAAATTAATTTAAAATGCATGCTTTGTTTAAATGGCTGCCTGAAATAGAAATTGTCATAGATCTCAGTGTAAAATATATATAATAAACAAAGGATTCAAACAGAGGGTTGGACTTAACTGGATCAAGGCACGATGAGCTCTTTTGCTTTGTGTATGTTAAAATATTTTATAAGGGGTCACTGGGGAAGAACATTTTGGAATATGAACTGAGTCAAAGATGACCGAGGCCTGTCAGTAATACAGAAGCAATGCATGAGGATTCTTGATCCGCTTAAGAGCCTGACCTTGTCAATGGTAAAACTAGAAAAGTTTCCATTCTGGTTAAATTCAAATAAAAAATTATACAGAGATCAAAGGAACACTGCCAAGTGTTTCTCAGAAAACACTTTTGTGAATTGAACATAGCAAGAAAGATCAAATTTTCAATAGATCAGAAAAACAAAAAATATGAGTGTGTCAGATACTATATCAAAAGACACAAATACCGGTGCAATAAGGTAATGGAAAATGTTTTAGGCAGTGCTTGTTTAATATAGTAACTAAACACGTCTATAACAAAACCAAAATTGCTCCAGTGGTTTGATTGATTTATAAATGTAATACAAATATAACAAATCACTGATTCCTGAATGGAGATTGCATAGCTGATTTCTAATATAGGTTTGCAGGGGTTAAAACTATTTTTCCATATTCTATATTCTCCCCTTGTACCAAACATGCATGCCAAATGACCAATAAATATAAGGAAGAACAAGGATTGTCTATGCAAGTATTTTAAATGTATATTTAACCAGGTATAAGGGTGTGTGACTGTAAACTAGCTACGTTGTGTGAGTGTTAACTAGTATACAGAACACTGCTCATATATATGCTCATAAAAAAGAGAATATGAGTTTGAAGGGCAGTTTCCTTTCACCAATTACACAAGACGTTATGAAAACCCTCCAGTAAGATTTGCCTGCAAAAAAGATGTTTGCTGGCCCTGTATAATGCATAGTTAAATCAGTAAGGTTTCATCATCTCATACAGTGATTTATTTGTTATACGGAGTCAGCTCAACCCTTTTTGCAGCATAAGCTCACTGGGGTTTGCCATATATTGTGCATAGTGTAGCCAGTGAATTGGAACTTCAAACTCACCTGTAAAAAGCCAGTGTTTAATAAATAAACTCTGAGAAAAAAACTAGTCAATTAACATCTATGCGGTTAAATGATTAAATGTATGCAGTTTAAATCAATGTTAGCTGTGAGTTCTGCATCTGTTGATATGAGGCAATAAATATATGGGCTGTGTGGAATGTGGAGGTCAAAGTAAACAAGGGTAAAGTATGTGAACGAAAGGAGAGATTGCACAATTTGTAAAGAAACATATACATATACATGTAGCACTAGGAGCATAAAAGGAAATCTGGTATTCATAGCATAAAACAAGTGTAAACAAGTACAGACAAGGTTAAAAGAAATAATGCAGTGTTGATTTTCAGCCCCTGTGCTTACTGTACAAAACAGTATTCATTCTATTCAGAGGTACAGAATAGGTATATATAAGCAGATGCTTGTATGAAAGCTGAATTATCCTAGCACTCTCAAGAGTGTGTGAGTGGGTGCAAGATGAAAGCTTTTAAGTCATAAACTATACAATATGAAAGATGCTCTTCTTAGATATCCAACTTACTTATATCCTATCAAGTCTCAATCTCACAGAACGTTTCACACACAACCTCACTCCCCAGATTCTCAGAGCACGTTTTCAGCTTGTGGCAACTAATGTTTTGGTAAATTCAATCATTTGGGTAAAGATGTTGGTATGGACAGCTTCAAAGTAGAATCATAATGGAGCGAGAGGTCTTTTAGCTTACATTTGACCTAACCAAACCCTAGGCCACGGTCAGTGCATTTTTCTGTTTTCTATGTGACCCTGAGATTAATTCATGCAATACAAGGGGTATATTCACTACAGGGTGAGTTAATTATGAAGGTTCAAATTCAGTGCACTTTTGATGTAGGAAGAGCTTGGCTGGTCCTGTAAAATATATAGTTAAATCAGTGATATATCTATAAAGTCTCCTAACACATTATGTTATGCAGGACCAGCAAGAATATGTCAATGCTAGCCCTTCAAAATATTTTGTGAAGTCACAGCTCTCTTGCCAACTCTCCTTTCAGTGAACAAACCCCAACAATTGCATCAAACCTTTAAAACTGATAAAGGTTGGTTTAAGATAGAAAACTCATTACACAGAAGAGTAATGGTAAGTGCACTCTGCACTTTACTGTGATGGAAAGAGTTGAATATGAAACATATCACTTCAGATTTGTAAGTTAATTCTAGAAATAGCACCAAATTATCATAATTATTTTAATGCTTTTTTTATAGATTTATTAGAATTCATTTTATTTTTTTGGAAGAAATATATGAGGATTACATACTCAACAGAATCTGAAATATATGTATCTGGCAAAATAACTTTTTTTCAGCTTTGTGATAGACTTAATCAATAAAATGCACATTTTATACAATAATTCCTTAAGGTGTCCTAAAATATAAATTTAGCACCTGGCTATAAATTGATTATAGAGTAGTTTATAAACAATTTTATGAGAACAACATGAAGTAGACTTTTTTTTTTTCTTATTTATACACTCATTTCGGCAAACACAGTGCAGAAACAGGGAAACGTAAATTTAGTTTGTATTCACGTACAAATGCAAACGCAAATATACGCTATTAGTGTATTGTTTTCTACATGGTGAGTATAAATTGCTGCTATGCAGTAGCCATATGATTAAAAAGCTGCAATAGGAAAAATCATATTACAGTTATGCTCGATATAACTGCTAAACCTAGTGATTATTACGTATATCTCTGTTTTGTTATTCTTGCGGTAGCTCTCATGTTCCCAGATATTACTTTGTGTTGCCAACTTTAAAAAGTAATCATTCCCAAACAGAAGTTGTATAACAGTTGTACAACAAGCGCTTAATTACTGAGCAGAAGAGGAAAATGTATTTGCTTAGTACCAGATTATTATAATGTGTTAAGTCAATGTTATTCGTCAATATATTACAAAATGAGTGCCATAGCTGAGTATCCCGAACTATGTCATCTTAAACCAAATAGATTCTCCACGTGCCAAGTTAAAAGCAAAGTACTGAGGTATGGTGCAGACTTTTTGGTGTAGAATTCCCACAGGACAATATTGACCTTGCCCAAATGTATATCATACCTATCAAGTGCTTTAGGAAGGATAGTCCCCTTTTGGGACTAAAATCTCTTTTTTTAGGGTGTATGCTGAATATAAGTATATCACAGTGATCGATAGCACTTAGAGTTACATGAATGTGTATAGAAATGGCAGAAAATTTGTTTATAAATTAAGTTATAAAAATAGAACACATTATTTTTCCTCAAAACATATTAGTTACATAAACATCTATCACAATGTTTTAGTAAATTCCTGTCCCCTAGCCACACTTTCTAAAGAAACAGTGACCCCATAATGGCCATTTCCCATATGGATGTATGCTGAATTATAGTTCCCTTTAGTATTTTAGGTGTGAATAAACATAAATCTATTTATAAAAAATCGCTTTATTGTATTTACAATAGAAGACTAGTCATTTATACGAAACACAGGTCATTAACAAAAGCCATCTTCTCGCACCTTCAAGTGCTTGAAAAAAGAAATCTTAAAACAAAATCTAGTATACCATATAATGATGCTTATTTAAATTTTTTTGCATGTTTGCGGGAGACCCTACCGAGATGTTCTGTTATGGATAAATGTGCTGCATAAGGCTTTTACAATTAAAGGTAAGAAACTTCCGAGAAGTCATTAAAGCAAAGGGGCTTTGTCAGCTCTGCTTCTATCCATTTCTATACGTTTTAGGTCATTAACTATCATCATGCGCTGCACCCAGGGAGATGAGCACAAAATACACAAAGCTGTGAGACAAAAAAGCTTAGTCGAACTGGAATGTTGTTGACAAATGAAGAGTAGGAGCTTTAAGCTCTGGCAGAGTTTTTCTGCTGATGTTGCTTGTCTTTCTTGTCTGATGCTTTGTCTGTTTCATTTTCTAGGCTTCCTTGTTTGTTTTCTTGTCCTTGCTCACTCCTTAATCATTTTGATGTATTTACTCTCTAACATACTGTCTTTGCTGCCTTTGCTAAGTAAAGTTCAGACTTCTGCACATCACACTCCCAGATTCCTTCAATGACATTACGTATTGGCTAGGACGTTCTTGACAAATCTAAATTGTTGGCGGAGACTCCAAAGTGCCTCTTTAAGAGTTTTTTAAGAAAACAAACTGCCAATATACCAAAGTTTAAAGCTTATATATCCAGGCGGACTTCATTTCACACTAAGCAACAAATTTCAAAAGGAACTAAGAGAGAAGCATTTTAACAATCGGGTCCTTCTTAATTTATTACACAGAGAAGAAATATTTTAAACTTTCTTGTCAACCAGAAGGTAGATTTGTGCCACTACCTGCCACCTCTAATCTCACGAATAGCCCCCTTGGAAATACTGACTAAATGTCATGACAGACATAAAAACACATTTACCACACAGCTAACAAACGCACACAGAAACAAGCTGAAAATAGAAGAAACCATTTCAATTTGTGAGAATTCCCATTGATATTTTTTTTCTGTCACGCAGGATACTGATTTGGTCTGTATATGTTTGTAATAAATAATATAATCAGGTTCTATTCACCAAGGGTTTAGTTTAAGTGGCATGGCAGTGAAATCAAGCTGCATAGTTTAACGTGACCAAGTTTTAGGTCAACTCGGTCAACTTGACAAGCAAATTACTGCTATGAAAAGCATGGCAACTCATCCTGTCACAGAAAGTGATGTTGGCCGTTGAGTTGGCAGTCAAGTTGAAAAAAGGATCCAAGTTGACAAAAGGAAGCAAGTTGACCCAGAATTCTATGAAACTCAAACATTGGCAAACACATTGACCAACCTGAAAGACTTGCATAAATGACTAGTATGCTGCTATGCATGAATACCTCAACTGATGTACCCAGCAGTCAACATGAACCTATGGAGTTGAACCAGCATACAGAAGCATTTTGATTGACCTTTAGGTTGCTCTTCAAGTTGGCCTAGCTGGATAGTAGAATTAAGTCAATCTGCCTTACATAACTTAAATAACATTTTGACCATTGAATAAGATGTGAAATAAATATATATAAATGTGATTTTTCCTTGGACTCCATCATGTTACAACCTCTGTTTGGATCTAAGATTTGATTTATTTATTTGCAGAGGTCTTGATGAATGATGTGGTGATTTTGCTGTCTTTTGAGACATCAAGAAGAGACGTTCTGGGTGGAATATATATATATTCCATGTACCCACATTAAATCCAACCATTTTAGCCATCATGCAGAATGCAACACAACTGCTTTGCTTTTTTTTATTTATTTTTTTAAACGTTCTTCAAAGTGCAAAGGAGTAATCATATGCTCACAGCTCTGTGTACTGCTGAAGCCAACGGTATCTTAATCATTTCATGATTCATTACCAGCCAAACAACTGCGGCTCCCAATCAATCAATAGCTTTGCACAGGGAATCGGGCCATATCTGGCACACACTCTCTCAATAGAACAAAGAGAGTGTGTTCTGTCATCCATCACTGGAGAGCCTCTGTATCAAAATTCAAATCTCATTCTACTGAAATATCTCTTGACAAAGGTATTTATTTATTTATTCTTTAATATTTACTTTTTGCATTCAATCGGCTCTATATGTGCAGTACCTGTCAAGGCTAATTTATTGCTGAGATCATTCAATAACCAAAACATGACAGATGAATGTTTAAGAAAAAAAAACTTGACATTTGCTCACACAAAGTCAAGATGCACTTAACCTTCAACTCTTCCAGAACGCAATAGGATTTGGTGCTTTAAAGTAGGTCTATATAAATTGAATTTTGTAAACGCAAAGTCAACACAATGCTCTGGTTAGCTCTGTCTACCCTACCTCTCCTTCCAACAATCAAGTATTTTCCATGAAAGATAAAATTTGGTGTGGGCATCCAGTATATGACATATGCCAGTGCTCTAGCCTATATGGGCCTGTTGAGAAATAGGAGCACACATGCTTTGCATCTGGAGGATGGGGGGACCAGTGTGTGTAGAGTGCATGGATTGGTGGAAATAATTGCCTATGCATGCTACAAAAACATTTAATGACTTATTAAATCAGTTGAGTTAAGGTTAGTCAGAATAAAGTCATATTCTTATTTTCCTGCAAGACATGTTTATTACTAATTTTTTTAATATAAAAACAAAACATTTTGGTTCTTGACACCACAAACTAAATATTTATAGGACTTTTTTTTTTTTTTTTAAATGTTAAAAAATATATCATTAAATAATGACCAAATATAATACCCAATTCAATACATATATTTTAAATTGCAATAAATTGTGTCAAATCTGCACTATTTTTTTCCTTTTGGAAAGGCATTAAACCAGCAGCGATAATCAAGCATTCCCTGTTAAGTGCTGCTTCTAAAAAACATTATATAATATAAGAAAAGCACTTTATCTCTTCTGCTTATCTGTTGTGCCTGTAAACACCAGATCTCATTTAACAAATCTGTTCTTTTCTTTTTTAGATTTCAGGCTTTAAGCAAATATGGATCTGAATACAGGCAAGTGAAACAAATAGAAAACATGTATCTTAATTGAACATGCAAGAGCTTTGAAATTTTGGCTGGCATAGCAGGGATTGAATTGAAATTAAAGATTCTTCAACATGGGTGCAGACACCTGCAGTAACCACTTAGCTGATTCACTCTGTCTGCAGTGCGTTTACAATCATTTTTCTGGGACTGAACAGTCATATTCTTTTCAGGTCTCAAGAGAACTCTTTATTCCAACTATACCTTCACACTATACAGATTAAACATTTGATACATTAAAAGAGGCCATTTTCCATAATGGTGTTTGCGTGAAAAATCCATATAGTTATTATATGGAACTGTTGCATACAGTTAAAGATCGTTGAAGGCATTGTGCTACTATATATTATATAAGCAAATTAGAGGCCTTAAAGGACGGAGTGAAGAGACCTTTACAGGTGTGTTACAGATTTTCCATGAAGTCACGCTGCTATAATATATCTTATTTTGAAAGAACCTTTTGATCACAATTATGACATTATTTAATTCATGTATGATTCATGATAACACCAATTTTTTGTCTTTTTGCTTCAGGCCCATAGAAATTTAGAAACGCCTCTGATGTGAATAATCTTGACTTGGGGAGAATAAATCCTCCCCCCCCCCCCCAAAGTTGATCTTTGATCTCTTTCATTAAAGATTCATTGAACCAACACACTACCTTCTCTTTTCCAAAGAGAATACGGCAGAGTGTTTATGGACATTGTAACCTTATTGGTTCTTACATCTTGGTAATCACATCTGCGCTCCACGTTTTTTTCCAGGAATTTTAATGGATTTATGTAGGCAGAGCCTACCTCCAGGGTCTGTTTCTGTAACTTATCGATTAGAGCCCACGGCCGGATGAAAAGAGCATCTTTTTTATGTTTGACTTAAAAGTCGCACTGTACAGTTTTATATATTTGTGTTCATTTATCACATGTAACAGAGTTTGTACTGTATCTTTAATCATCTGTCTGTGCTCAAATAGAATCATTTCACCTCCTGTGCTATTATTACCACAACAAAAAAATAAAAAAAAATAACGATAAAAAAGGCAACAAGGAAATGTAAACAAAGAATTACTTTTCCATAAACCAAGTTGGATGTCGCCAGCTGCCAAATATGTGATTGTGTTAGCTGTACATTTATATGTTTGTAATGCTTTCTTTAATCTCTTTTTTAAAGTAATTCCCATAAAATAATTCCAGTCTTGCTGCTCTTTCCCCCTGCCAATTCCATTTTACTTATCATGCTGCTTTTCGGATTAAGAAAAGCTCTTTTCACTGTGCAGGCCAGCAGCACCAATCTATAAGGGACGTTGTCTTTATACTCATGGCAATGATTTTGCCCATGGCATGGTAATTTATTTTATTGCCGTTAACAACCATTTCCCTAACGCAGCTGCTTAATTATTGCAAACTCTAAACTACACTTTTTAAGAACACTGGAAAAAATGTTCAAGCAACAAGGAATGAATGAAAAGGCGAATACTAATTTACTTTGTACAAAACAAAGCGAGAATTTACTTTGTAAAGTTTCCAGGACATTGGCGGCAGCAGCAAAAAGCCAAGTAATTCTGGAAACTAATGCCAGCATTGCTGGAAACAGAAACTATAGTTTTTATTATACTATACATTATTTAAGATAGTACCATGGAGCAATATACAATGGTGACTATAATCTTTTTCATTGAATTTAGCCATTATGATGATTTTTATGGTGAGCAATACTCTGTGCGCTAGTTATAAACAGCTGAATAATATCACCTGTTTAGAAGAAAAGGGATTTTAGCATTTGATACTTACTCTCATGCCCAGTTCAATATTTTCTCCCCCGTACACTTCCATGCCAGGATCTAGAAGTCCAGTGTCTCCAAAATATGCTCTATCCACCACAAAAGAGCAGCCAATCATGGCTGGAGTCCTGGTGTTAACAGAAACATAGACATATCAATAGTATCACTGTTTAAAGGAAAATAAAACTCGAAAAATCATATTTTTAAAAATAATATTCCTGATATTATTATTTGTATGAATACAGTTGCAGTCATCTAATATATGAGAATAAAAATATGGTCCTGTTGAAAAGTGGTCTTATCGTCATAGCCAAAAGTGAAAGGTTCAGAATTTCTTGCTATGGTGATGAGTCTTATTTACGCTTACTTTATTGACTTTAATATTATTTTCTCACCGGAATCGTGTTTTATCCAGAGGCAATGACTCTTCTGCTTTAAAAAAAGATCATATTAGAGGTTCAATAAAAAAAAGTATACCTGATCCGCGGTAACCTTCCTGTAAACTCCTGTTTTGGATCACTGCCAAGCTTTTAGCTGTTTCAACTAAAGCCTCATTGATCAAAGTTTCAATGAACAGAAACTTGTTTTGAAAGAAAGTTGTTGAACCTAGGTTAAACTGTCAGCACAGCTTGCAGTACGTCAACTGAGTTGGCCCAGAGAAGAGTTTTTTGCAAATTCCAAGGGATAAAAACTTTTTACTTATTCTAATACTTTCATCTTAGTGATTAATGGGCCACTATTGGTCTTAATAATAAAGAAAACCCCTTCATGCGATACATAATCAGCAATATCATGATATAAATCGATATTTTGTTTGCTTGGACTCTTTGTGGGCATGTAAGATGGCTATGATCAGCAACCTCACATTATATATATATATATATATTCTCCCTCTCTCATATATCAAAAACACTTTATATTATTTATGTACATGTCCATAAATTAATGTTATAGATAATGCTTTCTTGCTTTAGGAGTTTCCCCATTCAGCACTTTACATAACTGTAGTATATCAACTACTAAACCTTTCCAAGGTCAGTGCCAGCTATTTTCTAAGTCACAGTGTCATTTATATCCAGATACACTACATTGAAGAAACAGAAGGGACAGAAGTGTTTTATATCTGACTTCCTGTAAGATTTTTTTTAACACATCTTCATTACGTCTCTGAAGTCTAATGAGAAATGGCCTCTGATGTAATGAATGTCTGGCCTCCATGTGGTCGCCTGTCAATTCTGGACTAATTAATTCTAGTTTTCTGTTAGTTCAGTAATAAATCATGTTATTCCACTCAGTGGAATGATAGTTGGATCACCAATACATGAAGGTCAGTACTTAACTATTTGAATGGAGCTCCAACTAGGGTATGGATAGGTAATGAAGCATCTTACACATTAATGGCAAAGACAAATACTTATTCAAAGCTGATTTTTAGTCACATCAGAATTAGTGATATAGTGGTTAGTAGTGGAAATTATAATTTCATAAGCACTGGAAGGTCCATATAACTGGATGTGAGTGTAGCTAGAACCTGGAAAGGGTTAGAGTTGAATAACATTGTCACTCCCTATAATCCAGCTCCTCAATATTCAGAAGAATATAGTATTCACAGGACATTAATGATCTAGTTGTGACCTGACTTTTTGCAAAAGGCCCTTAATTGAGTTACTTTTGTTTTAGAAGACCAACCCTGTTCATTTAGTAGAACGGTTTTAGAGCATCACTAGGCAACAAAACCAGGCACGTAGCGTAATAAGCTTTTTTGTCCAAATGGAGACCCTCATGGAAAATTCATTGCATTATGTTAGCAATGTAATAGTGTGCATTTGGAGCCTATTCTCTTAAATCATATGAAGCCCTCCATATAACAAGGTAGGCAGCAATGGCCTTGAATACCTGATTGTGATTGTATCAATTGATCTGCACGTCATTATTATTATAAACTAGTTATTTAAGCATGTGTTGCTGGTCGACCGTCTGATCCCATATAATGTAACAGTGTGTTTTCTGTATAAATGAGCTGAAATATCATTTATATTTGCATTTTTTTGCTTTCAAAGAACTGAATAATCTTTTTATATAGATAGTTGTATCAATCCGCTGCAATGACACCCAGAAGAATTATTAAGCAATCCAATTCACTAGTAGCATGATGGATGCTCTGATCGTATATCAAAATGCTGATATAACTCTCTTCACAGATCTTAAAGATCATCAGATCATTTCAGATAAAGCCAGAAATACTTAGTAAGTGCAGGGCTTTGATAGCTTCTCATGTTTGTAAAAATATTTATTCACTGACTCTTTATAGAACTAGTAACAAGTAGTGTGAAGCTCTGTTTTAGGCACTTATTCAATAGAAAGCTATTAAGTGAAAAAGTAACAATGTAGTTACTACAGTATACCATTTGGGTTTATTTGCACAAAAAATCTGTGTCTAAGAGAAAATCTCCTTAAAACATATAATTGTAATGATGGTCAGGGAAGCTCTTACTTGCATCCCATCAAACCCCCCCCCCCCCCCAAATTAAAAAAATATTTAAAGAATTGTTGTCTCAGAGAAAAAAAAAGGAGATTGAGCCGCAGCAGAGGCAGGGCAGGCACAGGCAGACAGACACATCCAACGATTTGGTACAAGACTGAATCCTTCCCCTCCAATATCCGCACAGGATTGTAAATGACCAAAATTTCCCCAATATTACATTCCCCTCACCATATTAGAAATAAACAAGAATTGATAAGAAAGAAAGAACAAGGATTGATCTCCCAGAGTAAGGCAGACGGGTTGATCCACAGCAGCAGAGGCAGGTTAGGTTCACTTCCGTATGGCACAATTTGCACCTTGCAGTGCGCCCATCTCCCACACTCTTAAACTAAGGTTCTGTACACCAGGTGATGTAGTAGTGGCATTTTTTGGGGGTTGCAATGAGAGCACTAGTGATGATGGTGATCGTGGTGGTGGTAGTTGATGACCATATCCTTTTCCACTTGTGCACAAGGCAGAGTAAGACTCATGTCTGCTGGAAGGATTGACCATCCCACTTGTCACTTTCCTCTAGCCCCAAAATAGATCTGCTGCTATCATGTGCCCATCTTTACTCTGGGGTGTTAGAAACATTTCAGTGAAGGCAGTGCTTGTAGCGAGGGCACCAGTGGCAGTTGTGGTGGCATGTTAATTGTTTTATTCTGTACTTCACTATAGAAATCAATCTTCGCCTTTAATCCCACCAAGGCACCAGAACATGACACGTCTGTGAGTCCTTGGTAGTGCCAAAAATTGCATCTCACATTGGAAGGTGAGGTTGAGAATATTTTACCAGTACTGCAGCCAGGATGTTCGCTAGTACTCCTTCTGCAGCTGCATACGGCTGGTTGTATTACCTCCCGCTGGATCTGTCTAACCAACGAAAACTGTAATCATTCTGTCTCACAGACATTTACAATTGTAGTCGCCAGTAAAAATGGAAAAAAGTCCTGCCTAATTTGCCACCAATATTTTCTGATCCATTCTTTTTGTCCAAAATGAAAATATTTTGAGGGTAGTTTAAATGGGCAACTAAACCCCAATACAGGAACAGTATTTCAAGAACTAAAGCATAATGTGCACATTGCACAGGCCCCTACTCTGCCTAATTTGTCACAAATATTACTGGTTTATTGTTTTGTATTGCCCAAAGAACTAGAGTTTTTGCTGGTAGTGTAAAGGTGCAACTGTTTGAAACCCAAATCAGGAAGAGTATTTCAAGAACTAAATCGCACTGCACGCATTACACAGCCCCCTGACCTGGATACTTTGTCACCAATATTAATGAGTTATTGTCCAAAATTGTTCAAAAAATAAAAGGTTATGCTGCTAGCATAGGTGTATTAATAAGGCATAACTTAATAGGAGAATATTTAAATAATTGTCCCCTAAATGTATTTTTACATTGAAAATCAGCCCCAAAATAAATAACTCAATAACATAAAAAGGAAAAATAAACTTTTGCTGCAGTCCCAGTAAATCAATACAATGAACTATAGTTGTACAGCTTCTCCAATCCACTTCACCCCAGTAAATTGTATGCACTACACTATTGACAATTGCAGTATGATAGATGAGCCTCAATCTAAGTGACTATCT
Source organism: Spea hammondii (assembly GCA_029215755.1). NCBI lineage: Eukaryota > Metazoa > Chordata > Amphibia > Anura > Pelobatidae > Spea > Spea hammondii. Next base: position 139,966,357 of record JARDYJ010000001.1, on the reverse strand, counting down.
CACACTTCTTACCCCCATCAGTCAGTGGCTGCTACTGACAAGTTAAAATGGCATCATCACACTTATATGTCTATGCTTCCCCTTGTAAATGCTGATTGCGTGAGTGAGAAAGTAAGGAAAAATGCTCCACATGTTGTTATCTATCAATCACCCGTAATCATCAATGATACCATCCTCCATTTTTTTGGCTGCTTCTACTACCCTTCTACACACAGTGCCTTCCCACTATACCTCACCAAAACGTGGCAAACAAATGAACACATTTTAACAAAATTTCTGAAATGTTGTCTTCCTCATTATTGAAGATTCATACAAACACAGGAAATTGGCCAATAAAGTTTATACATATATGAATGCACAATTTATGATTCAAAAGTGATGGCCTAAATGACATTCTTGAAAATGTACAGAAAGACAATAGCATTTACTCACCTGATAGGAGCTGATTCATCTCCTTTTTCAAGCCAATCCTGAGGTGGGGTGATATACATGCACCATAAGCCCCAGTTATAGCCATGAGCAGCATTGGCATACTGTTGTACTTCAAAAGTATTGTACTTTATATTGTCAATTGCGGGTAAAATTACTCGTTTGCGGTCTTCCTTGATTCGTGTTATTACTGGCTCAGCCCTGCATTCAAAATGAACAGCAAAAAAAATATGTGAAGATGTGTATGCCTAACACCACAGTGACATTAATATGATATTAAGCTACTTATGTAAAAGCTGACCTTATCAATAATCCAGTACTGCATAACATAAATTCCACAATCACACATAGAGCTTAGTATACAAGTGTAACAATAGTGTAAAAACACCATAAAAAATCTTTTAAAGTCTTTAAGAAAGAGGGGACAGAGGAATAATTTCTAGAATACAAAGTAAATCCGATAATTTGTAAAAAGCAATCAGGTTAGCTAAAATAAACATTGAAAAAAATTATTGCAAGAGAAAGCAAAACAAAAATCTCAAAATCTTTGTAAGTATATTAACAGCAAAATGATGAAAACAAAATGTAGAACAGCTGAAACCCAAAGGAGGCTGGTTACAGAACATAAGATGAAAGCAGAGGTTCTCGATTTATTTTTCTGGTCAGTTTATACCCACCAGGAATTAGTGTCAGCGATTTCACAGACCATGCTATGACTATGAAGGTCAATTAATTTCCTGGACTAGATGGGATTCATCCTCAGGAACATAGGGAGCTCAATAATCGACAAACCTTTATATTTAATTTTTATAGATTCCATTTTGACTGGAAATGTGCCAGTAGAGATTGAAGGACAGCAAATGGGATGCTTTTGTCCAAGGGGGTCTCATTCAGAGCCAGGAAATTATCGACCAGTAAACCTCATCCATAGTGGGAAACGGTTTGAAGGAATGTCAAAAGATGAAATCCAGGACTTTGTTTTTAAAGTAACAATATTATTACACATAGTCAACATGGATTAATGTGCCATAGGACACGTCAAACTAACTTACTAGCTCTCAATGAAATGGTAAGTTTCAATATAGACCAAGGTAATGCACTGGATGTAATATGCCTAGATTTTGCAAAGGATTTTGATACCGAACAGCACAATAGTTTACTAAGTAAAAAATTGAAAAAAATGTTTGTATGTGGATAGAGAGCTGATTGAAACTGTGGCTGGTTGCAAATGGCACGTTTTCCAGCTTGACAAAATTCTTAAGTGGAGTAACTCGGGGTTCTGTCCTTGGGCCGATTCTTTTTAATTTATTTATCAATGAATTAAAAGCAGGTACTGGAAGCAATTTCAAAATTTTTACAGATGACAGATGCGTTTCAATAAAGATAAATGTAAAATTATGCACTCGAGTAAGAAGAAAATGCTAAATATACTTTTAATGACTGTGTGCAAGGTAAATCCTCTACTGAAAAGGATTTGGGTGTTCTTGTTGACAATAGACTGTGCAGCTGTGCACAATCTCAGGCAGCTGTTGCCAAGGCAAGCAAAATGTCATGTATTAAAAGGGAAATATGAGATCAAAACATAATTTCACCTCTTTATAAATCACCTAGAATATGCAATGCAGCTTTGGGGAATAGTAAAAAAGGACATACTAGAACAAGAAATGGTTCAGAGAAGGGCAACAAAATGATGAAAGATGTGGAAAATTTCAGCTATGAAGAAGGCTGTCCAAATAAGGATTATTTTTCTCTCAGAAAAGATGTCTTCATAGGGATATGATAAACCTTTATAAATATATTCAAGGTCAATACACAAATCATTTTGAATATCTCTTTATACATTCGCGGATATCCCTTAAAATTGGAAGTAAAGGAGCTTTCCGTTTTAAATATAAAGAAGGTTTCTTTAGGGCGGTTGTGGAATCTGAAGTTTTTTGGCCAATTCAATCAATTTATTCAAAACATGTTTGGATGTTTTTCTTGATATGGAATGCATACAGGGTTATCACAAGTAAAAGTAGTTTATGTAATGTTGATTCAGGGTGAGTCTGACTAAAACAAGAAGGATTTTTTCCCTTTCAGGTGAGATTACTGTCTCAGTGGGTTTTTTCAACTAAAAAAAACCAACTAATATGGGTTTGTTAAATAGGTGAACTTGATGAACTACATGGTTTATCCATATATATATATATATATATATATATATATATATATATATATATATATATATATATATATATATATAATGCAAAAGTGTTTCTCATACAGGAGAATACAAGAGGACACAAAGTATAGTGCAGTTATATAATCAATTTAATATCAAGAAAGTTTAAACACACTCACATAAACAAAGTATTAAATGCAAAGATAAGTAAGGTGTTCAGTTCAAGTCCCATTGAGAATGCAAGTATGATCATGCTCTATCAATTCCACTTTAGATGGCTGCGGATTATTTTGGTGCTCATATGTAATTGTTTGATTGGGATGTAGTCTCACAGGTCTGGTATCTGAACTAGGTCTATTCAGCTTTAACCTATGACACCCCCTTTCCTTCAATGCTTAGGACATACTCAGCTGTGATCAAGTTTTTGGTTTCTACCACAGCACAGGACACCTTGGGTTTGAATGGATTCAAAGGAAGCATAGCAACAGGAACTACAGATCTGTTCTGTGTAGAACTGTAGTTTGAGGCAGGGTCAGTCACAGGGTTAGAGACTGGGTCAGTCACAGGGTGAAACTTGGAAGTTAATTAATCATAGTTGAGTCAAGCCGCCGTTCACCGCATGTGGGGTTCACGCATGAGTATGCGGTCAGGAACAAACCAAAATTTTGGTACACTGAAGCCTGTAGAAGAATGCCAAGTAACACCAACAGAACTGGGCATCTGATCAATTGAATACGTGCAGGAGCTATTGACATAATGATTAGTCATGTCACAGAAAATAGACCAATCAGAAGTAACCTTTATTTTGATTGGTTGCTTGAAGGCTGCAGGAAACTGAAACTGGTGCCTCCTGAAAACAGTACCCCTGACCTCTTAAGCATCTTGACTGGATATAAGGCAAATGATCCTGGATCTTGCATTTCATTGTGACCCTCTGAACAACTTAACATTTTTTTGCTATACTATTGTTCTCAATCTGTTGTTTTGTCCTGCCTTACCTACAAAAAGATATAGTTTTGTTATAGGATTATATTTACTGTATTTGCAATTGATATGCCATCCAGCCAATAAGAGCAATTGGTTACTTTAGCATTCGGATCACATAACATTACATTATTACATCTTTTTTGTACATGTATTTTGGAATCACTCTGCATACAAAAGAAAAGGTTAAAACCAACAAGGCACAAATTCTCAATAGACATCATCCTATTAGTTACCTGCATCTAAGACTAACGCCTAAATGAGATTGATTATACAAACCAAACTTGTATCTTAGGGTCATCTCCTTGTGAAGCCTGAAGTCTTTGTCTTTATGCAAAATAATGTGAAGCTCTATATTGCAGGGATCCATCATGCCTGCTCAATATATATGGATTTGCAATAAAAACCTACATTAGTAACCATAAAAGCAAGCCCGTTCTCATTAGCATTTCACAGCCCACTTGTTCACTGGGACATTTCAATTTCAGGAAGTGTAATAACTGCGATGGAATAATATATTCTGACTATTGTCCAAATACATACTTTTCAGAATTATCAGCCCAACTCCTGGAGGTTAACAGAGTCAAATTTCGCTTTAGGATCTATCTTTCCCCTTGTTATTATTTGCATTGCAACCATATATCCTCTTCATGGTTCTTAATAATATTTGAAAAGAAATATTTCTGGCATGGCAGAATCTGACTGACGAAACATTAAGCCATGCTCTAATGGGTGTAATAAGCTGTCAGTTCTAGGACATCCAAAGTAAGTAATTATCTTGTTCTCCGGCTGCTCGTTCAGCCAACAGGCAACTTCACGTTCCATAGAGAGAGAGTGAGAGGCTGATAGTGCTTCAGTCAGTTTTATTGTAATTGTTATGTAGACTGGGGCAAGGAATTCTTCCACAGAACAATGATATGCATAGGTCAGTGGCTATATTCATAATTCAGTACTAAAAATAAGGGTGAAAGCAGGTGAACAAAACCTACTGCGAAGCCTACATTGTAATAATTCACTTTGCCAATATCAAGGATTCACCATGTTCTGTAGAGTAATTTGCTACTCCATGGAAAAATGTCACAGGTTTTAGCATAACTAAATTAATTAACATTACCTATAGTTTTTGCATTTTGTTTGGACTATTTTTTTTACCTTACCTTTCCCAACCTACAAAGCTGCCAGGAAAAACTTAAGACACCTTTAACCATAGTACACATGCAATATGCAATACATATAGAACTGTAAAATGCAGGATTTGGGAAAAGTAGGAGATCAGCTTTAACAAGACTGCTTTATATTTGGATATCAGTATCAATGGCACTCACACAATTGTCAAGGAGGCTTTATTTTTAATGTTTCCTTTATATATGCCTCTTACACCAGAAAGGTCAAATGTGCAGCAATAATGAAGCTCCTGATCAAGACAAAATAGTTCTTTTTTTATCTCCAGACAAACAGATGGTGGAACATATGTGCAGACCATGAGGGATATGAACAGCTACCTAATACTCTACTCAATTAGTCTTCACACCTTTCATTAGAATTGATGCTAGCAAAGTACATTCTTCTATCAACTAAATGAACAAGGACAGAGCTGAAAACACTCATTCTTATTTTGTCTTGTGTTGTCACACAGCTATTGTTGGTATTCATAGTTATATATCTAGGGGTGCAACCAATAAATCCATATCTCTTGCAAAAATGTTCTAGTTATTTCTGCGGAATTCTGTATCTTCTGTTGATTAGTACACTGAATTTGCTTCATTTTGGATTAGTAGCACTAACTTGGTCTGCAATCATTTTTGATATGTATCATAAGCACATAATCATATTTAAGGTGGGGACACAGAATTGGCTGGGTATTATTTCCACATCTTTTGTAAGAAATATATATATTATATACTATAGACCTACTGGTATTACTCAGATTAAAAAAAACACCTACCAGCCAGTGTTGAATTCCACATGGGCATCAAAAAATCCAACAATTGGAGCACTAGCCGCCTTCCATCCCTGAATCCGAGCTCGAATCAATCCTTCCCGTCTTGTATTACGTACAATTTTCACCAACCCTGGATACCTTTTATTAACGTACTGGTCCAAGTTAAATTTCAATTCAACTATTAAAAGAAACAGAAAATAAGAGGTTTTCCGAGCTATGTTAAATTACCCTGGCATGAAAGGAGGGAACAATCTTAATGGGTTTTCAAAGTCATAGGTTTATGATGAATTTGAAGGGCACCTCACTGTCACTGTGACCTTGTTGCACCATTCAAATATGAGAGAAAGAGATCTGTGCTGGCTAAAGCAATATGTTTAGGCATATGTATGATGGTAAGTGTAAGCTTTTCAAAGCTTATAAATGTTCATGTGTATGAATACAGTCATAATAATACATCCCTGTCTGCAAGTTTAATCATGACAATGTAAGTGTTTGGCTATGTTTGCGTATATATTTGCGCATGTCTGTAATTATAGGGGTTTCTGTTTATCTTTTGCCTTTCAGCAGATTTTGCACAAGGTAGCCTAAGGCCAGCTCTGGGGGCCGAATTATTCTTTATTTTCCACATATAACCACTAAGTTCTCTGCCTAATGGTAAAATGCATTTTGTGGCACAAAACTTTTATATCCAGGACTAGACTAAAGCACTATGGGTTCCTAGAGGTCAGAGAACTTTATTTCTGTGGGTAGGACTCTATATTCCCATCCCTCTGTGGCAGTTTACAGTAGCAGGGTCATATCCTAACTATACATTATTTCTAATGAATCTAGACATAGTTGTCCTGTATACCCTGACATTTAGCCCTTCCCACAATTGGACTAAGTCAAGCCAAACTATCTTTCCTTCCATTAGAGATCTACAAATTACTCTTTTGCTGGAGTTAATGTGGGTTATTGTGGTTTGGCAGATTATTTGTGTCAAAATTAATATTAATTCTACAGTCCTGGTAACAAGATGTGTCCATGCTGACAAATTAAAGGTAAGCATGCATGTATCCATCATTTTCACCATTCACCTTATAGTTTACCTACAGTGATTAGCTGGCTTATTTGAATATTTTAAAATGTAAGAACTAGTGTTTTGTGCTCATGTTCATCATTGGTGCGTCATCAGGTTTTGGGTTTTTTGTGCAGATCACATAAGGAGATAAACATTTTTCAAAATATCTGCTCCTCCATTCTTATTTGATGCTAGATGGACTATTTTGATACAAAAAGCCAATCATGTTGTTCACATTTGTAGCATCTTACCATTATCACTATTATCGTCCACCAGTACGACTTCCTTCAGCAGATGAGAAGGGGTATGGTTGACCACACTATGGACAGAACGTAGGATAACAGACAAAGCTTCATTCACAAAGATAAAGACCACTGCAATCTGTGGCAAGTTGTCTGGGTAGCTCATCTGTTTGCATCTGTATGGGGTATAATAAAGAATAAAGATGTCATTACCACTAGACTGTTAGCACAAGCCTGATGCAATCTCACATCTTGTTGAACATTGTCCTAGTCTCCTGAAGAAAGATTGTTTCATTACCATGGGTCTGAACATCTTTGCACTCAACTAAAAGAAATTGACAATACGTTACCAAACCATAAAGTACACTTGTCTAAGCACGAACATAAATTAAAAAAACCCTACAATAATTGTACAAGTATATTAATACTTATACACCCTATATAACCTCAGTAGTACAGTAAAGCAACATTTCTCATACTAATCTGTAAAACTAGAATTTATGGATTTCCAATAAAGTAACAGATTTTACTATATGGGGCCAACTTCCAGCATCGGCCCATCATAGTGCTTAGCTAAATCAATGAGGTGGCATGCTATGTCTCCCATCAACTCTCCTACAGCTCACTGTGAATAAATCCAAAAGTGCAGCAACCTTGCAAATGTAGAAAAAACACTCACAGAACTAGCCTCTAACACTTTTAATGCTTTTGGTGCAGGAAAGGTTAACATTATTGACCCTCAACTACAAATGGGATCAACATTTCAGATCTCCAGAAGAGAACAATAGAACCCAATCCTTTAGATTTATTCTCCTCCTGACTCATGGAACCCTTAGCCGAAGATGAACCTTTCTTGCGCGATCAGTCAGAAATCACATGGGTTTTAAAGATTAATTTCTAGGGTAGTTTTCCTCTCTGCTCAAATTGTTGCTTTGACAGAAATAGAGCAATGTGTGAGGAGCTCATTAATAAAGGTATTATTTTTATTTTTGGTCCCAAAATGAAGAAAATGCCAGAAGCATTGTCACCTTTTTTAATTAACTTGTCATAGTCATTTTTATTCAATGTATCCTCTGACTATTAATGTCAATTAATTTATGGCACCATAAAATACAACCTTTGTCACCCTTCTACTCCATCTAAACCACTCTCACACACAGGCAAGTTCAACTAAGGATTGCTTCCTATTATATTAAATTAAACTACTTGAGATCTTTGACTGATCTGCTGTGTTTTATCTGTAACAGGTATAGTACTTTTCCATTCCCTTTTCCACTGCTTTTCAAACAAATGAAAGCATTTCACTTGGGCTGCATAAATACAAGGTTACAGCAAGTATCATTTGCAATGTCTTCAGAAAAATTCAATACAAAACAAGGTATCATTAAGTCGACAAGCAAGGAGAAAGGCATCTTTTAAAAACAAATGTTACATTGTGGATCCAGGAGTGCAACTAGTAATAGATTACACTTTAGTGAGTACATTTACTCGGGGCAGCGTTGCATGCAGCTAATTCAATAGGCTTTAATCATCCAATGTTATAGAAAACTATTTACATAAAACACAGAAATGTACACATAACAGCTACTGCGGCTAAAAAGCTCATCTTAAAGAGTCTTCTTCCCTCTGCAAGTTTATGAATACTAGCATAAAATTTGTTTTATATATATTTCATTAGCTTATGCTTAACCTCCAAGTGTAAACATCAAATAAGGAGGTTGTGAATGCCAGAAATTAGCTCACACCATTAACTATTCAGCACTCACGTCTTTCCCTAACATTACTTTAATTTCATATTAATACAACCCTAAATTGATTGAGAATGCTGGGTCCGTGTGTTCACGCAGACATACTGTGCAGTTTGATTAGTGAAGAACTGCAAGGTTTAGGAATATGAAACATTTTGAATGAACAGATATCGGTAGTCACCAAAAACTTCATTCACAGATAATTCTTTGTCCCCAAAAATGTCTGGTCCCTGGCCTGCCGTTTGGATAGTACCCGGTTGTCGCTATACTTTAGGGGATGGTTAAAGTGCAACAGATGAAAATTGGTCTCACAAACTAATCAACTCACTGATAAACTCCTCAATACATCCTTTACTCAAGGAAACTTTGTATTCACAACAGTCCTTGATTGTTGATACTCCAATGTCAATGCCTGATTCGTCATTCATTCGTCTTTCATTGATAATGCAGATAAGACAAACACTATGAATCCATGTATTCCCTTAAGCACTAGGTGTTTAGTTTCTTGCTTTTCTTCTGTCTAGCCTGGCACAAACTTGCCTTTCTTCCACCTTCTATTATTTGTAGAATTCAAACTACCATGTTTGTGAAAAGAGAAAGCATGTCCATTCCTCATTCTTCAATGTGACCCAAACTCGATGGCTTTATACCATCAGACCTGCAGTTGTCTGCCTCTTGAGCTGCTTTATCAGAGACATTAACAGCTATTACTATTCTCCGTGTAATGACTTGTCATCCTTGATGACCTTCCCTTCTAAAGAGCAACAGAGTTTCTGATTAATCATTTGCTGTTACTGTGCATAGCCTTTTACCGCACAAACATATTATGAGTTACATTTCTGATACAGAAAAAATAGATCTCAAATAACTGTTAGCAAGGTAAACGCTGATTTGTAGGAGGAGACCTGAATTTTAAATCATGCGATGCATGGATGCACATGAGCAATTTGTCCTACAGCTTTGTTGCATTTAATTGAACACAGAACATATAAAAAATATCACACATTGAGAATGATACTAGGACCAGCACATCAATCTATAGCTATTTACAATCTCCCTATCTAGCTATATACAGAAAATGTGCCAAAACATTACACAGTACTCTCATCTGTTGAAATATGGACAGTCGTCAGAGAGCTTGCAGAAAAGTTGCAGTTTCAACACCACCACTTTAGTGTGCAGGACCAGCACCGACAGATTCTTCCTGTCTGAAGCCCCGTATAATGCATAATGTGTAAGGATACTTACACAATCTCACTGATTATACAGGAGCAGCCAAGCTCTTCCAGTGGCTCTTCCTTGTTAAGGATCAACCTTCATGATATATTGTGAAGTCAAGGAGGTAAAAAGACTACTGCAGACCCAGTCTTTAGTGATTAAGCCAAATTGGGCTTAATTCAGACTTTTTTACTCCCGCATCTGAAGCTCATTAGGGCCTTTCTATTGCTTTATAAAATTCCTAAATGGTCTACAATGTATATCTAAAAATTAATCAATTTGAGTCACACTAATGCTCTGCACACATCATTGAATCTCATAGCAAATGTTATTTGCTATTGATTACAAAGTTGTTTTTTTGGGCACTTATGGAACTACTGAGCATAAAAGTAAGGAAATATTATGAAAGCTGAGATTTTTCACAACTAGCATGTCTAATCACTTTTCTCTGCAGAAGTTGAACCAATTAAGAAATCAATCAGCAACTTAAATTTTGATGTCTGCACAATTCCCCTTCCCATGCATTTGCCTCACCTCCTACATCCCAGCTTCTACATTTGACTGAAACATCTCCTGATCACTATACTGCATGTGCATTATAGTCACTGCAGGCCAGATCCAGCACTGGCTCGTGAAAGAATTCCAGGGGGGTGAACTGAGAACTCCCTTTGTGCATGTGCAGAATGTGCTCCCATTTACTGCAATAGAAGTGCTTTCCTACTGCGGATTGGCTGCTTCAAGCTGTCAACAAAAAATGGTGCGAAAAAATGTTTGGAGGCTACAGCATGCTGCTGTACTTGAGCTGCAGTTTCACCTAAAAGCATGTAGTGTTATTTTTATTTTACATGTTGAAGAATGTGTATTACATTTCTTAAAATGTGCTTTATTATGCATTCATCATTGGCTGCATGGGACACTGGGGTGTCCTGTTAAACGTAACTTTTTTACTCACTAATAATAACTTGCAAATCAGAGTAAAATCTGCCTTTAATAATTATTAATTTAATAATTAATTATTTAATAATACAGCAATCTGTAGACAATGATTTTACACCAAAACGTACCACATTTTCTGACTGCTTAGAAAATCTGTTGCAGTGTCTCTAACAATAGATTCAGTGAAAGTTGGAAAGACCATGATCAAAAAAAGAAATGCTATGTAATTTACAGCCCAAGGCTTTCACTAGTGATAGTGACAGATCTCCATAGAGAAATGTATACCATGAAGCTTGACTTTGGATCCTCAGTGTCATGTGATGATATTTCCTACTTTCACAGTTACATCAACATAACAAAGGAAGTTTATGTAAAAATATGGTCTTGGGTGACTGCAGATTGCTGGCATTAATCCTACATGATTGGCCTCATGCAAAGTGTCAGTCTAAAAAGTCAATCCAGTACTTCACAGCTTCAAGTATAAGGGAGCAGACAACATAAGGACCGTGGCGTCATACAAATACGTCTTTGTTATTTTAGTAATATTCTGTCTGAGTGGGACAGCAGTATTATTATCATTCATTTTAAAACAAAATATTTATGTGTAAACCTCTGATGGTAATAAGAATCGCAAATTAAATGCATTTACATATCATTTATATGTTATGCAAATGACCAGTTATTATCTTTTATCAATGATTGCTATCCTTTATTTATATAGTGCTGAAAGTCCACTGAGCTGTACAAATGGTGATACTGAAATTGACAATTAGAACCGGAACAGCTTTTAAAGAAATTACTTTGAACGTAATTAAAACAATGATCTTATGTTAAATAAAACTCATTTACATTAACAAATGGATATTATTTTTGTGCTGGTGTTTTTATGCACATATAGATAAGCATCTACATAAGTGTCCTTGCCCGTGAATTAACATTACAAAAAGTAAAACTTGAAACCTAGCCCTTTGAAAGATTTTGAACATTTTCACATTTTTAAATATTAAAAAGAGATACTGCTATAGCCACAATGTCGTCACAATGACTATATTTAAGAAACAACACATTGTTTTGTAAGAACAATAAACTTATTTTGTAATGATATATATATATCGGACCATTACACCAACAGGGACTTTCATGACATTGCATAGACATTAGACACTATAACAGCTTCCACTCTTCTGGGAAGGCTTTCCACAAGATTTTGGGGTGTTTCTGTGGGAATCTTTGCCCATTCATCCAGTAAAGCATTTGTGAGGTCAGGCACTGATGTTGGAAGAGAAGCCTGGCTCACAATCTCCATTCCCCTTCATCCCAAAGGTGTTAGATGGGGTTGAGGTCAGGGCTCTGTGTTAGCCGGTCAAGTTCTTCCACACCACACTCATCCAACCATGTCTATGGAGCATGCTTTGTGCACTGGGGCACAGTCATGCTGGAATAGAAAAGGGCCTTACCCAAACTGTTCCCACAAAGTTGGAAGCATATATATGTAATCGTGCCTTGTCACCATGGAAAATATGAGTGATGTTGGGCTGGGCTTAAAGTAAGGACCACTCACAATGCACACGATTGGTCCCTGTCCAGCCCTGAGGTTACAATTCCCACAAGGACAAGTGTCCTCTGCTGCCCTCCTTGTCCCTCTGCTCCCCGGAGCTTCTCCCCACAACCCTTTAGAACTGTTCTAATCCTTTCAGCCCTCGCTGCCGTTTCCTGCACTGCACTGTGTTCTTAACTGTTACCTCCAGCGCCCCTTCAGCAACTCTCTGCTCTGATCAGAGTGACAGTGTTTATGTGGTGCTTCTATTTTTCTACTGCTAATTATTTTTTACATAAATTGATCACCATATTACTAGAGCAACACAGCAAGGAATAATTAAGGCAAGGCAGCCAAATATGCATTTTAAAATAATTTTTAAAAAATCATGTTATACATATTTTACTACATATTATGTATTGAAATAGCGAGATATGTATTATATGTATAACTAAGGACCAAATAAGGTTTGAGCTTTTGACCGCAGCAGAAAATAGGCAGACTAGATGGGCCAAATGGTTGTTTTCATCCATAAAATTAGACTGTAAGCTCGTCAGGACAGGGACCTCCTTTCCTAATTTGTTCACACCTAACATACCCCCTTCATAACACCTGACTATTGATTTATTGTATTTCTACAGTTTATGCACCTCCTCTTTATTATACTGTAAAGTAAAGTACTGTTACTTTATATGTATATTTGTATTTCGTTAGCACTAATTCTTTATTTCAATGTACTTTATTTAGGACTACATATGTACTAAATGTGCTTCATACATCTGTCTCTCCGCAGGCACAAATACTGTATATATATATGAATGTGCGCACAGATATATATTTATGCAGATTTAAAACATATTTTTTCTTTCCTTGGAAAATCCTTTAGCTGGAAGCAGATTTAATACGCTGTTTCAGCCACGGATTAAGTAACACCTTCAGAGCTCTGTGCCAGCTTTCCCCTGCAGACAGAAATGCACACAGAATTAAAGCTGCTTCATCAATCTTTTAGGTGTCTAATACCAAATATGTTTTTCAAATGAACCTGTGGGTTTTCTGAAGTGTTATTGCCATCCTTTCTTGTTCACCAGTTTTCCTCTGTCAGACTCTTGATTCTATAGAGGTAGGAGTGTTGTGCTATAATATTATTATGATATCAAGGAAGCGACCACCAGAAAACAAGCACTATATGGATATTGGTCTTCAAAATCTAGGTCAAGCTTTTAGATATAGCAACGCAGAAGGTCACATGTGGTAATAATGTCAAATACAGGGATGGGGTTTTAGTGCCTTCCTAACATGGGAGAACCTGGAGGTGGTACCCTCAGCGGACTTGCAACCTAGGCAGACAAACTTTAGGTGCCTACATGATGGGCCAGTCCTTGGAAAACCTGTGTTGTTAATTATGGACATACAATAAAATCTGCATGGTGAGTATAATATCACGCTACTTTGTATTATAGGGAATGTACTTAAAAATTCACACAAAAGATTTAAAGTTAAACAAAAAAATCTGAGCTGAATAAAAATGGAATTGTGGTCCCTGTGGCTTTTTGATGTCGTCATGAGGCCAGAAACTACGTGACGTGATTAATTTGCTAAAAGTTCAATAGCACCTCATACATATATAGGCTATATTATGCTTCACTCTTTCCACACTGCATTTGCATAAAATAGGTTAATTGCCCAAGCCTTGCAAACCATAGGGGGTTATGAATAAAAAGTAATTCTGGAGCAAAGTTAGAAAATTGGTTTTATTACTATAGCTATGGATTGGGCCACTTTCTTGGATGCTATGGTGATTTGTCAAACTTTTTACGTCAATTACTTTTCATACATAGTCTCTTTACAGCTTTATGAGTAGGATAGAATGCCAGCTCTTATAAGCGGTGTATTTTGTATTCTTGTGTGACTATTATAATTTCCTTTCAACACCTCTTGGTTTATTAACATTGTTACCTAAAGAGAATTATCTCATATTTCCTTTGCATAAGGTTTACCATGGATATACAATGTGTTTACCCAAGATGCACTATTCAGTATGCTTTGTCCATAGCCTATAAATTTCCTCCTGCAGAACGGCTCCAATCATTTAAATGACGAGTAGTTCAATTACGCAGAGGTGAAATTCGGGGTGGAGAATATATTCATTCTATGACTGCAAATGTTTGAACTGGAATACATAGCTATGGGGTTATAGCTGAATATCTTATTATACTCATACGATATGCACATGTACAAGGCAGGTATGATGGAATTTGTAATCCTGTAAAAGATTTGTAGCTGCAGGTTGCCTAAAGGCTATTACAGCAATCACAGCTATGAAACAAAATGCAGAAATCTATTACTATCCAGATTATCCCTGAACCTAATTATTACACCTATATTCATGTTAATCATGTTTATCCCCTTGGCCTTTCGTGCTATTTTTCTATTATGCTGTATGTGGCATGTCCCATCTTGCGGCCAGATAATAAACTGCTACCCTGCCCCAATATATTTATTACAATACAAAGAAGCTGAACCTAAATATCTGCCATGGGTCCCTAAGGTACACCTGTGCCTGTGGCAGCTTCACTTTTTCCCCAATGTTACATATGGCCCTTCTACACGTAAAACATGCCAGCAAGGTCCAAGGAGGCTTGAGGACCCCTGGGATTTATCTCTCAGTGCAACTACCTAAGCCTGAGCAGAATAAGCACATAAATGCATAAAACTAAGCTTTAATGGTTAAATAGCAAGTGTTCTTCTGACCTGAATGGTAGCTTCAGGGAAGACATTTAATTGCCATTTGTGAAACAGGCATGTACATGTCTAACAATGTGTGAATGTTGATATTGATAACATTAATTAGTAAGTTCTTATTAAAATCCTCACAATCTGGAAATCAGTCCATTATAAATAAAGTGATTAGTGTCATCAGGGTACCGCTTTGATAATTGTCTCCTCTTTTAACTTATTGTAAGGGACTTCATACAATTTCAGTTTTGCAGACCTTTGTGAAATGCACTTACTTTAATTATATCCAGTGAAAGGATTGGAAGTCCGTCTGAATTTTAATTAATGCTTCAGAGACCAAAATTCATATGTAATAAATAATCTATTAATAATGTTTCTGCAGCAAAAGATTTTTGTTGTTTTTTGTGCTTTGCCTTACCAATGTATCAACTTTTTTGGTCAAGACTGGCTTTTAGACCCCACTAAGAATTATACATACATAAGATATTACTATATTAATCTACCAAGCAAAACATTAAGCACAACTTTAGTTTAAAATATGTTAGGAAAAAATCTGAATATATAATGAAACTGAATGGAAGGTAGTAAACAATCCAATTAAACTGCCTATGCTTCCACATTTGACAATTCTGGTGTGAGGGCTCTGTGCTTATCCTAAGATTTTTACCTGAAGGTTTGGTAAATGACCTCTACACTGTTGTTTACCTTTTCGAGATCAGTGTGTGATCTAAGAGCACAATTAATGAATCGTGTGGGGATATAATACAGTATGTACATACTAACTGTCCTAACTGTATCTCCTAATGCTATTGTTCTTGACAGCTCCTGAAACAAATATCTCTCAAAAACCTAGGCAAACATTGTTGCTGAGTAGAGTCCGTGCACCAGTCTCAATTGAAGGGCTGTATTGACCAAACTTGAATTTCTGGAGAGCTGGCACCATTTGGCGTAGAAGGCATTACAGCAAGTGGCACCCCTGTTCCCACACAAGTGCACATATACATATCCCCACCCACCTCCCCATGGTCCAATGCTCGGCTATATCATCCTATTAGTTATGTTATGTAGCCCCACTGAGCACCCACTGGTCCAGTGTTGCATTGAGCTATCCCTACTTAAACAGATCAGCCTGTCCTACATGAAGAATTTGGACCAGACCCAAGAGCAATTTCCTCCCTGCCCCACAGGCTAACTCCTGTCGCAAACCATTGAATGTGTCAATAGGGCAAATGGTAGTAATTGCTATATTATTCTAGTTGTTATTAATAAGTAAAGATCTGACCAAAGTATGTTCCCATGCACCTTCATTTAGGTCTCTTCTCTAGTTAGTTCATAATCATATCTGCCCTGGTCTGGAAATTGTGCTCAACATAATTCACTGCCATTATTAATTTCAATTATCTTCTTTATACTATATTCACTCTCATGGTTTAACTAAGGACATCTGTATTTTAGATAACTGCAGTGCCATTAATGGTGGCATTACATATGGTCCTTGCTAAAGGTAGAACCCCTTTCAACATGACAACAAATCCCAATATTAAAATAGATTTATTTTTACCAATGAACTAAGCCAAACAGTTTTTGGAGCGTTAGCCATCTATGAGTGTGGTTTTTTTCTAGACCTTAGAAAAAATACCTCAGTGACCAACAACCATGGCTGCCAGGGTTAGTATGTATAGTTAAATGTAGTTAAGTACACGTGGCTTTATGTGGATATATTCATTAGGTTAAGTTGAATAAAACAGTATATAGAGCCATTACATCATCAGTTGTATTTACTTTGTATTTATTTTTCACTTTTCTATTTAAAGCCAGATTTCTTGGTATTTTGTGCCTATATATATATATATATATATATATATATATATATATATATATATATATATATATATACTATTTAGTATAACATTTTAAAATAACATTTTATCTACCTACCTATCTATATCTATCCATGTGAATTGCTAAAATCTCTTTTTTCTTTTAAACCAAGAGCTTTGTATTCACAGTGAAGCTCAGCTATCTGCTACTTGCAGTGTCTCTGTAGGCCCCAGGGATCCATCATATTTCTTTATTTGGAACCTGCTAGCACTTTGATAACAGCACAAATCAGCACACTTGCACAACTCTAACAATCTTCCCGTAACAGTTTTTCTTTGAAGTATGTAACAAGCATTTAAGAGATTTTGGATGTGCCAAAAATGCTGCTGTAACTTAATCCTTTGGAAAATAATTTGACGTTTTAATATGCAAATTTTCACAAGAGCAAACATTTTTTTTAAAGACTGGTATAGACCAGAAAGTATTTCACTGAGTAAAAGTAGTCTCTTATCTATGATTTTCTTGACACGCAATTATTAACCTGTAAGCAAACATGGTACAGGAGTTTTCAATATTTACTAAGACTTGAACAGTTTTATAAACTCTGATGTGGAAAATTAGGGTGCTTCCTTAATGCCCCAATAGTTCATAGACTAAAATAGGTCCAAACAGACCCCAACCGCCCTCTTCATTCCTCTCCTGACCTTCGTCTCTCTTCTACCATCATTACTTCATCCCACTCCCGCATCCAGGATTTCACCCATGTTGTACCTCTTTTCTGAAAAATTCCCATTCCGTCAGATCTTCCTATATGTATGCAAATTTCGGACGCTCTCTGAAAACCCACCTCTTTTGAGAAGCGTACAACCTTTCCTCATAACACTCTCAGCCAGCATCCTGTGTAAGCCATCTGAACAACCAACAGCCTCGACAACTCATCCTGACTTAACCAACATATCCTCATCCAAGAAGTCCTCTCCTATTGTTTCACTTCCTCCTCAACCAATTAGATTGTAACCTCTTATACTTTCGTACCAGTTTTTTATTGTTTGGGATTTTACCACCTAACTGTGGTATCCATGTGTAATTAATTGAATACACTCATAAATGAACTGAAAGACTAACATCAAATAATCAATATTTATAGAATGAATTACACCATTTCTAGTTTTTATGATTTGTAATAGATATATATATATATATATATATATATATATATATACTTGCAGCCCATTCGTGGCTATATTTATCAAGGCAGAATTGGAGCAACTGCTAAATATGGTGGAGTCACTACAAAATAATTGATGATATGCTTCTGCTCCAAATTAAGCTGTTTCCCAAGAATTCCCTTCCTTTGTTTCTCTGGATCACTACAGGATCTTGCTGATGCAACATCTGGCACCTGCGGGTATTCATTGGATAATTATGTTTTCTGAACTCCTAGTTCTGCCCATTAGGGCAGTAACGCAACCTTCCCGATTTCGGACTCTGCTGATGCCTTTCCTCCATATGTTGTTTACACCTAGATACTGCCTGCAAACAGAAACTTAAAATCAATTCATTTGGGACTTTTCAATGTGAAAGCAATGGCTGAATAGAAGCAGACAGATGGACTGACATCTGCCAGAGCTTTAAACTCGCCACCATTTTTATGTGTAGTCTGTCTATTGCACACAAAGATACAGAAACAGAAGGAAAGGATTAAAAAGAAGGAAGATAAGTTAATAAAATACAGTACCGCAAGAAAATATTCCCAGACGCAGCGGACAAATACGGCATAATCTTTGCAGAAGTGTCCATTACTATATTAGTAGACGCCCACTTGGCTTAAGAATGTAACAGCTTCATTCCATTAACGATGGATCTGTTTTTGTTTTTCATACCATATATTAACCAAAATGGGTAGGATCAAAAGCACTTACAATGCACGCACCTTTCATTCCCATTTAGTCTGTGAAATAACACTTGTGTTTTAGCACTACACATATCAACTAAAACCCAAAGCCCTTTGTCACTACATTCTATTAATTTTACAATATTCTATAATGTGCAGTTTCATGCAAAGAACATTAATGAGATCTTTAAAGGATATTACTGAACCTCAACATATACAGTGGTAAAGAAGAATAACATTTACGAGGTGGCGGTAGGAGACACTTTGTTTAGATGGGCATTGAATCAAGTACTACGTTATGGAGGGGACTGATGACAATAAATGTTTTTGGTATCAAACGTTGATTTGCAATAAGAACGTTTGCTATGAATGCTTGCACGGAATTTACCCAGTGCCTTGTATATAAAAGTAAGTTATCAATTCCATAATTGCTTAAGATGGCTAGATATAGCAATTTCAAGTAGGCTAAATGTGCCCCCCTCCAGGTTGTAAATGAATTACCAAGGACATGGTTCTCAATCCATGATTTATAATTCTTCTGCTGTTGGTGAACTAAACATCTCCTCGTGCCCAGCCAGCCACTTTGCCCAACATTGAAGGACATACATTGCTTAGCTTGACGTTAGCCTTAAGCAAATGCCAGCCTTCTTACTGTGCTTTACTTGGCTTTCTAATTGTGAGGTCTTTTTGCTCCTTTACACCCTGCTCTTTAAATTGTAAATTATATCTTGATTGTTATATACCAGGAGTCTCCATCCCTGCCCATACTTTGTGTGAACTTAAATGTAGCCATATTTAACAAACACATATCATGTCTTAGCTGCCATCCAGTAAATTGGTATTAAGTGTTGCTTTTATTTTTACCATAATGGTGATGATGTGGCAAGTGAGGTTGTGTGGTTTGGCCAAAATATAGTACTAATGCCTCATGGATATTTATTTAATGTATGTATATTTACAGGTTTGTGTTGGAACCCTTATAATTAGTTTTTCTTTGTTTGCTTAATAGATTTCTAGAGCCCAAGGGAACTATATATGTGATCCTCCTCTGTATGCACTTACTAACAAACAAAGGACCTCATAGTGGCGCCCTCCATCAGCTCTCCCACATAAGCAGCTTGGTAAGATTATTGTACATATGAATTAGAATATATAGATGCTAACAGCCTCAAATCTGCTAGGACTGTCCTGAAAACAGGTTTTCTATCCAAATGAACTCCTTTGCTCAGACGCTTTACATTTCTGCAAAAATGGAAGGAGATGGAGCATTCTGTAGCTGTGAAGTCCTTACAATAACCACATATTTTGGGCGGAATCACACTTAACGTCATGCACAGAACAATGGCCTTGTAAACCTGTCTTAAATGTGGTATTGTTTCTTGGATATATTATATGTTAGATATTATGCAAGAATAGACAATGTAAAAAATAAAAAAACAGAAAAATGGATTTGAGGTTCATTAATCTACTGCTTCCATCATCATTGTTTGTTATGAAAAGCTTGATCTTTTATGCCCTCTAAGTTTTCCCTATTACCAATGCATATGTTACAGACAGAAATTATATATTAATTATGCATGGAAGTTACTGTTATATAGGGACTATTATTTCTAGGGATGCTAAAAACCCACTGAGTGTATTATGAAATCAGATGTAGTGTAAGCTGTCATCATGCTGGCCCTTGCCAAAATGATAATAGCATATTTAAATGAAATATTGTGCTAAATATGAAGGAAAGGGGCAAGAAACCGAGTGAATGTGTGTTCTTATTTGTCTTTTTTAAAAGTGGTGTTACTGTAGTTAATAGATATTGCAGGGCATTTGTTATAGAATTTCACACAAGTGGACAATTTATACACAATCTTCTCATTGGGGTAACATTTGGACCCAAGTGCTGTGCTTTGTCTCTGAAGCTGAATTTTAGTCACAAATTTTGTGCATTTTGCACAATTAGCAAAACAAAGGTTTTCAAGAACAGCCAGACTTCTCTGTGGAGGTTGGAAAATTGTTTAGTAAGCACTGACAACCCAACAGTACATTTAGAATAACTGATAAAGTTATTAAAATAATTATATTGCAAATATGTATATTCAGCATTACCAGGCTAGACAGCAACTGAAAGGGTTAAGTATATTAGCCGTGGGAAGCATGAGTATGCAGATTTTGCCCGAGGGGGGCTATGGTGGTAGCAGACCAGAAGTCGAATGTGATGACAGTAAGTTGGTAAAGGGGGCCTTCTGAGCTGGTGACCTGCAGCTAGGGTTGTTTAGGGTGTCTGGCTTAGCTTGATGAAAAGGCTGGGGTAATCCCCATATGGGTAGCGTTATACGTAGCTGGGGGTATAGCTACGTAGGGTTAATATTTGGCTTAATGCTTTGTATGATATTTAATTGACATATTCTTGAAGTATTCACAAGGAGCCTGTGATAAAGTTTAAAGTTATAAACTACAAAAAAGAAAATCATGAAAAAACTCAGTTTGAGAGATTTGTAAAACGTCTTATATGTAACCCCTTGTATGCCTTTTAAGAGTTGTTCATATAAGCAATGCCATCATGAGATGGTCCTACAGCAAATACCAAAGACCAGGGATGACAAACCTAAAGTTATTATGGCACAAGGCAGTCAAATCTAATGACTGGGAGCAGTCTGGTGTTGGCCATATATGAATAAATGCAAAGTATCTATATGTATAAATCTTTTATTATTTACAAATATGCATTGAAATATTGTGGATTATCCCCAAAGGAACAAGGATGTTTTTAATTTAGCTCATCATCTGTTGCTATAACTAACACCTAAAAGTCGTTCACAGGCCATAATTATCAGCTGTTCATTTTACCAAATCCTTAAATCCTCCAACATATGTTAGTATATCCAATATCTACATTCTCTAAGAGCTTATGGACTTTCCCGAATCAGTGACATACCGTAAGGCCAAATCAGAGCCATGTTAAAGACAAGCCCTGGATACTAAGAGGAAGGGCTGCATGACCGGGCCTATATTTAACTGGAAGCGTGCTGGCCAGGTTTTAAGGGTCATGTAAGGGACATCCTATGGGGTCCCATATCCTCGTAGGGGTGGGGGTTTTGGTGGCTATTTAGGGGACCCTTTTTCCCGCCATTGATCAGAAAATCAGTTAATCAGAGTGACAAACCCAGGAATTTCCCGCCCTCCCTCCCCAATTTTTCTGTTCTAACTGTATGTGGTGTACGGCAGAATTTTGAGATAGGTATGCTGAATTTACGATTGGTTGTTATGCCAACATTCATGTTTAATTTGTTTTCTCCACGGGTTCAGTCCCTGGGGGAACTTTCGAAGGGTAGGGTGTTCCGACCCAACGGTCTCCGTTTGGAATTTGGCGGGATATCCCTACAAGATGTTGTTTGGTTATGGTTTTTACATCTTATTAATGCATAACCTATCTCTTGTTTTATTAATATTTAATATATTTTCTTGAACTTGTCACAGTTAATAAAGCACTGTGGCCTTACACTTTTTCCAACGACCTCATGTCTATTGTGTTTTTATTTCATGTCGTTTCGCTGTATGTTAACATATATAGTGCCCGAGTCAAGTGAGACATTCATACTGGTCTTGCAAACTCAGAAGTTGTATAGCTGTTATATTTGATAATGGCTCATGGATGATCCGTGGTCTTTATATGGAATCAGAACCTGTTCGGTTGCACATTTAATAACCTGTTCATTCGGTTTTGATTCAATTTAAAGTGAGCTGCTTAATTGACAACGAAGGATCCTTAATTTAAACAGAGTCAGTTTTGAGTCTGTTCAGTTAATGATACTTTTTTCCACATTGCAATGGACACGCAACACAGCGTTATCATATGAAACCATGCTTATCGTATTCAAGTTTTCTGCATAACAAGAATGTAACAATTAATAAGCCAGGATATATTGTGCTTGTGCAACAAGAGGGACCTGGGGTATGGTCATTTAGTTTTATGATTCTGTTTAATTTGGATTTTTCCAATCCCCAGCTTATTTTCCCACAGGCCAGACTTAATAATCAAGATCCATGTTCCGTGCGTCGTACTCTAATTAAGGACACTGCTTAATTAGAAAGCTTAGCTGGTGCCAAATAACTAAATCAATAACAAATCCAATGGAGGGAAAAGAGGCATAAGATAACTTTTTTGTACAGAAATCAACTCTAAGCAATATTTAGTGAAGGCCATGTGAAGAAGCCCCCAGTGTTTTTTTTATGTAACATCTAATATATGGCATAGTCAGGGTTCTAAGAGCTACTGTGCTTTGGACAACAAAAATGTTCTAATAATTAGATCTAAACGCAAGAGGGATTTGGAAATAAGCAACTTACCTCACAGTGCATATCTGTCCAGGCTACATACAAGGAGAAACATGCAGGGCAAGTGTTTAGGTAGGGAGCTGGGGAATGGTTGACATTGTTAAAGGCTGTAGAAGTCTTGGGCTCTGGAACCAAAGAGGGGCGCATGAACATGTAGAGAAAGCAAAAAAATCCAAAATAGTGTAATAAATTCAAGTAAATGAAATATATGGAGTGTGAATTGCACTCACAAACTTGGCTTTAAAAACAGCTCATCAGAAAGACCTTGGAGTCTTCGTGGGGTCTGTAATACAGGAAAAGCCACAAACTGGTGCAGTAAGTTCAAACAATATTTTTAATAAATGAATCAGAGCAACTTACAAGCAGGTTGGCATAACAACCGGGTTATGCATACAAGCAGTGGGTAAAAAGTCTCCACCGAGACTGCAGAAGGTAAGTGAAGTCCGTGAAAAGTCTGTAGAAAGTAGTCTATATGTCCGTGATAAAATTCGGTAAGTGTCTCAACGCGTTTCGCCGAGCTATGTGTCGGCTTCCTCAGGAGAAATTCAATTGATGTGTGTGTTTCTTTCAGGTGCGTTTAAAAAGGATCTCCGGGTGCCGTCTTCTATAGCTACGTCATCCTTAATTCCTTTATTACTCCGTTTATTAGTACACATCTTGATATATTTTTTTACATATATAATACTTTTGTTCACATATACAATACCAATTCTTTTACATAATAATACTAATTCTTTTATATCTATACCATTGATATTTATTTTTATTTATTTATTTTTTCATATATATATATTCATCCATTATACACATATATACATATATATTATTATTATCATCATATGCACATGTTGTCTTACCGTTTGTACAATTATTTTTAGACATGATACACACTTATATTCATCCATATCTATATACATCATTATTATTTTTATTTATAGATATACCTCTTTTACATGCATCTATATCCTAGTCATTAGGATAGACATACTTATACATATATACTTTCTAATATAATTCTTCATATATATATTAATATGCTTTATACATGCTTTTGATTTTATTCACTCTTATCCTTTCACTCGTTTCGGGGGTTTGTTCCTACCTATCCGTTCTTCATTCTCACATCATAAAACGAATCGCAAAAATAAATATTTTTATTTTTATTCATAATCATCTCTATTTCTGATGTCTCCCGGTTTCCGTCTGCAAATACGAGCTCTCACAAGTCTCTGTGGTCGCAAGTACCGCAGATATGAACGATGAATTTCCTGCTCTTCATCGCCCCCGCCCATCCGATGTTTCCATACAAAGAACTTTATGCGTACGCGCGAAAGACAGACAAGATAGAGAGACAGCGGGGATGCTACGCGATGACGTAGCTATAGAAGGACGGCACCCAGAGATCCTTTTTAAACGCACCTGAAAGAAACACACACATCAATTGAATTTCTCCTGAGGAAGCCGACACATAGCTCGGCGAAACGCGTTGAGACACTTACCGAATTTTATCACGGACATATAGACTACTTTCTACGGGCTTTTCACGGACTTCACTTACATTCTGCAGTCTCGGTGGAGACTTTTTACCCACTGCTTGTATGCATAACCCGGTTGTTATGCCCACCTGCTTGTAAGTTGCTCTGATTCATTTATTAAAAATATTGTTTGAACTTACTGCACCAGTTTGTGGCTTTTCCTGTATTACAGACCCCACGAAGACTTCAAGGTCTTTCTGATGGGGTGTTTTTAAAGCCAAGTTTGTGAGTGCAATTCACACTCCATATATTTCATTTACTTGAATTTATTACACTATTTTGAATTTTTTTGTTTTCTCTACATGTTCATGCGCCCCTCTTTGGTTCCATTGACTTTTTGAACACTTATGAGGAGTGTTATTTGGGAGCAGCAGAACTTGTAGGGTATTTATTTATTTCTTCATTCACACATCTACACGTGAAGGTGGTTTCTTTGTTTTTTCTGAAGTCTTGGGCTCTGCCAGCATTTTTTATTATAGTTAAGAACAGCAGTTTGTTTAGCGCAGTGGACTCCTTGACTGGTAGTTTTGCTACATCAACAAATATTTTGTAACCTAGGAACATAAAACCCGGCATTCAAATATTTGTAGAAGTCATCTTTGGTGCACAGACACAGAAAAGTGTGTTTTTTTATGTACACAAAACGGGTATAAAACATTGACTAAAATTGTACTCACTCTTCCCTTATTTAATTAATTATTTGTTGTCCGAATTCTGTGTTTTTTTAACTAAAACTTCCACAACTAACCACGTCTCAGCTTTGAATAACCCACCATACTTTTTCTTCTGCCTTCTTTCCTTCCCCAAATTTAAGCAAAAGGCGTGAAATAAATATGGAAATTGTGCAAGTACTTGTAACAGCGGCAAGACTAAATTTTGTTGGCTAAACTGCTTAGTTCATATAATAGCATCTCATCTTTTATTGAAATTTCTGTATTACGAAAACATTGTGACTTCTGTGACACATGTGCTACACTTAGCTCCATTGTCTCATGATTTAACAAAATAAGGATGAAACCAGTTAAGTCAGGTGAATGTTTTGTCAGCTCTCATTATTCAGGTGACTGTTTCATCATTTCTTTGAATAAAATTAATGTTCATAACTTTTTAACCAAAACCATTAAAAAAAATTTTAAGTCGTGTCATCTCTGCAAATCCTGACAATTGGAAGTGACTAGCAGTAGACCTTTCAATAATCGAATTCTACAATTCACATTTTTGGAAATTTATATATTTTGGTACCTTTATTACCTTTAAAAAGCACCATTTTCATGTCGCTTTCTGTTTCACCTAGTATTATTTAACATGGAAATGAAGAACAAGGAAATGTTTTTTTTTTGGCAGATTATGAAATAATGCTATGTATAAAACATTGGTTAAACTGACAATCTTTATCATCCAGAGCCTTGCTTATATAATACTCACAAAGTTAGCGCAACATAACTGTTATTTTTTAATTAATTATATGGTTTCACTAAAGTTGTCTACATTGCAGCATAATAGATAAGCAAAATAGATAATGTACGCCTGTATTTAATTGTGAGTCGGGTGCCAAAAGACACCATAGTTTTCCTAAGTTAATATTCACGGAAGCAATAAGCTTTTAAATGTACATCACCAATAAATCCAACACAATACACTGTTACCATTTTGTTTCCATATTGTATTCATATTCAATGCCAAAGCCTATTATAGAAGAGTAGAACACTGTAACTTCTTCTGATGTTGCCAAGTTGTAAGTAAGCCAATAAGGGTATTATTAAAATCTTGCAAGCAACTAGCCAATAAAGGTATAATTTTTTACCAAAATTCCTCTTTTTCTTTCTATGGCTAACATGGAGTGTATTCCAAAGAATTAAGTTATGGCCCACATCATACTACCTACTTTTTAGGTCGATAGTCAGGAATCGACCTGTCCAAAGAGATCCTGTCACTGAGTTGTGCATTATAACCATATTCTTCATATTTAGTCTCTGATTCATGGCTGTCATCTCTCAAGGTTGCAGCCATTCCTCCTTGTCCAATCCCTCCTGGACCTTCCACAAGCCCCATCGGCTTAGCTAATCCTAAAAGAAAAAACATATATTAACAATATCACAACCTGTGTAATACTTACACGTTTTAATATTAAACAACAAAAATACCCCTGTCTTTTTCAATGACTTAAGTCAAATTAAGTAAATTGTATCCAATGTCAGTATGTCATTCAAGTTATTTGGCTGTGTTCTTCCAGTGTGCTGATGTTTGCCTTTCCAATAACAAGATTCTAAAATGCAGGAGCGTGAACATTTTGAAATGTGATAATTGTTTTTACAAAAGGTTGTGCTGCTTATCAAGGCTTTCAGAGGGTTTATTATTCTAATGGGAAACAGTGGAAAATCCACTCTGCTTAATGCTTTATCGCCAGCCCTGCAGGGCCAGTAATTAATGGATGTGTGCATGTGCTGGAAGCTTCCAAAGGTCTATCCTTTGTATAAGATCTCTGCTATCATCAGACAGGAGGAAGACTCCCTGCAGTGGTAGGGCTCGCTTTCCAAGTTTCACTATATCTATTTTTTGGATAATGAATTCATGTTCATTCATCGTTATTTCTTTGTCTTTTGGACTGTGACTACTTATCTTAATTTTTATCTATAGTAGCCAATTCTATGAAATGTCTTATTCCTTCTGTTCTTTGTGGTGTATGTACTGCCACAGAACGACAAGTGCCAGATACTTTAAGAAGTTTACTTTACAGCAGCCTTCACCCATCTTTAGTGGCATCAAATGCTCTATTGTAATGTTATTTTAACCCCATCAGTATTAATGATTATAACTGCACTCAAACACTAAATACACGGTGGCTCCTAAATGCCCTATGTACACTCACTCTGTATGTATGTACTAAATAATACATGGTGTGTTAAGTCAAGGGCAACACACACAAGATTGGCAGTGACCAGCCACAGTCTCAAAGTACATTTTTTTTAAATAGATACTCTTGTCCCTCATGTTTTATCTTTTTAATGGATGTTGAAATTTATCAAATGTAAATTTGAGCATTTGTTTTTGAGGAGTTAGAAAATTAGAAATTTATTTTTTCTGAGCATGCACAGTAGCATGTAAGCTCAACTGATATGTGTGAGCTCAATTTCTGAACTCTAAAATAAATGCACTTGCGGAATTGCACAGGCTAAAATGAGTACATGAAACGATCATCAATGTGCATTTAATAACACACACACGTTGCAGCGTCCCTTTAATTGTCATATGGTAAATCTAGTAAATCCACTATTCAGACATGCGCTGGTTGTCCTGTCACTGAGGGATTGCGTTATGTGTCAATAAATTGACCATTCCTACCAGGCAGCTGGTAAATATGGAGCATGTTTGTTTCCTGCAGCCATATTTCCATTCTATGAATTGTTGGTTTACGCACCAGAATTTGCATTTGCCTCCAAATCACTGCTCACAACCAAGCAAGTGATGGAACAACATCATCTCTTTAAAGCAGCAGGCAGGTTTAATGAGATTTTTTAAAAATCTATTCTGAGAATAAATATAGTATATTTCACAGTATAAGTGAATAATTCATATACAGTAGTAGCTATTTCTTTCATGTGTAACAGGAGCCTCTTGCAAGCAACTGCAGATAATCACCCCCTTCATTTTTTTGTATAACCTCTAGAACAGGAAAACTATTTTTGCAGAAGGGTTTTTAGAAATATTGTTACAATTGTTTGCTTGCATCGGGAAAATGGTCTCTTTGAGGTGTCCTTTTGATATATAAGTATAGGGATTTTCAGTTATTTTTCAGACATGGTTAGCCAACCCAAAAGTAGTTACCCCTCATCTGACACATCACATCCCACCTAGCCATAGTTCCACCATTCCACCCTTTTCTTTTTAATTCAAATGAAGGCAGAAAAGTTGTAGTTAACAAATACATTATCTCTAAAATAGGACAGAGGATATTCCGAATTTTTAGCGTGCCACCACCTCATAGAGCTGCCCAGGACCAGTGGACCATCCTTACGGTCTATTGCTGCCTTCCTCAAAAGATGATCATCATGGATGGTTCTTTCTTAGTGAGGCCATGTTGAACTTCTATATCCAAGCCTTTCACTGTATTTGGTGTTACTTTAGTAAGAATGAGTGGGAGCTCCTACCTTAATTTTACTGGCATTTTAGTATCTGTTCTGCATATTTTAAACTCAAAAACCTGCTCCAATATACTTTTTTTTTTTCAAAACTTGACTGATGTTGTTTTCTGTATATTTTCATGATCCCTACTATTAGTGGCACCCTTCTATACGACTGAGGAAATAAGTCTGCAGAGATCTGACACCATATTTACCACGGGGGAATGCTAGAGAAATAGAGAAAAATAGTTGGAGGCATATTCTCTTATATAATTGTTATAGACACTACTATGACATAATCTGACTCTTTATTTTTATAAGCAGGTGGGAATTACCAGCTAAATGTTTAATTTGCACCAGCTGCCACTTCAAATTACATTTGAAGCAGCAATTACACTAGAAAGGGACCTGAAAATGTACCAGACTAGGGCACTAAACATAGTACCAAATATAGGGTGTCAACACTGCAGGGGCGGATTGGGGATGATGAGGTGGTCAAACCATGGAGATCTCCGGGTTTCACCTGGAGACTCTGGGTGAAGCACCGCTTCTCTGAGCCTCCGGGTCATCGCGAGGAAACTCTGGGTCATGGGAGCGTTGTTGAAGAATCACCCACTGACTTCAGCGGGACAACCTACCCACATCCCGCAAGGGGGTCTCCGTGTAGTCAGAGCGTTCCCAGGTATGGAGGTGGCCTGTCACTTTAAGGCTGTTGGCCGCCAAATTACATAAGGCTGGATATGAAAGGCTACATATTACGTTTTTATGCTTACACAGCGTGAGGAAGTGCATACTGAACTGGTGGTCACACATTGAAGCACCTAGATAAGAGTATGGAGTGCTCTCAGCCAACAGCCCACCGGGCATGTGCCAGATTTCCATTCCAGGACTGCGAGATTGCATGTAAACCTAGGGTGCCACAGTTTATCAAAAAAGAGCATATTTTGGGATATATATTAAGATAGCCAAGAAAGACAACTGTTATTCAAGAGAAAAAACTAATTTCATTGCTTACCTATGAAAAAAATGTGTATGATTGAAGGAGTGATTATGCAACTATGTAAATAGAGATTTACTAAGTATAGCCACGGACAACAGAGGAACTATATGTATTATAATATATGATACAGCAATGGATCTGCAGTGCTGATTTTTTTGGTTCCTTTTATGACAAGGGCTAAAGGATATTTTTGTAACTTAGTAATTTAAGTTAAAAAACATAAAATCCATTGAGTCCAACCCTGCTGTTGCGCCACATTCAAAAGATTCATAGTTGTGCCTCAAAAGGGGGAAACGTTTGTTCCTGACCACAAAATTTTAATCTGATTTCTCACTGGATCAAAATTCTATCACTAATGATGTCCTAATTTATCTTTATATCCCTTTATATCCCTGTACACTAATCTTTGCTAAAACAATATCCATAAATTGAATATGATAGCAGAACCTTTGTAAGTATTTGTATGATATCGAGTAACTCTAATTTTCTCAAGTTGATGTTCTATTCCCCTTATTATTTTGTTGGCCCACATCGGTACCATTTTTTTTAGGCTCAATAATGTTTTGGGTTTTTTTAAAAAGGGTGCCCTGAATTGCACTTCAATTCATATCAAGATGGAGGTCTTACCACTGAGTAGTAAAATTAAATAAAATTACATTTCCGCCTTGTGAGACAATAAACCTTTTCACGTGACAATATTATACTGGCTTTTACCGCCACTACCTGACATTGAACACAGTTGCTAAATTTATTGTCAGGGTGTGTCCTTATAATCCAGATAGTGATTGATGTGTTTCAATCCCTGGCATGCATGAGACTGTTCATCGGTATGAAAGCAAAGGCTAAACTACACAGCCTGCAGATTAGTGCATTTCTTTTCTTAGAAAACCATACCTGGTTGTATGTGGTTGTACATTATTTACAATCCAGGCCATATAGACAGTCTCAATCTCAAGGGTAATACACCTTGCTCTTCACTAGCAGCTGAAGTCACAAAAGTTACATGTGAATTAACACCCTGCTAGGATGTGTCATAGTTTTGATAAAATACAACTAAACACCCTACCTCGATTATTTGTGGGACTCTTTTGAAGCAATAACAATCTGCCTTTGCAATCATTTTATAGTGTTTGAATCAGCAATATACCATAGCTGAGCGGGTAAAGAAATGAATACAGTAATTAACACTTGGTTGCAAGAAACTGTTAAAATCGATCAAAGAAATCTGAGTTTTTTTCCTGTTACCTTCTAGTTGTATCAATTTATGTCATTTATCTCCATTGGACTCATTGAGTGCAAAATCTGTAGCACTACTTAAGTGTTTTGAAGTTAGCATTACAATTAATGAAGTGCAACTCCTTTACAATGATACGAATGTTATAGTTTCTTTGAAATCCTGGCGGTGTCCACCATACATCTCTGTAAGTAGAGGAATAGTAGTAGGAAGCAGCCTTGAATATTTAGGAAACTGGCAGCTTATCTTTTCTTGGCATGCTGCCTCTTTCCTTAACCCCAGCCCAGATGTGCCATAATCCTCTACAAATGCAAAAGATCCACTGTCTTATTGCTTCATTATGCCCTCTATTATTTAGCTTGCCTCACAGTCGCAACTCATTCAGATAATCAGTACTGGCTAGACCAGCTATTTTTTTCCCTTTTGCTTTCTTCTTACTCTGCAAAGCCTTCCTAAGATAAAACAATCGTTCTATTTTCCCTTATTTTCTATTAAAGGGGCTGTCTACCTATATGGCTATCCCCTAGAATTATTAAGGCTTATGATAAATTACATACAGGAAGCCACCTGCTTGGTACATGCAGCTGCCCCGAAGCTTACACTTTTGCGATGTGAGGCCACGCACTAAAGGACATGATCTGCCACACAAGCGGCATTAAAGGTCTATGGGAGGTCCCATCAGAATACTTAACTTCTCAAGGTAGGCTACCTTGATCTCTCCTTCACCTAGAGGAATGGCTGTGTAAAGGGACAAGGCATGCAGCATGTAGACAGCCTTTGGTGGGTTGGTAGAAAGAAGTGTGCAGGGAGTAGGTGTAGTCAAACACTATATCGCTTCCCAGAGAAAGAAGAAACTAATCTAAACACCCAGAAAAGCAGGGCTTCGCTAAGAGACTTTGGGTCAACCCTGGAGAGTTCCCAGTTATGGCCATAGGAGACAAGCCCACCAGGCATTATCCAATGGCTAGTTTGAGCATGCATAGCACAACTGAACATCTAAACCACAACTTTTGCTGATAGAAGCACCCTAGCTTTTCTCACTAGGGTGTAAGCCAACGTCACAGACAGGATGTCTAACCCTTTAAGTTTCTCTATGCAAATTTAGGAAAATAAAAAGTAATCTCATCAAGTTGGAAAATGTTTCTTACATAAACTAAATTTAAGAGTTAATCACACTTTTTCAAACTTTTGCTTATTATACTAATATGTAATTATGGGGCACATCTACAGTATGACAGCAATACCTTCCGTCTTGCCTATCCTTTCCTTCCCCCTCTCATTCCTTTTCTGCTTCTCCTATCTAAAACCCACCACTCTAGCTCTGTTTAATATATTATTTCTACTTATTTCTCCTACTATTTCTGCTCTGTCTTGCTTTCATTTTTGTTCTCCCCAAATGTTCTTATGAAGAATATTTACCACCTGTACAGTATAACTCTAATAAAGTCATTCTTTGTATATTAGTATTCATGTCTGTGCCAGACAAAAAGTGTGGGGGGGAACTATTTTCCTGTAACACTATAAAGTGTGTTATAGTCAATGCTTTATAAGGATGATTTGTGGATATTTCTTATTATGCACATATATTAAGTGATAACAAAGATACAGAACAGATACAGATTACCCAATTTTTCATTTCAATCCAGAAAATAAACATAGGTAAAGGTGTATATATATATATATATATATATATATATATATATACCTCATACCCCCAACATTTCATGTGTCCAAACACATTTCAGTATTTCTAAAAAATAAAAAGCATAAGCTATAGGTACATTTAAGAAATCAATATTTAATTATGCTTAAAAGCTGCTAGTTCTCTTTTATGGTTAGTGGTGGTTATGCACCCAATTACAAAGGGTGCATAAAAAGGTGTCTATCTTCAGTTGTCTCCACCTCCTGAAAACTGTTGATGGTGACTGGGGTTCTTGGGCAGGAGAAAAAAAAATAAAACTCAAGGACATATTGGTGAATTGACATTAAGCAGCAAGATGCATGACCACTTCCTTACACATCATACGAAGGACTGCGCTCTTAAACCTGAGCTTCTGTTTGAGCTGGCACTGTTTTCCAGAAAGGAAAGACATAATCAATTGTTATAGCCTCCTGAACATGATATCTCTCTGGCAGCACCTGGTACACCATTAGGAGGATAGTTAATTTCTTGTAGTCGCTGATTATATTCAAGGCTAAGCTGCAGATGTGTGTTCAGAGCTATCTCACATCCATCATACCCTTCTAAGAACTGGTGTATTGTTTGTATGATAATATACCTGACCCTCCCCCATGGAGATAAAGCCTCCTGGGGATTCCTGCCAGTGTATTGATTAAAGTATATCGTGTGTAATCAGTATCTGAATGATATTGCTGAATATGAAAAATATAAACCAGTGTCAGCGATACCATGTAGCTTCTTTCTTTTCTTTTTTTTAACTAAGGAAACCTGATTGATAATTTACACAAGTCAAACATGATCCTGGCTTAACCAGTAACATTCATTTGCTAGGATAATCCTCTCCCAAATCTCTTATTCCACTCCATGTCCAAACACACAGAAAATCATTATTTATCTTTTGTGTATTAAATAGACAAATATCAACTGTAGTAAATTCTGCAGTTTAAAGTCCTTCAAATAAACATCTGTCAATTTCCCTATACCCTACATGTTACAGTTCTGTATAATAAATAAACCTATGTAATAATGCTTATAGGTCATGATAAGCATTGTAGCTATATACAGGAGCTACCTAAAGTTTATAGCGTCGAAGAAAGGTATTGTTTATGTTACTGTTCTTGGGATCTGCAAAGTTATTACTCCCTGTTTACTTATAGCTGCAATATTGTTAAGATATTGATATTGGTTATTCTTTATTGGCTTGTAATGGTGGGTTAGAAGAAGGGAGATAACTTCAGCATGGGAAATGATATACAATGGGCAATTGTCCCAGCATCACTGGTGGCAATGGGGTCCTCACTTCTGCATGCATACAGTACTTGTGCTGGGTAATGTGGTAGCACAGATGTGGACCCACTTGGTGCACAGGAACCTCTGCTGCAGATATATTTACAGAGACCATTATGGTCATCAGTGATTGCAAAGTCAGTTTCCTGCCTTCTATCATGTGACATGATGATCTGTAAGGAGCGTAATTTTGAGGTATATGCTGCAAGTTGGAGCTATGTGGCTCTCTGCTTGTAAACAAAAGGCAACTATGGTTACTATGTGAGGATCTGCAGCTACAGGAAGAGAGATACTCTGCAGGTAGGAGCCTGGGGTTTGTATAGCAGTCACTGGTTATGCAGATACTGTATGTGGGTATGTGTATTTATGTGGGGATAGCTCTGTAGGAAAGCATATTGTATTTCTTATTTCTGTAAGTAAAATTGCTATGTTGTGCCCTACTTGTTATGTCTTGTATGTCCATTGTACAGCATTGCTGAATATGATGCTGCTACATAAAACAATAAAAAATAATATGTCTATGTGCGTTTATTCATACATGTACGTTATGCCTTTGTGTGCAAAGTAACACTAGGGCAGAAGCAGCTTCCATGCCATATGTAAAGATTTATTTTTAGAGTGTCTTGCTTCATGGCTGCTTGGTTATTTAGCTGTCATAAAGCTTTGTGGGGAAAAACTTGCTTGTATGATGCCCCCCCAACTTTGTCTGTGTCCCTTTCCTATGCTCGTGCCTATGCCCTGGCTAAATTGTGTGAATAAAAAAGTATGTGTGTGTATAGACATATATGTGCATATTTATATGTTTGTATATAAATAATTATAATTATTCTGGAGGGGGCCCCTTGCAACAGTGTTGCCCCAGCTCCTCACTTCACCGTGATGGTGGGTCTTCCACAGCAGACATGTACTGCTAATTTAATTTCCTTGATTAATTGATCATCAGCAAGTGTTACCACCTTTATAAAAGCTGACGTTTTAGCAGTTTGCTGGTCTAGAGCATTTAGGTGTGTGTTTACACAATGCCAAGCAGGAAAGACATTACCAATGATCTTAGAGAAGCTATTTTTGCTGCCCATCAATCTAGGAAGGGTTATAAGGCAATTTCCAAACAATTTAACGACCAATATTCTACAGTGAGAAAGATTATTCAAAAGTTGAAAACAGTCAAGAAAGCCAGTCTTCCCAGAAGTGGACATCCCAGCAAATTCACCTCAAGGTCAGACCGTGCAATCCTCAGAGAAATTGTAAAAAAAAACAACAAGAGTAACATCTCAGACCTCAGTTGGCATGTTAAATGCTAAAGTTCACAGCTACAGCCAAATGTGAGGCCATCGGTCCTAAAGCTTGGTCATGCAACAGGACAATTATCCTAAGCACACCAGCAAATCTACAACAGAATGGCTGAAAAAGAAAAGAATCAAGGTTGTGCGATGGCCCAGTACATGTCCAGACCTCAACCTGATTGAAATGCTGTGGCAGGACCTTAAGAGAGCTGTGCATAAGCAAATGCACGCAAACCTCAATGAACTGAAGCAATGTTGTAAGGAAGAGTGGTCCAGAATTCCTCCAAAATGATGAGAGACAATGACAATGTCATACAGACAATGGTTAATTCAAGTTGCTGATAAAGTTGGTCCTACAAGCTATTGAATTATGGGGTGTGCTTAGTTGTTCACACATGGCTTCTCCATTTTGGCTTTATTTTTGCTGAATAAATCATGGTGTTATATGTCATATGTTGTTGTTTATCTGAGGTTGTATTTACCTAATTTCTAGATCTCCTAAGGAACAGATAGTTGTTATTATGTCTTGATATGTAAAACCATAGAATTTTAAAAGGGTGCACCTTCTTTTTCACATGACTGTGTGTGATATACAGATGTTTTAGTCCCTACACATGGCACTTGTGAAATAAAAATTGTAATTTCATACAGGGATATTATATTTTGGCATGATCAAATCTGATACATTTGTGCCTTGATTCAAAAATCATCTAGAAAACTGTTGCATCATTTGATGCTACACCTTATTGTATAATGAGATCACACCAAGGAAAATAATGTTTATTTTTATAAAAGGCCTTGGTTCTAATGCACCAAGGAGGTTTCCACCAATGCAATTAAGTGATAGTACTGAGTACAGCTAGCTGCTTTTAGCCTTTTCATTAAAGGAGGCCTATGTGCTATTTACACGTATTAACTATAAACACATTGGGTCATAGTAATGGAACATGGCCGACATAACATTAAAAGCATTAATTAGATTATAAAATGTCAGCATTCATCATAAATGACCTTGAGGTTAAGCAGATGATTTTTTTCCATAATACACAAAATTAATTTTCTTTATCATAGATCTAGTACTCTTTCCTGCCCTTTAAATTTGAGCTAAATACCGTATTGGCTCGAATATAGGCCGCACTTTTTCCCCCCACTTTAAGTCTTTAAAGTGGGGGTGCGGCCTATATTCGGGGTCTAGCGCCGGGCAGGCAGCGGGGTTAGGATACAGATCCCCCGCAGCGGTGCAGGGGACCTGCATCCTACTCTCCGATACGCTCAGACAGCCTCCCCTGCCAGCACTTTCCACGGGGGGGTGCCGGCACGGGAGGTTGTCTAAGCGCATCGTGCGGACAGTCACCGGCTGCGGAGGTTGTTTACCCGCATCGCACGACCGTCCGCACGATGCGTTTTACCTCTGCCCCCAAGACTTACCAGAGCAGACTCCCGGGTGTCTTGCGGGGCTGGCGGGGGACACCTACGCAATACGCCACTGAGTCCCGGCACCGGAAGTTGTATACGCGTATTGCGTAGATGTCTCCCGCCAGCCCCACAAGACACCCGGGAGTCTGCTCTGGTAAGTCGGGGGGGGGAGGACAGTGGCAGAATATCTTGGGGGGGATAGTGGCAGCATATCTCGGGGGGGAGGAGGACAGTGGCAGCATATCTCGGGGGGGGGGACAGTGGCAGCATATCTCGAGGGGGAGGAGGACAGTGGCAGCATATCTCGGGGGAGGAGGACAGTGGCAGCATATCTCGGGGGGGAGGAGGACAGTGGCAGCATATCTCGGGGGGGGGAGGACAGTGGCAGCATATCTCGGGGGGGGAGAGACAGAGTGGCAGCATGTTTTTTTCTTTAAAAAAGCACCAAACTTTTAGGGTGCGGCCTATATCCGAGCCAATTTGGTATAAGACTACAAAATGGATGCAGATAATTACTTTTCCACTTAACTAGATTAACACTAACTAACACGTAACACTTAATTAGAAAATCAATGTGTTAAATTCCTACTATAATCCAGAAAGAGGTCTCTTTTATTTAGGTACTTCTACTAATATAGTCAGACATTGAGTGAAGCCTCCGGTTTTTCCACACCAAACTTGTC
Organism: Spea hammondii; assembly: GCA_029215755.1. Classification (NCBI taxonomy): domain Eukaryota; kingdom Metazoa; phylum Chordata; class Amphibia; order Anura; family Pelobatidae; genus Spea; species Spea hammondii. The sequence continues at coordinate 139,929,077 of JARDYJ010000001.1, read as the reverse complement.
AAACCATATCTTTATGGACCTTGCTTTGTACAGACCTACTTTACAGGAGGCACTATAAGTTCTGGTAGGGAGTGTTCTCCTTGCATCTGCCAAATCTAGATTCCTCCATGAGACTTCCAGTTAATGAGGCGTGATTTATCACTCCAGAGAACTAGTTTTCACTGCTCCAGACTCCAGTGGCAGTGTGCTTTACACCACTACAGCTGACGCTAGGCTTTGCGCATAGTGGTCTCTGGTTTGTGAGCTGCCTTGTCATGGAAACCCATTTTCCGAAACACAGTGCTTGCACTGATGATGCTACCGGATGCAGTTTGGATAGTAAAAAAAAACCATTCCCTTTACTAAAAGGTATACATCTGCTTACATATTTTTATATCCTTATATCTAAACCTTTTTATCCAAACCTATATGTAGGGAGATGTATACCTTTAAGAAAAGTAAACACTTTTTGACCTCTTTTTGACAAGTTCAGATCTGTCTCTATTTGGCTATATAGTCATAGAATACCTGGATGACTCCCTTTGTCTTATACCTGAACCAGAAGCTTTATATCTCTTAAGCATGGATCTACAAGGCTTAATAAACTGTGAGTACAAGATACACAATGGTGGTTAGACATAATTGTTTTCCATTGTATGGTTTGAACATACTATGCAAAATATTTTCTTTTTGATTGTTTGAACCTCTGACCACCTTACAAGTACACTAATCTTAATTTAAAGAGATAAGTATACGTACTATATGTGCAACCTCACTTTATATGTTTTTCAGAAGTGGGGTTGTTGCCTATTCCTGCACCGAAATCCTTTTTAGGGCATTTAATGCTTTCATTATGCTCCTCTCAATCCAGGTTTCATTATTTTGTTGCACCCAAGCATCAAAGTCCAACCAAGCAGTTAATTCTAATATAAATGCCATGTAATGCTTGTGATCATGTATTAGCAAGTAGCAGAAGCTCCAGCACTTTTATACTATGAGAAGGTTCCCTAGAGATTGTAATTTGGACCAGCATGCGATATTTAATGTTTTCTTAATGATCTGGAAAGCACAATTTCACTATTCTTTCCCCTTTTTCTTTCCTTCTTTTTTTGCTGATTAAACTAAACATAATTATAGTTCTATAGTTCTAATTATATATACAGTAAATATATATATAGATATATTGTATGTAGATATATATATATATATATATATATATATATACATGCAGTAGAAGTTGCTCAATGTGTCTAGGGGCTGTAAATTCAAAGTTTTTAAAGCTACAACACAAATGATAGATCTAATTAGAAGCAAACTGAAGAACATAATACATTCAAAATGCAAGGCTACATTTTTAATCTCTTCCTCCCTAATACCAGTTCTTGGGCATTGGACAATTTAAACACCTAGGTTGCTGCTTAGACTGGATTAGGTAAGTAAAAAGTCAGCGTCAGTTTAAACCTGATGCTTAGCTAAATCTAACTCGGCAGGAGCAGAATAAGACTGGAAACCAAGTTAAGCCGTCACTTTTCTGGCACTGGGTCTTTACAGTACACCTCTTGCTTGTACCATAATCTTGAGATTATGCAAGACAATCACACAGCAATAATTTTCTTATATGGAGTCAGATACTAAAAGTGAAGAAATGAAATCAGCAGGAAGATTGGTTTTACCATTTTGCACAAAAACTGCCCTTAAACGATAACCTTCCCAGTGCAGATCATTGCCATTCACTGAAGACTCTACTGAAGTAGTTAAGATCTGAGCTCTGCTTTAAGCATCACATGGGCCAGTGATTTTATACGTTACAGCCTTTCATCTCCGTATATTTTACTGTGCTACTGTTAAATTTTGAAGCCTTTGAAATAATTACCAATAATAATGAGGACGAAAAAAAAAAGGCTAGCAGCAAACACTCATGAATTTTATCAAATTGCATTTTGTTTAGATATTTGTGTATATTACTGGAAAGAGACTGTGACAAAAGGGGGAGAATGAGGCAATTATGGTAAATTATGCCTCTGACCTTACAATTGCTTTTGGCATAAAAGGTTGTGCTCTGGATGGGAAACAGAACATTTTTCAGTCTCATCAATGGGTTATTAGGAGCGGCCAGCAGGAAAAAAAAGAGGAGGGAAAGGACAATTATATGGTGGTGGAAATTTTAATAAAATCAGTATCTAAAACTATCCAGGCGGCTAGCCACATCCGGTCATCCTGTCAATTCACAGCTAAATTACATCTGTGGGGGATTCCTACTTGTACATTTACTGAAAATTATAAGTGACTATGTTGGCTGAACAGCCTGTGTGGGTGTTAAAAGGTTTTTTTTGTTATATGTGTCCTTTTGAACTATTTTCTTTGGACTCAATGCAGAAAGGGGATGAATTTCCTATTAGTGCAAAGCTGCTATTAAGGTAATTGTTCACTGCATGAAATGTGTTAGAAGGAATATGTTTCTTGACCATACTTCATTTTATTGTTTAGTTTTATTCTATTGTATTTTTGAAGAAAATAATATGTTTCCCGCTTCTTGTTCTTCTATATTGGGCAATTTTAACCCATTTTATGGATTTGCACAGCTTTTGCACGAAAATCTACAAGGATGTAGTTGGCAGAACCAATATATACAGTGTATGAAACAAAGAATGGATAATGAAACTAAGGATATTGCATCTAGGAGTGTATGTCTAGTTCTGTCCTGGGATCGCAATCTCCTACAGATCAATTTTAATCGATTATAGACCAAGATGAAAGGTCATGAAAATTCAGCTTGTGCATTCCAGTGTATTGCTTTTGCTTTGCATACATGTGTACTGGATGCTGGGAAAAGACAATTCATCCATGATGAGTAACACACTACAGCGGCCGTGTCAAGAATAGAACACAATGATGTGATATTAGATGAACAAATATTTTCACAAATGCATTACTGTGGAAAGACATCACAGACTGTGAGACATATAACTGATTTAACTCTTTGGGTTCTGGTATGGTGGCTGCACCTGCACAAAGCATTTCCTTCTGTTATTTAAATACTTCAGAATAAAAATAATACAGGATGACATGAAGAAAGTGTCTTCGATTTAAAAAAAACAGCTTTTTTTTAAATTCTTCAGGACCGGTAAGTTAAACACTGACCTGCCTAAAAAACTACTACTCGGTCGCGCTGGAACTGGGCGACTTCCGGGACCCTCTGGGGCCCTACCGTGGGGGCTCATGTGACATCACATCCCCTTGTATCGGCGACTTTGTCGGTGTGGAGGGCTACGGGACGTAGGGCCGGTCTCTCTTCGTCGCCATCGCCTATGCTGCCTCTCTGGGACAGCCCGGACTTTGCTCCGGGTCGGCTCTGGGGGCCTGAGGGGTACGCGGGACTCCCCCTGCCCGTCCGGGCTCGGGACCTGCTGGCGGGTGGGTCAGTCATGGCACTTGGGGACCTGTGCCCGGACGCTGCATTTTCCTGGTCTGACCGATTTGCGCACCACCAGGTTACGCACTACCTCAACACCCTTCCCAACCGCCAACGTTTACACAGGGACCTAACCTGTTTTGAGACTTTGTGCTCGGGTGAGCACTCCCCTAGAGGTGGCATCTCTTTGCTCTACTCCCTGCTCCTGACCTCTATGCACACCACGAGGCCTTCCTTCTGCTCGAGTTGGGAGTCCTTGAGCCCTGAGACTCTTACGGATGAAGACTGGGAGAAGATATTCATTCTCACTCACAAAAGCTCGAGGGCGACTAGGGTGCAGGAAACAAATTATAAAATTTTGACCCACTGGTATCGCACGCCTCAGAGGCTACACCTTAAGTTCCCCGACTCCTCGGATAGATGCTGTCGATGTGATGGGGATGTGGGTACGATGCTGCACCTGTGGTGGGACTGCCCCTGGATCCAGCTGTTTTGGAAGGAGGTCCACCGTGTGATCTCGGATCTCTCAGATTCCCCTCCCCCTTTTCATGCATTGTCGATGCTTTTGCACCACACTCCTCACTCTCTCTCACACTATAAACGCTCGGTTGTGCGTCATCTCCTTGACGCGGCCAAGGGCCTCATTCCTTTGTATTGGAAGCAAGCGTGCTCCCCGCCGATCCGGGAATGGATGTCCCGGGTCGAGGACGTTCGGAAGATCGAGGATCTCTCCGCTGTTTCTTTGAAGCAGAGGGAGAGGTACACGGCCACTTGGTTTCACTGGCTCTCTTTTGTGCCCCCTCACGACATATAGTTGGGCCTCTCCTGCGTCCGCCTTTTACGCTCTGTGTTCTCGCTGACACTGTGTATACGACTGTTCTTTTCATTGTTTATTATGGGGCCTGCGTGCGCTCTCGCATTTCTGGTGATTGTCGTTTCTGATGTAACCCCTGCGCGGGTTCTTATGCGCTTTCTGTTTTGATGTTCTGCTGCCGTGTATGGACATGTATACCTATCCCCTCCCCATCCCCTTTTTTTCCTTCTGTATCCTCTCCCCCACCCTACTCCCATAAAATTACTACAAAATTCAATAAACGTTGATTTCGAAAAAAAACAAACTACTACTCATAAGGGGTGGTGGTTCCTTAAAGAAGTGTATTACCCCTGATTTTATTTCATTATATAACAACTTGGTTGTCAAAAATGTCACACTCATTGTTCTGAACTAATAACACACTCTCGGGTTGATACTCCTGTATAAAGGGGAGTAACTCCCACTGCAACCGTTTGCACAGAATTTCATACAATAAAGACTCGGCAGTTCCAGTAATCAGGGACCTCAGATTCAACTGGAAGAGGAAAACATTGCAGCTTTTAAATAGCATCTATTATATTGTAATATAATGACATTATTTTAATTTAAATTATTAGCAGAAAGTGAGATAAAAATCACAGCAATAAGCCTCTGGCAAAAAAACTGATGTTTTTCTATACTTGTTACCAAGACATACCTTATCACTCAAATGGTTCAGTTATCTATAAGTACATTTAGTATATATGTTTGTGTATGTATGTATATATATACATATATACATGTGTGTAAATAAATATAAAGGCATTCATGTGGAACATAACAGATGAGGCAAAGGACAAATGTACAAAGAACAATTTCGATATTGTATGTTAAGTCTCTAAACGGTGAGATCATATGAAAGAGACATCTGTTTGTGAGACACATGGTTATCGACATGTTTATAGACATATTTAGGCAGCTTGAACCAGAATATGTATTACGTGACTTTTAGAACCATAAGCTTTCACCATAAACTTAGATGTACACCTAAACATAAAAGCAAAAAAGGCACAAGCCAGATGTAGAACTATATTTTTAATAAAGTGGATATATAATTCAGTTCATCTTCCAATACTACTAATCAGCAATAGAATCTTTGAAAACATTGAACATTTTTTTTCTGGAGATATTGTTTGCTGCCTGTTTTTGACATTCGACAACTTAGAACTTTTAATAATTTGCTAACACCATTTTGTGCAAGGTGGTTTAAGCTCCAGTGATCTGAATGTAACTGTAATACTTTCAGGCAATGAGATAAATGGTTGGCAGAGATTCAGTCAAATACATCCTAAATCTGTTGCTTCAAGCATTAATCCCATTGCCCTGTCCTGTCCAGAATACTAATGTTAAATCACCCTATTATTACATGCATCTGGGGTATTTCGTTTTAACGAGGTGCTACATAAAGGACACTACTGGCGCAATGATTTTGGTTGCAATGATGATTGCACAGCCTTTTCCACTGGAATTGTTTTCTTATACAAAAGTTCCATATGTAATCTCAAAGATGAGAATAATATTTTGTAAGGTGATATACCATTTTACCCAATGTTAATGAGAAGTGAAAAACCTGTGCAACAATACATACTGTAACCTTAACAGAGTATTGGAAAAGACCTGCTTGGTATATCAAGAGATCATCCAGATCAATGATTCTTAACAGTTTTCCAACTAACCTATAACTATTAATTGGTTGTGCTTAGCAATTGTCCTAAAACTTAATATCTCCATTGACAAGATGCCCTGGCAGCAAGTGTTTCTTCCACAAAGTCTTTTTGGGTTCTGAACTAAGCACATACTGAAGTACCCCCTGGCCATGTTAGCATTACCCCAATATACACCAAGACTCATGGTGTATAATCATCCACTATCCTGGTTCATTTCGAACAAAATTGTTTTTTTTTGGATACTTCCTGATGAGAAATCCCCTTTCTCACTAGAAAATAAATAAATAAGTCTAAGGTAGGGGACTGTATTAACCTTAACCTTTAGAGAAGAACAGGGTCAAAATGACCAATGCATTTTTAATGATGATGTCATTACATTTCTCATTAAGAAATCAGGACACCTGCTTAGGGATTTTTGGAATTCAGGAAATACTAGCAGCCCTCTCTTAACATTTTAACATAAACAATGTTTAGTGAGTTATTTCCTTCTGTGCATATTCCTAGAGCCAGAAACTGCATCAAGTAGCTATTTGTTCAACAGAATGCATGTTATGCGGAACCTGAGAATCCAAAGGCAAAATATTATATTGGGGCACTGTTCTGTCTGCAACAAAGAAAGCGAGCGACTCCAGGGTAGGCAACACAATAAAGCATCAGAAAAAAGCAAACAAGGTACTGGGATGCATAGCTAGAAGCATTAGTAGCAAAAAGAAGGAGGTGGTTCTGCCACTACACAGATCTCTGGTTAGACCATTACCTACAATATTGTATACAGTTCTGGGAACCTGATATCCAGAGGGATAATGCATCCTAGAGCAAGTTCAGAGAGGAGCTACTAAAATGGTGAATGGTTTGCAGGATAACAATTATCCAGGAAAGACTATGGGATTTCATTGTATATATTGGAGGAAAGAGGGGAGATGTGATAGAAACAATTAAATAAATAAAGGGATTCAACAAAGTAAAAGGAGGAGAAGTAATCTAAAACTAAAGAATCAGAGCCTTATACATAATGTAAGGGAGCTTTAATTTACTAGGAGGGTTGTAGGTATGTAGCACAGCTTCCTAGCAGAAGTGGTAGAGGCTAATACACCACGGGAATTTAAACATGCATAAAGCTATCCTGAATCTAAGACAATACATGACTGATTAAGGTTTTAGTCTCTACATCAGGAAAAGATGAGCCAAATGCTTCTTCTCTGCTGTCAAATGCTATGTTTCTATGCTACCCAATACTGATAGTTAAAGTGTGGCAAACACTGTTGCACGTAGCTGGGTTTGACACTATCTAGGAGTGAACGGAAATGTAAAGATCAGAAACGTATAGCATTTAGGGGAATACAAATAGGTGGTTTATAATCATATTGTAGCGCACTCATTTGTTGAAGTGTGACATTGTCAACATGTGCTTAGTGAAAATGTGATAACCAGCTGTGTGGTTTTCTATCAACTTATTTATGGAAGGCGTCAATAGGCAGGTGAGAATATTTCAGCACATCTCAGATCTGCTGTACACAATGTATTTGGAACAAATGCAGGATGTGGTCATATTGATATCACAGGCAATTTGTCCTTTTCTGGAATAAGAAACAAAACGTGACCATGCACAACTAACAGCACTTAACAGAAAGCTGTGAATGAAGACCTGGAGAGCACATTACTATGGTTGTAAACTGTTTGCAGTCACCTTCACAGAATGAAATGATTGCTCACTGACCTAATGTCGTTTTTTAAAGCTTCATTCATAGTGTGACAAAATCTGCTTTTCTGCACTCCTTTATTGTAGTTTTACTGTGTTAAGCGAATGTGTATGCCTGGTAAAGATAGGTCGAAGATGGGTATTTGGTGAACTTCTTTCTTTCACTTATTATTAATATTACTGTTTCCCTTGTACTTCAAGGCTTTCAGCCTGCATCTGCTTACTGTGTTAAATTAACTAGGCTCCTATGCTATCTTATACGAAATATATCATTCCCCTAAATGAAATAAAACAATTCCAACGTTCGCAACACAAATATACAACAAAAATAAAAAGAATGGATACAATAAAAAACATCCATAAATTAAAATGATTACAATATAGCAGTCTACACCACAAATATTATACCGTGATGAAAATCTAACTCTCTTGCATTCATAAACATATTTTCTAAATTGATCGGGATATAATGTGGGCATGAAACATTACATGTCTACAAGAATGAATCCAGGTAATTGTCAACATAATTAGAGTAAATAGAGAGCTACATATATTAAAAATGAGTATAGCCCATTTGTCTAAATCTATTTTTTATTTCAATGTGTGCTTGTGTATTCTATCTATCTATCTATCTATCTATCTATCTATCTATCTATCTATCTATCTAGATATTTAAATGTTCCAGACTAAAACAAATGTTTATATAAATATGATGACATATTGAGTCTTTACCATTTAGTTGGTTATAAACTACTTCTTCAAGGTGGTCAAGTCTCTGCAGAATTGACTCCCGATCCACCAAGGCCCCCACTTTGGTGTTTCTGCTCCTCACCCTGCGATCAGAACTTCTTACAATCTGCACCAGCTCCTGGGACCTGTCCTGGATCCTGCAGTATACGGAAAACAAGATGATCCCCACGAACACCAGTATGTTCACAGTCAGCAAAGTTTTGATTTTCCGTGCCACCGCCATGAAATCTGTGGAGACCCAGCATTAGGGCATCCCAACTGAAGTCAAGCATTTACACCAAGCAGAACAAGCACAGAGCGGCACCTACTGCAAGGACCAAACAGAAGAAGAAGACAATAGGAATGAAGACATTGGGAGATGACCCTCTAGCTCCACTGCCATTCAGAGTTACTGGAAACAGGCGTCAGCACAATAAACATCAGCCACGGAAGGTGAAAGAGGCATTTGCCTAAAAGCATATCTAATGGGTGATGGTTAGAATGTGGTCATAGTCCAGCGATGAAGGCTGTTCTGGATCAGTCCTTCATCCCTTTGTGAAACGGGAGATGTTCTTTCAGCACCACGTTCCTTCCCTAGCGCTCCAGCGGATCTGTGCTGCTTCAGAGCCGGGCAGATCAGGGAGCTGTCCCTTTCAGCACCACCTTCCGAGACTCGCTCCCGTGTATAGAACGATTGTCAATCACCGATCTCCCCGTCTCTTCTTGTAACAGAATAGATGCAGTGTGTTTGATTTAGAGCACACTAAACAAATGAGTTAAATATATATATACGTATACTGAGAGGTGGGACTTGACTAAGATGCAGTGTTCTGGCTCTCCGTGTATTCGTTGGCAAATTCATTTGTGAGTCTGTTTGTGTGTCTGGGAGTGTGCATGAGTGTGTGTGTGCCTTGTCCCAACACAAGGCGCCTGTGCAAAGTGACGTAGCCAAAGCAATACTCATCAACATTCACTGGCTAAACCCAGTGTTAAAGCCTGTTCGGGAGACTCTGGTGATCACCTTTTCTGCTTCATTGTGAACGGTAAAACAGACATACAGCGATTTAAATACACAATGTTTATATTGCTACCATTTGTCATAGACCAAGTACCTGCAGAACTATGTGAAGATCATGACGGTGCGAGTATTAACATGGATGTGCAGATGATGGTAAAATGGTGTGATTAGGTTAGATGCTCATCTAACAATACACTATAGCTATTATAGGATTGTGAGTCAGATCAATATTTATAGTGATCAGTGACACAAATACCAGCAATGGCTAATAATAAATATATGACATTGTTATAGTTGCAGGTCATGTCATCCATTCCAGTGTTTAACATGCATGTTGGTCTTTTTGACAGCTGGTTAATTCCAGTGCTGTTTTGGATAAGGGAATGAAGCCTGGACAGTTGTTTTGATATACTTTTCCTCAGCATGCCCTAATAATTGGAACTCTAGCTTGCTGGAAAGATTACTGTGCCAGTACATATAACCTTGCAGAATGTCTCATTTGGAAACACTCTGCAGAGTACATAAGGAGTACTGGGGCTTTGGTAATTTTGGCACAAGAACTGTCAAAACCATATGATCATTACTGTTTCTTAAAAGAGGTGTGGATGACAATATGTAGCATAAAACACCTACATGGAAAAAAGGTACATATAGGATGTATGATTTTTGTTTACAATTCCCACTTCTAAACATATATTCAGTGTCGCTCACCTCTTTTTCCTACCAGGTTAGTCTTTGTATATTTTTAAACATGTTTACCTATTTATATGACTATTTTGCTGAAAGTGAAGGATCACACCACGCTGACCAGCCAGGCCATTTAAGGGTCAATATTGCAAGGGACATTATAGAGTATAGTCTCAGTAGATGTTTCAAGGTAGACCAAGAGTAAATGATATGCACATCACCAATGTCCAAATATTGGAGACTGAGATCCTTATACAAAGTATCTAAACTTAACTTAATTCAAACATTTGTTTAAAGAATTTAAACAATGTATGTTCCACAGATTACTATAAAGCTGTGTTTAGGTAACCAAACCATTTTAGCCAATATGAATGTGCTGTATAATTTTGTTTTTTCCGGATCTCTACAATTGACTTTTGTACTGTTGGTCAGAATAAATCTTAACAAAATGTGAGTAGGTGACAGTAAAATGTTAATTATTAACTTTACATACAATGCTGTTAGACAGATGCCCCTGATTGTAAGGTGCCACTGGGTGCATTCTTTCATTGACTAATAAAAAAATCCAAGCGTCTCTTCCAATCAATAGAAAATCTTGTTTTTAAATTATATTAACGGGTAAATGCCAGGAAACATGCCACTTCATCTTGACTGCTTTAATTTGATGTCACTACAGTATCCACCAGATACAGTAGCCGTGACAGTCTGCAACCAGTTGTCTGCTAATGTCAGTAATGTCCAATATTGATTGACATATCACTCAATGTGAAATACTGCTTTCTTTAGCAATCCAAGTGAAAGCATGTTGTTACCAGTTGGTCTATTCATCAATTAACCAAACAACCAACCAATATGCTGCTTTTTACAGAAACAGGGATAATTTTAAAACCCCTTTATTTAAGTTACATATTTTGAGCAAGATCATACCTCATTGACAACATGGATTCTTTTAATGACATCTTATCAAGGCTAGTGCCTTTCCTAGCAACCCAGCTATACATTCATGTGAGCTTCCCAGCATGCATCACAACTTACATTAGCCTGGAAGCAGAGGACCTGAGCCTACATCAGTTGATTATAAGAAGTTCTCTCTTTCTCTTCCTCTCCCTCGCAAAATCTGGACTTAATCTTTTAGCATTGCAAACATTTTACTACTTACAACTTTACGCTTTTTGATTTTTGTCTCCAGATATGGAGACAAGCATTGAGTATCCAAGGAATGCAAATAAACACCTTGTACAGGATTGCCACTTTTGGAAATGATGATGTAACATGCATTCTCATTGATTGAGACTATACATGAAACACCAAAATAAGAATCTCTTATAACATCTCTTATAACATAAAACAGCAAAATAAGAATCTCTTATAACATCTCTTATAACATAAAACAGCAAAATAAGAATTTAGTTTCTCTTCCTTGGAACAGGGTCACTGTGGAGGCTAAGGGACTGGGCTGCTGACCTGTGGGTGATGTCTAGAGAATTTGTGTGTCATATATGCTTTGTTTTTGTATTTTTACAATTTATGCTAATTTATACCTCAATGTATTGGAACCTTGAGCCTCTCTATTAGTGTCCCTATATTTTCCATCCAATTTTTTTGCTGGTCTATGAATGCCCTCCTGATACCTTCATGTAGATTATTGGTAGGCTCCACTTTTTCTTCTTGTCAGTCCTATCCTTTACACCCAGATGTCTATACTTCACCAGCTGGCTGCTTTCTGTAAGTGGCTGGTGAGGTAAGCTGGTTTGCTTATAATATTCACTATGTGAGCGAGAGAGATAACATGGTGTGGAGAGTATGAACAGTGTTATAACTGAATAGCGGTTTTTATGCTGAGTTTAACACTTTTTTCAGTGTGTGTGTGGAGAGTGGTGTACTGTGTATAAAAAAATAGGCTCAGTTGTAGAAAAGGAGATTTCAAAGGTGGAGCAAAATCATAGTCTCTTCATTGTATAGATGTGTTATGCAGGGTACAGTGAGAACAGGAGAACTGGACCAACGATGCAGAGAGGGTATATGAATACCAACAACTGGTGGTTTTCTGTTAGGCCAAAGTCATAAAAAGAAATTCCAAGGTTGGGGCAGACAGCACAGATGCAAAGTCGAGGTCTTCCAAGGTTGGGGCTGGCAGCACAGGATCGAGGTAGGTAGACAGGCAAAGGTTTGGTACATGGTAGAAGAAGACGAAAATACTCAGAGTAAACCTCAGTAAGACTCTTTGATCCGGCACCGAAAAAGTGGTTTTAAACAGAAATAAGGACAGCCCAAAAACAGAAAAGAACCTCGCGAGCGGCATGGATGTGTAGCGTCACCGTGCACGTTATAACACGAGCGTCGAAGACTTGTAGAGTCATTGCGCGCGTCATCACAACGTGAGTGTAACGTGATGCAATGAAAAGGTACTGGGATTGTCCAGAAAACAAAACAGCATGCAGGCCAATAAAACCAAATAAATAGAAAAGGATTGCAAGAGACTAGTGGACTCCTCTTAGCAGTTTGTGGTTGAGTCACTGGATAGCTCCATGTATGTGATGCCACTTAAAGGTGTTAGGGTACAGATCCCCAGTGCAGAACGTTGTCCTTAGAGAAGGTCCAGTGTTCACGTAGACAACCGTGGTTCCCCAGAGGTTAAGCCTAAAGGACCAGGTATCCCTATCTGCAGAGTGCAATCACCTGATGGGCAAAACACATCACAAGAGAACAGCTAGGCTCAGTAGAGTAGTAAAGGCTGTAGTTGGGTATATTATGTACTTTGAGTTGGATTTGAAACATCAGTACGAAGGGATAAGGCAGGAACGAAAGGCAAGGCAAGGTCTGGTACACGGTTTAGGATCAAATGACCATGGTACAGTATGACAAGACAAAGTGAACTGGAAAAAGGTGCAACACTCAGGACAAGGCAATCACAAGGAATAACACCCAGACACTATAGATAACTCTTGCAAGTACAAGGGCTACAAGGTAAGTGAAGATACTTATAGGAGAAGAAAGTGCACATCTAGAAATTAATACTGAGTGTGCCCCTAAATATAGGAACAAGCTTTGTCCTTTAAATCTAGCTGAGTAGCTTGCACATGTGCACTATTCAGAACTACATGCCAGCTGCGGTCATCCGCGACCACCGCAGGAGAAGAGGATTCTCCACTATTCATCAGTAGTGCAGCATCAATCATGGCTGCGTTCACTGTACAGGTACAGTATTCTAGTCATAGGACTTTGCAGGGGCGTAACTAGAAGCCTCAGGGCCCCGGTGTGAGAATCCGTTAAGGGCCCCCCCACCCCATCCCAATCTACCCCCCTCTCACACCATCTACGCCCCTCTCCCTATCCCTCCATTCTCACTATCTACCCTCTCCCTATCCCCATTCACACTATCTACCCCCTCTCCAGCCTTCTCAGGCTATGTACACCCTCTCCCTCCCTTCTCACTATCTACCCTCTCCCTACCCTCCATTCTCACTATCTACCCTCTCCCTACCCCCCATTCTTACTATCTACCCTCTCCCTACCCCCCTCTCACTATCTACCACCTCCCTACCCCCCTTCTCACTATCTACCCTCTCCTTACCCCCTCTCATACTATCTACCCCCTCCCTACCCCCTCTCATACTATCTACCCCCTCTCCCTCCCTTCTCACTATCTATCCTCTCCCTACCCCCCATTCTCACTACCTACCCTCTCCCTACCCCCTCTCCCTACCCCCCTTTGTAGGTCACTTACCGTGCAGTCCTGGGGTGGGGGCTCGGGGCCTCTGTCTCGCTTCTCTGCCGCGGTGCGCGCGGCTGCACTGCTGAGTGCTGGCATATGACGTCATATGCCGGCGCTCAGCGCTCAGTGCCGGCCCCCGAGACAGATGCCTCACGCTCCCACCACTGCAGTCGGAGCAGCGCTGAGGCAGGCGACAGGGATCAGAGGAGACAGAAGGGCACCGAGCAGTTGCTAAAAACGACCGCTCGGCACCCCTTGGGCTCCCCTGACTGGCAGAACTCCAGGGCCCAGTCGCAGTTCCGACCCCTGCGACCCTGGTAGTTCCGCTACTGGGACTTTGGTGTTCCTGGTAGTGGTTGTCTCCTTGGCAATCTATTTTATCTCAGCCACCAAATTAGTGAAGTCTGATTTAGCTTTTAGCAAACAGATCATCCTTTGTTGACGTTCATGTGACATATCAGTGACGATGCTTGTGGTCAAAATGAAGTACAGGTATACGTTTTATGTGTGATTTATTTTTTTTTACATTTATCCCGGAGATCAACAACACATACATTAGTATATTCATCTGTGTAAAGTTACAAAAGCCAACAGTAATAATATCAGATTTCCATCTGGATTCAGATCATAGATGTAATATAATCCAGAAATCAGTGTGCATAGTCATCTATATTTGATAATGCCTGACATATGAGAGGTATAATGTTCCTGCATGTGGCAGAAAATATGCATTATGATAATGCACTGTAGCAAAGGTTATTACTCAGCCTTACATTCTCAACATAGTGTATTTTTTCCAAGTGGCTGAATCTTTCACTAAAATGAAAACTTAAAAAATGCTCACTTCTTTGGAGAGTTTATTGGTGTGGTTAAGTTTTTCTGATATGTCTCATAGAATTTGAGCATTGGTGGGCAGCTCGGTGTGAGCCTTTAAAAATAAAATCATCTAGACAAACCAGATTAATAATTGTAACATGATCTCTAGTGACCCCCTGCATATGCATATACAATGGGCTACATGACTTCAAAAGGGGACCAGGCAACCCATTCCTCTAGACAAGGTTCCATATTTAAAGTAACTCTACAGCCACATGCCTTGTTTTACACTGCAATAATTAGCACAATCCCTTACTATGGACTATCAAGGCTTTTGAATGGATGCTGGGGCATATCACCTAACGTTTTGCCACCATCTGCATAATATGGAAGCAGAAAAGGGGCAGCTGTTCATTTTTCCACAATGCCCAGGGCCCCCATCATCTCCAAGGAGACTGATCCCAGATCACATCAGTTCATTCAATTGTTTTCAGTACATATGGTATATAAGAATCTTTTCTGAGAGACTACAATACAAATCCTTGAGGACGAAGTTGTCCTTATAAATGGTCAGTTCAGGTTTGCATGGTTACATTGCGTGACCAACTATGCTTGGCTTGCAGGAACTTGGCTTAAGGAGTGGAGTGAGCTAAAGTTGACTTGATGATAGACATTTTTAGAACTCTTTCGTATTGTTGCTTAAAGTTTAGAGGGTCAGTTTCAGTATGGGATGTTCATGTCATTATGCGATGAGGGGATGTGATAGAAACAAAATGATTTAACATACTACAGGAGGGAGGTTTATTTTATTTCATTATTTCAAATGTTAGAACAAGAAGTCATAATGTAAAACTAGAGGGTTAGAGGCTTAGATGTATTACTTAACTGAGAGGTTGGTAGATACATGGAACAGTTTCACAGCACAAGTGGTAGATGCTAATACAGCGAGGGACTTTAAATATGCATGGAATAGGCGTACAGCTATCCTGAATCTAAGACGAGCAGGGATTGATTAGGGTCTGAGTCTTTGCATTAGGAAAAATTGATAGACTAGATGGGACTGACAAATTCTTCATTTCTATGATAACATAAGTGTAGTGCATGCCATCAACCAGGGGCGTAACTAGACGCCTCAGGGCCCGGGTGCGAGAATCTGTTAAGGGCCCCCCCACCCCCTCACCCCCCCACCCCCTCACCCCCCCAAAAAAAACATGATTTTTACCCAACAATTTTTTTTCAACTAATTCAACAAATTAAATTTACATATTGAATCATATCTGTAAAAAAATCAAAGAAAAAGGGGCACATGTACAAAGGGCATAATCCAGGGGTGTCCAAGTTTTTTCTGCAGTGGGCCACTTCATCAGAATTGTATACGTGCGTGGGCCGCACTCATTTTTCACTGTGCCTTTAATAAAATATGCAGATTAAAATAAAGTAAAATGACACAAAACCTTTACTCTTCCTCTCACTGATTTCTGGGCCTTGAAAGTTTTGCGACTACAAATTCAGGATTCCCTAGATTTATTCTAGGGATGAACTAAAATGAAAATTCTGGACCAAAACATTCAGGGTTCACTTAGCCAAAACCGAAAATGACCCCCACCTTTAAAAATAATAATAAAAACTCACATGTTTAATAAAAGTAGGTAACACACAATTGGACAAAATTAGCAATATGACTTGGCATGATAGGAGTGTGATTGCTGTTAGCAATCACACTCCTATCATGCCAAGTCAGCCAGTACATGCTGGTACAGGGTGGCTGTAAGTGATGTGCAGACCCCATACTGCTGGCAGCATCACTACACAAGGGGGGCAGCTAGCTAGGTTTCAGCATGTACTGGCTGACTTGGCATGATAGGAGTGTGATTGCTAACAGTAGTCACAGTCCCATCATGCCTAGGTTCCAGCACTTACACATCCATCCAGTAAATGCTGGAACCTAGGAATGATGGGACTGTGACTGCTGTTAGCAATCACACTCCTATCATGCCAAGTCAGCCAATACACGCTGGTACAGGGTGGCTGTAAGTGATGTGCAGACCCCATACTGCTGGCAGCATCAATACACAAGGGGGGCAGCTAATCAGGTTTCAGCATGTACTGGCTGACTTGGCATGATAGGAGTGTGATTGCTAACAGCAATCACAGTCCCATCATGCCTAGGTTCCAGCACTTACACATCCATCCAGTAAATGCTGGAACCTAGGCATTATGGGACTGTGATTGCTGTTAGCAATCACACTCCTATCATGCCAAGTCAGCCAGTACATGCTGGTACAGGGTGGCTGTAAGTGCAGACCCCATACTGCTGGCAGCATCACTACACAAGGGGGGCAGCTGGCCAGGTTTCAGCATGTACTGGCTGACTTGGCATGATAGGAGTGTGATTGCTAACAGCAATCACAGTCCCATCATGCCTAGGTTCCAGCACTTACACATCCATGCTATCACACACACACACTCATTTATTCATATAATCATTCATTCACAGGTTCATTCCCTCAATCACACACACTCATTCAAACACCCTCCCCACCCGCTTACCTGCACTGCAGCTCCTCGATGCCGCTCACAGACTTCAGCAGGGGGCGCGGTCTCCCTCTGCCTTCTCTGCTAAAGCACAGAGGAAGTAGGATGTCACGTGAACTCCGCTTCCTCTGTGCAGTCCAGAAGACCCTCCCACAAGTAAGTAGCAGGGCTTGAGGTGCGGCTCGCGTAAGATCGGTTGCCCTGGCTGCCGATCTTACGCGGGCCGCACCTCGAGGTCTCGAAGGCCGCATTTGGCCCGCGGGCCGCATGTTGGACGCCCCTGCCTTATTTAAAAAAAAAAAAAAACGGAAAAAAGATTTCGGGCGGCCCCTTGGCTTGGGCCCCCCTGCGACCCCGGTAGTTCCGCCACTGCCATCAACCACATCTGGTGATTTCTTTGTTGTGTAATTTACTGCCTTTAGTCAAGGATGTTCATATCTCAGGGGTCACTAACAAAATTACTGTTTCTTTGTCTTGCCTACAGTGGAATAGATTTTGGGAAGAGATATCCCACCATTGATATGGGCACTGGGTACCTCATACCTTAACATTTATCAGTAATTTCCTGACACTTTTACACTGCAATAATTAACACAATCCCTTACTATGGGCTATTTGAAGGCATTCTGGGGCATATCACCTAACGTTGTGCCACCATCTGCATAATATGGAAGCAAAAAAGGGTCAGCTGTTCATTGTTCCACAATGCCCAGGGCCCCCATCATCTCCAAGGAGTCTGATCCCCAGATCACATCAGTTCATTTAATTGTTTTCAGTACATATGGTATATAAGAATGTTTTCTGAGAGACTACAATACGAATCCTTGAGGATGGAGTTGTCCTTGTAAATGGTCGGTTCAGGTTTGCATGGTTTGCATGGTTACATTGCGTGACCAATGTATAAATAAATATAATTATGGCTTCAATTCTAGATTCTAAATAGCCACTTAGGCTGTTTAGTTATCCAACAGATTGGTAAATTGGAAGTTGGTAAGGTTCAGTTATAAGTACAAATAAAAATGAAGGAATAAGAAAGGTAAGTAAGGCTCCAAGGTTTAGGTTTTCAGGTGTGGCAGGGTCAACATGAGTCAACTGAGTCAAGCACATTACCTGTGGTTGTAGAGTCCCTGCTTAGAAATGCTTAGCTTCATGCCAGCTCACGATGGGTATGTGCAGCATTCGTTTCTCAGGTATAGATATACGTAACACACATTGAAAATCTGCAACTTTGTGCAAATAAATTTAATAGCAAGCCTTTAATGAAAAAATCTAGCAATTTCATCTGCCACTTTAAATATGTACGCATAGTTTACAACACTAGCATGTTTTGACAAGCTAATATAACCTGCATAACCTTCATTAGCTGACATACTGTACATAGATCTAAATATCCCTTTCTGAGTTCCTTACAGTTTTATTTACATATCCAACAATGATTAGTTCCATATCCTGAAACCTGTCAAATTGTTTTGATAATGAAAATTACAGTATGAAATTGCATATTCATTTCCTGAACACTGAAGTTGTCAGATTAAAGTCACAAGGGGCAGCCAGACTGACCTTATGTCAAAGCCATACTAGATTAAATATTCTAAGGGAAGAACTATCACCTTGTGCCATTACCTCCTGACCCTGTACTGCTAGTTTTAAACAATAAAAGTAATGAGATTTTAGATCCCTTTTTTTCTGGAACAACGACGGAGAACCTGAAATAAATAGACATGTTTCAGGAAATCGACTTGACATTGACATTTTTAGTGAGGGATGACTTTTCTATGCCTTGTGGTTAGTCAAGTTGCAAGATTTATCTGCTCTGTGCAGTGTGGACTTGAAATGACTTCTGGGAGGAATCTCTATGAGCAGAATATAATTCACTGTATAGAGAAGGGCTCATTATGGTTGGATAAAGGACAGCGGAACCTGATTATTTTATAAACCTTTCTTACTTAAGCATATAAAATATTCTTTTCTTGCAGAAAAACGAAAGGCTTCTTCTTTTAGCTGGCTATAAAGCTGCCTATAATTGGGAAGCCTGGGTGTGAAGGTTTTTTCCATCTTCCTTTTCATCTGCTTTTCAATATGATAAAACATACAAATAAGGAAAATGTCAGAAGAGACAATGTTAAAAACAGTCAATTTCAAAAGCATTCTCATCGCCATTACGGCTGTCATCTACCATTAGGGAATGCATATTTCACTTCTCTTCTGCTTTGACATTCTTTAAGGTTCATTTTCCAATAGAAAGGTTACATCATGGCAGAGTAAGACTGCCAACTATTGGGGAAACATACTCTTTTTGTCACAAATGTCAATCAGTTGCTGCTTCTTTTGCAAGACAAACAGATGTGTGGGAATGGAACACTGCCATAAGAACACCATCAACATCCGTAAGTAGAATCTTAGGATCCCCGCCAAGTAGGGCAATGATTATAAAAAAAGGTTAAATTGACATGCCAAGCCAATGAAAGTGACAGAAGTCTTCAGTACAATCCCAGATTGCATTGGCAAAATACAGTATGTTTCCTTCTCTACAACCACATATTTATCACAAAAACATCAAGAACCTTTAATGATACTTACCATTTTTTACTTAATTTTTTCTGTATTCATATCCAAGTACTAACCACATTCCATACACTGTAGTCAATTGTGTTTAACCACAATGTTTGTAGACCAATTAATTTAGCTTGTGACCTCTAGGAAGGGGTTATTTTATAAATGCAGCCTTCCTGCTATGAATTGTTTGTATGTCGCTAACCATTGAATATTTCACGCTAACAACACATTACTAAAGAATGCCTGGCACTGCAATATTATTTCAAAAGATACTAATTTTATGGCAAGACAGGAGGCTTCATATTTGCATAACTTCTTTACTCCAAAACCTCCAGCAGCAAAGAAACAGTTAACATGTAATAAAAGGTGACCAATAGGAAAACAGGAAAAAGTTCATAAATATCACTCCAAAACAATCCCACTTCCTCTTCTTTGCTGCTGTTCTCCAGGTGAGCACTCTCCATGCTAGCGTGCTACTCTGTACGGCTAGCTTGACATACACATAAATATATATATATTTGATGTTCATTTATTTCATTTGTACACTTTATTTTTAGGTGTGTTTTTCTCTATTTCTATATTTTGGGATGCTCCCTTGATTGTTTTACCCATCTCCTCTTTTTTGGCCACATTTAGTTTATGTCCTATTTAAACTTATTTTTTTTCTTATCATTTGGGTTTTTTTCTACCTAATTTACTGTTTATTTCTGTGTTTCTATTGTCATCCTGCACCCTTTCCATATTTCTTTTGGTCTCTTGCAGTTCCTTGCCGTGACAGTTTTTCTCTAACTGCCATTTATTTACTGTGACGCAGTTTTCTTCCTTTCACGTCTTTTTCCTTCTTTTTCGGCGCGTGGTTTGAGCGCGCGTTGGTTTCTTTTAACTACGCGCGGGCCGTTGGTTTCGTGCCGGTGGCGAGGTATATTTATACCTCTGCCGTCGGTTTGTTTATTTCGTTCGAGTGCGGGGTTTTATTCTACGTTGCATAAACGATAAAACCCTGCTCTCTCCGTTCTCACATCACATCGTTTTTCATTTACTTACCTTACTTTTCAATGGTACCCGCGTTGCAGCCTCTGTATCGGCTGTTCCGTGCGGTGGGAGGTTGACCACCTCCTGTTGTGAGGGAATTCCCCTCTGGTTGAGTTCGGCACCGCGATGCCGTTGCCGTTTTCTGGACTACACACAGGCTTAAGTTTTTTTGAATTTAAAGTGACAAGCACATTTCTTTCTTATTAAAAAAAAAAAACCAAAAAAACAAACAATAACAATAATTATTATATTTATATGACATCAAGGTACATATGTAAGGACTTTACTGCTTTTGTTTCAGTTTTATGTCCCAATTATAATTTTTATATGGCTGTTAACCCCTTGTGGGTAAGTCTTAATGCCTGATGTGATTCTCTATCTATCATAGACTATTTATAGGGGCTGTTGCTCCATCTGATTGCAGTACTTTGGTCACTGCTCTGTACTTGGGTTTTTACCCTAAAAAGATATCTAACAATATATATAAAAATAAATAAATAAATAAATTTATATATTTTTTAAGCCCTTTGACTGAATTTCTCTGGGCTTAGCGGATGACCCCCGCTTTTATGTGCTTGTGTCCAACATATGTTTCTTTGTTTTTTTCTCTTCAGATAATTCGCTATGTCTGACTCAGAGCTTCCTCAAATGCCCGCTGCTCTCAAAGCATGGCTTAAGGCCGCTTTAATGGATTCATTGCCATCGCATTGGCCTCTATTGATAGGGCCCCTGTGCCCCAGTCATTACCGCCTACTGGCGGATCTCCTCATGCTGAGGTTTCGGAATCTGATGACTCCCATTTACCTGTTGAAGAGATAGATCGTCCACGCAAACGTCTTTGGACCGATGGTGAAGTCTCCCTCAAGGGCAAAGCGCCCCTTAAGCGTCAGAAAGGTTCACGTTCGGATCCCTCCTGTCCATCTGTGACCACTCTGGATCCTGCTGTGTTGGAAGACGACTATGATGTGGTGGATGAATGTTTACCTGTGGTCTCCAGATCAACTTCACCCCCGGTTCTATCACAGTCTAAGGATGTGATGACAGATCTGCAGCCTTCTACCTCAGCTGCCGCGCTGACGACTGAGATTCTGGATGCGGCCGGACTTCCCATGTTTGACCCTCGGGTTTTACGTCACCCGGTGAGCTGTAGGCTGTAAAAACTGTAGGCTGTAAAAACTGGTGAGCTGTAGGCTGTAAAACTTTTTTAGTGGCAAACCTCTGCCTTAGCCCAATACAGGCTCTGCACGACAATTGGTTTCCTCAACATTGCCCAAAATTATTTCCACATGTCCTCGTTGCATTTAGCTTGGACACACAATCGAATCCTGAGCTGGGGCGAATCTCCTAAGTGACATCTCTAAGTGAGGAGTTACAAGCAAAGAAGGAGTTAAAAAGCAAGAAGGAGGGTAAAGTATAAATCCTTGTGATTCCATATATTTATATATATATATATATTGCACCTTACTGTCTGTTTTTGCCAGTTATTTGAGCTATCCCCATTGCCAAGATGTCCTCCATGTTTGACAATGCGGTCAGGTGTACATCTTGCTCAATGTATGCAATCCTTGAGCAGCGCTTCGAGAGTGCATATTGCTGTGCGAGATGTGTGCGGGTTGCTCATTTGGAAGCACAAATCCTGAGTCTAGAGGAGCAACTGGCAACACTGAGATCTATTGATAACTTGGAGAGGAGTCTGCTGCTCACTGAGCAAGCTCTCTCGGGGGTAGAGGTGGGGGAGGATAGCGGGATGGAGGTACAGGACAGTCAGGCAGCTAGCTGGGTTACAGTTAGAAGGCGGGGTAGGGGGAAAAGCGCCAGGGAGGCTAGTCCTGATCTAGCACACCCCAACAAGTTTGCCCGGTTGTCAGATGAGGGGGATGTTAGTTCAGAGTTAGCAGTACTGCAGCAAGTCACTGCCTCTGACCACCAGAGGGGTGTCTGCTCCAGTAAGGAGGGAAGGAGGAGCGCAGGGCAGGCCAGACAGGTGCTGGTAGTGGGGGACTCAATTATTAGGGGGACAGACAGGGCGATCTGTCACAAAGACCGGGATCGCCAAACAGTGTGTTGTCTGCCTGGCGCTCGAGTTCGGCACATCGCGGATCGGGTTGACAGATTACTGGGAGGGGCTGGAGAAGACCCAGCAGTCATGGTGCACATTGGCACCAATGACAAAGTGAGAGGTAGGCGGAGTGTCCTTAAAAATGATTTCAGGGACTTAGGTAGCAAGCTTAAGGCAAGGACCTCCAAGGTAGTATTTTCTGAAATATTACCTGTACCACGTGCCACACCAGAGAGGCAGCGGGAGATTAGGGAGCTAAACAAGTGGCTCAGAAGCTGGTGTAGGAAGGAGGGGTTTGGGTTCATGGAGAACTGGGCCGACTTCTCTGTCGGATACAGGCTCTACGGTAGGGACGGGCTGCACCTCAATGGGGAGGGTGCAGCTGTGCTCGGGGAGAAGATGGCCAGAAGGGTGGAGGAGTGTTTAAACTAGGTAAAGGGGGGGAGGGAAACTACAATATAGAAGGGGAAGATAGTGTAGATAGAAAGCTGGGGCTTATAAATGTACCTGGGGGTGGAGCAGAGGGAGGGGTTAGAATAGTCAATAGGGATAGGCTTCATAGGGAAAAAAACCATACACCTCTAAATTGTATGCTTACTAATGCCAGAAGTCTGACCAATAAAACTGACGAACTGGAGTTAATAATGTCTGAAGAAAACTATGACATAGTGGGTATAACAGGGACATGGTTGGATGATAGCTATGACTGGGCGGTTAACATACAGGGTTATAGTCTATTCAGGAAGGATCGAAAAAAATGAAAAGGGGGAGGAGTTTGCCTTTATGTAAAGTCCAGCCTAAAGGCCACACTGCGGGAGAATATATGTGAGGGAAATGATAATGTGGAGTTATTATGGGTAGAAATATATGGAAAGAAAAATAATAAAATACTGATCGGGGTTTTCTATAAGCCACCAAATATAATGGAAGCAGCAGAAGATCAATTATTAAAGCAAATAAACAAGGCAGCAAATCACAATGAGGTGGTTATTATGGGGGACTTTAACTATCCCGAAATAAACTGGGAAACAGAGACCTGTGAATCTCATAAAGGAAACCGGTTTCTGACTATAAGTAAGGATAATTATCTGTCCCAAATGGTACAGGACCCGACCAGAGGGGGCGCCCTACTGGACTTAATATTAACCAACAGACCTGACAGAGTTACTAATGTGCAAGTCAGGGGGCATCTAGGAAATAGTGATCACAATATGATACATTATAACTTGTCCTTCAATAAGGGAACTCTTAGAGGAGCCACAAGAACTATGAACTTTAGGAAGGCAAAGTTTGATCAACTAAGAGAATCCCTTAACACTGTAAATTGGGAAAATGTCCTCAAAAACAAGAGTACAGACACTCGATGGGAGATTTTTAAGGATATCTTAAATTCTCACTGTGAAAGGTACATACCGTATGGGAATAAAAGAGTCAGGGACAAGAGAAAACCAATGTGGATAAATAAAAATGTAAAGGGGGTAATAAATGGCCAAAAAAAAGGCATTTAAGCAACTAAAACAGGAAGGCAGTGAGGAAGCACTAAAAAGCTATCGGGGAAAAATAAAATATGTAAAAATCAGATAAAAGCAGCAAAAGTGGAGACAGAAAGACTCATTGCCAAAGAGAGCAAGACAAACCCCAAAATGTTCTTTAACTATATAAATAGTTAAAAGGTTAAAAATGAAAGCGTTGGCCCCTTAAAAAGTAATGAGGGAGAAGTTATAGACGGGGATCAGGAAAAAGCTAATCTATTAAATATATTCTTCTCTGCTGTATTCACAGAGGAAAATGAAATGCCAGGTAATATACAGCAGGATGAGATAACTGCCCCAGTACATGTCGCCTGTCTAACCCAGGAAGAAGTGCAGTGCCGCCTAAAAGAAATCAAAATAGACAAATCACCAGGTCCAGATGGCATTCACCCCCGCGTTCTAAGGGAGTTAAGTAATGTAATAGACAGACCCCTATTTCTAATATTCAAGGACTCTATAGTGACAGGGTCTGTTCCCCAGGACTGGCGCATAGCAAATGTTGTGCCAATATTCAAAAAGGGGACAAAAAGTAACCCGGGGAATTATAGGCCTGTTAGTTTAACTTCTGTTGTGTGTAAACTGTTTGAGGGTTCCCTAAGAGATGCTATTTTGGAGTATCTCAATGAAAATAAGTGTATGACTCCATATCAGCATTGGTTTACAAGGGATCGGTCCTGTCAAACTAACCTGATCAGCTTTTATGAGGAGGTGAGCTCAAGACTGGATCGGGGTGAATCGCTGGATGTCGTATATCTTGATTTTTCCAAAGCATTTGATACGGTGCCACATAAAAGGCTGGTACATAAAATGAGAATGCTTGGGCTGGGGGAGAATGTGTGTATGTGGGTAAGTAACTGGCTCAGTGATAGGAAACAGAGGGTGGTTATTAATGGTACATACTCTGAGTGGGTTACTGTTGCTAGTGGGGTACCACAGGGGTCAGTTTTGGGTCCTATTCTTTTTAATATATTTATTAATGACCTTGTAGAGGGATTGTATAGTAAAGTATCAATCTTTGCAGACGATACTAAGCTCTGTAACGTGGTTAACACAATAGAGGACAGTGCACGATTACAAATGGATCTGCATAGGTTGGAGGCTTGGGCTGGAATGTGGCAGATGAGGTTCAACACAGATAAATGTAAGGTTATGCACATGGGGAAGAAAAATCCAGGCTGGGAATATGTATTAAATGGGAAAACACTGGGGACGACTGACATGGAAAAGGACTTAGGAGTTTTAGTTAACAGTAAATTTACCTGTAGCGACCAGTGTCAGGCAGCTGCTGCTAAGCCAAATAAAATCATGGGGTGCATCAAAAGGGGCATAGATGTCGACGACAAGGAAATAATTCTACCACTGTACAAGTCACTAGTCAGACCACACATGGAATACTGTGTACAGTACTGGGCACCAGTGTACAAGAAAGATATAGTGGAGCTGGAGAGGGTTCAAAGACGGGCAACCAGAGTAATAAGGGGAATGGGAGGACTACAGTACCCAGAAAGATTATCAGAATTAGGGTTATTTAGTTTGGAAAAAAGACGGCTTAGGGGGGACTTAATAACTATGTATAAATATATAAGGGGACAGTACAGAGATCACTCCCAGGACCTATTTATACCCAGGACTGTATCTATAACAAGGGGACATCCTCTACGGTTGGAGGAAAGAAGGTTTCTACACCAGCACAGACGGGGGTTCTTTACAGTAAGAGTGGTGAGATTATGGAACTCTCTGCCAGAGGAAGTGGTAATGGTAAACTCAATAAAAGAGTTCAAAAGGAGCCTGGATGTGTTTCTTGAAAGCAATAATATTACAAGTTATGGATATTAGATTAATAGGGACAGAACGTTGATCCAGGGATTTATTCTGATTGCCATATTTGGAGTCGGGAAGGAATTTTCCCCCTGGTATGGGGCAATTGGCATCTGCTTCATAAGGGTTTTTTTGCCTTCCTCTGGATCAACACAGTAGGGACACAATATGTATATAGGTTGAACTTGATGGACTTTGGTCTTTTTTCAACCTTATGAACTATGTTACTAGATCTTCAGAATGGGCTCCTTCTGCGCATGTTGCCGAATTCATACGATTTTGGTTGCGACGCCCACTGGAGAAAGAAGCACGTCAAAAACTTCGCGCTGAATGCCCGAGACCTACGATCCCCGACAAGGTAGCTCAGACACCTGAATTGGACAGTACCTTTGTTTCCTTCATGACGCGTAGTGGTCGTGATCCACGCAAAGGCATTGAACAAGGCCTTCGGACGGCACAAGACAAGTTGCTGGATGTTACGGGTCCTCTGACCCAGGTACTGTCTATCGCTGACGACGCCTTGAATGATGGCTCTCAATTGGATCCCTCTTTAGTTAGAGAATGGGCCCAACGTGCAGTTTGCCTTCTGGGAAATGCCAACGCTGCTATTTCGGCCGAGCGCAGAAAGGCGGCATTGTTTAAACTGGACACTAAGTTATCTGAGCTGGCGCCCAAGGAACTGGGGCCTGAGGCCAAGGGCTTTCTTTTTGGTGATAAGTTCTTAAAAGAACTTAACCAACACGTTCACATATTTACCTCACTGAATAAGGCGCAGATGTCTCTACGCAGGGTTTTCAGAAGCGAGAACCGTTTTTTGTCCAGGGCTGGTCGACAGAGGGGCCGGGTCACCAGCAGAGCTGCCTATCAGGGCAACAGGCCCAGATTCCAATATGATGCGACACGTCGCTTTCAATACAGGAACCCGCTCACCAGAGGTTCTACTAGAGGAAGAGGCACATCTTCATCCTTCAGAGGGAGATTTCCATCAGGTAAGGACCTCTATTTTTCTTCCTCATATTCCTGTGGCGGGGAGATTCGTACATTTCACCCACCGTTGGGAAGGTCTTACACGGGATCCTTGGGTACTTCAATGTGTCAGGGGTTTTCGCATAGATTTCCTTTCCCCTCCTTGTCAGTCTCGGGCCCCTCTCCCTATTCATATGTCACGGGATTCACTAAGGTTGGTTCATGCAGAACTCTCTTCCCTTCGAGAGAAGGGCGCAATCGAACGCGTTCGGGGACGTCCGGTGTTTGTGAGCAACATTTTTCTGGTGAAGAAGAAGACCGGAGAATTCCGTCCTGTCATCAATTTGCGAGCATTGAACGTCCACATGGCCTATCAACATTTCAAGATGGAAGGGATCCATCTGCTGCGCGATCTACTACGCCAAGGGGACTGGTTCACTCGCTTGGATCTAAAGGACACTTACCTTACCGTGCCGGTCCACACAGAAGACAGACGGTTCCTTCAGTTTTGGTGGGAGGACGCTCTATGGCAATTCACTTGCCTTCCCTTTGGCCTCAGTTCCGCTCCATGGTGCTTCACGAAACTGCTGAAACCAGTCATGGAGTTTTTGCGGGAACGCGGCATCAGATCCATCATCTACCTCGACGACGTTCTCCTGATGGCGCAGGACCGGGATACCCTTCTCAAGGATACTCAGATGGCTGTTCAACTGTTCCAGTCCCTGGGTTTCATAATCAACGACAAGAAGTCGGACCTTTCCCCTTCCCAGTCGGTCCTGTTCCTCGGATTTCTTGTGGATTCCGTGGAGGCTGTTTTGAAACTTCCATCGGGAAAACTGGTTGCTATACGGAAGAATATACGCCGTATTTTTCGCTCCCAGTGTGTTTCCCTAAGGGACCTTGCGCGCACCCTGGGGTTACTTTCGGCCTCCATTCAGGCTATTTTCCCTGGCCCTTTACACTATCGAGCTATGCAACGTCTCAAGACGGCTTATCTACGTCGGTCGGATTCATACGACCAACCGATTCAACTGACGGACGAGGTTCGGGTAGAACTACATTGGTGGCTCCGTCACATGGATGCCTGGAACGGTCGGGCTATCTTCGGTCACGCTCCGGATTTTTATCTGGAGTCGGATGCCAGCCTCCTCGGTTGGGGGGCGGCCTGCGAAAACTCGGCCACCGGCGGACTCTGGAAGGAAGAAGAACGAGGTTTCCATATAAACTGCCTGGAACTAATCGCCGGCTCATTTGCCATTCGCAGTTTCACCAAGAACATAACGCATTGTTCTTTGGTCCTCAGGATGGACAATGTTTCGGCCGTCCGCTACATCAATCATTTAGGGGGCTCCAAGTCCAAGCTTCTGTCGGATCTCACCAGGGATCTGTATCAGTATTGCCTGGACAATCACCTTTCCATCAGGGCGGAGTATATCCCGGGGAAAGAAAATATGGTGGCGGATTGGTTTTCAAGGCATTGGAGGGATGTCAGCGACTGGCGTCTTCTTCCAGAGGTTTTCGAATCTCTAGATCGACTTCGGGGTCCACTATCACTGGATCTCTTCGCGTCCAGGACCAACCATCAACTGCCAGTTTTCTTCAGCTGGCTTCCGGAATCCTCTTTCGCAGGCAGTGGATGCTTTTCTTCAAGTTTGGCCTCCTTCGGGGGCGTACGCTTTCCCTCCCTTCTCCATGATTCTCCGGACCCTCCATCAGGTGAGCAGACAACAGATCACGTTATTGCTGATCACACCCTTATGGAAGATGCAACCGTGGTTGCCCCTGTTGCTGGAGATGTCATGTGCAGACCCTCTCTTGCTCCCTCAGTTGCGAGACCTTCTCCTGAATCAGGACGGCAACCCTCATCCACTGATTCTCCAAGGCCAGTTGTCCTTAGTGGCCTGGATGGTTTCCGGGGTTCCTGGAATTTCTCAGGCTTATCACAAGAAGCTAGAAATCTTCTCTGGGATTTATGGGCTCCGGGTACTAGACGATCCTATCTACAGGCGTGGCAATCCTGGCAACGCTGGTGTGTGGAACAACAGGTGGATCCCTTTACGGCTCCTGTGGTGATGATCTTGAATTTTCTGGCTCATCTTTTTTCTTTGGGTAAGTCGTATCGTTACCTCAACGTGGTTCGGGCGGATATCTCCGCTGCCCATGTTCCTGTGGATGGGTCGAGCGTAGGTAAGCATCCTACTGTTTGTCGTCTACTTAGAGGGATTCGACTTGCGAGACCCCCTTCTTCCAGGTATTCCACTTTTTGGGACGTTTCGCTTGTCCTTGACTTTTTGGAATCGTGGCCGGTTAACAACGCTCTGTCTTTGTGTCAACTTTCAGCTAAGTTAGCCCTCCTTTTTTGTTTGATCTCTTTTCGTAGGGTCTCAGACATTAGAGCTTTTGACACTACCTCCTTTTCGTTTTCTCCGGAGGGTGTTTTGGTGTCTATATCTCGTAGAACGAAGTCTTCTTCTTCAGTCGTTTACCCCTATTTTTCTGACCGCCCTAAGCTGTGTGTGGCGGATTGTGTTCGTGTTTATCTTGCATCTACATTATCTCTTCGATCCTCAGTTTCGGGGCCTTTGTTTATTAGTTATGTATCTCCTTTTAAGCCGGTCTCTTACACTAGCCAGATGGATTAAATGGATTCTCCGTTTGGCTGCCTCCGCTGCGTTTGATTTGGGAGGTTCCCTTTCTGATATTCTGTCTGCGGCGGATTGGTCTAGGGAAACTACTTTTCGTTGCTTTTATTATCGCCCTCGTCCTCACGTTTCTTCCAGACTATTGGTGTCGCTTTAAAATTGCAAATATGAAGTCTCCTGTCTTGCCATAAAATTGGGGATTACTCTAGCCTTGTTGTAGAGATAATCTAAATTTTATTAAAGACAGGAGGCGACTATTTCCCACCCATTATGTTTTTTTCTCCCTCCCTGGGTTTATTTGTCTGGTGTTATTTATTTCTTGACATTTTTTATTATTATATTGTATGAATATTATTTATTTACATTATTTATGTTCTGACTGATGTTTTGTTTTATTTACTAAAACTATTTTCATGAACTGTGTACTTTCATGATGTCTCTCTGTTTCTTGCAGTTTGATTCTCCTCTTGATACATACGTTTTCGTTGGATGGTCGGTTTTCCCGTTGTCCAGGTTTCTTCTCCTTTGAGTACTATGACATTCCTGTGCTCCACGTTTCGGCACACCATCAAAGAAGAGGAAGTGGGATTGTTATGGAGTGATATTTATGAACTTTTTCCTGTTTTCCTATTGGTCACTTTTTATTACATGTTAACTGTTTCTTTGCTGCTGGAGGTTTTGGAGTAAAGAAGTTATGCAAATATTCGCCTCCTGTCTTTAATAAAATTTAGATTATCTCTACACCAAGGCTAGAGTAATCCCCAATTTGTATTATCTAGTCTAAAGAACATATGGAGGTTTCATGTCAGAAGAGGCAAGAACAAGGTACAAACTGCACAAAAACAACATAATTTGGAAAACAATTATTGATTTTAAAGGACACTGTCACAATGTTTTTTACTTACTCACTTTTACTTACTTAATTTTAGCTCTCTATTCCGAAGAAGTTATTGTAATGCAAAATCCCTGCCACTGATATAAGCCAATCAGTTTTCCAAAGTTTGCAAAGGGTAAAAACACAGTTTACATAAGAAATACAACCTTAAATGCTGTTGTGTTCCAAAAAAAAACATTTTTTCCTTACCTAAATGAGTTCTGATTAAATAATTATAACGTTATTGAAATTCATAACACATTAGCCCATGTTACAATGTGAAATAGTCTACGTACATCTAAAAGCAAACCACATTGTAACTGTTATTGTTAAGAGAAGATTGGTGTTCCATAAAACATTGTGACAGTGCTTTACTTATGTATTTTATGCTGGCATCCTGTTTTTTTTATTAAAAAGAGTATGATAACAGTGTGATCTACATAGCATCAAACTGATCCCCATGCTATAGAAAAACCTTGTTAACATTCAGCTTCCGCTCCAATTAATAGGTAAACTGCCAGCATAGAGCTTTGAGTGACAACTAAGCTTGTTTAACTTTTGACAAGAGGTTACAGTGATTGTGTAGAAGCGGTAATTGTTTGTCACGTGAAATTCTGAACTGGAGACATGAAGACAAAAAAATGGAGAAGGGATAGAGTCAGAGTGAGACTAGATTCAATATACTAGCAGCAGAAAATAGACTTAACAAGTCTAGGAGGAATTGTGAATGACGGGACTCACGTGTAGTAGGTACACTTAGAATACACTGAATGACCTCTGTGTGGTTGTTGTCAGTGTGAAATAGCTTGGCCAATATTGGTAAGTATGTTGTATACCCAAGGGGCCATTCCACAGGAAGCCAAATGGTTCTTTACATGGTATAAAATACCAAATATTATTATATTTTACAGTCCTATGGAACTGCAAATATAAATGGCTAAAATATTTACTAGTGAAAATGTTTAATTTTGTTTTTGGTTTTTGCGATGAGTACCAAATGCTACGCCAGTGGACGTAAATGCTACTACCCTATGTCCTGTAAGATTATTCAGACCATACGCTAGTAGTGCTGCATCTCGCACTTCATGCAAGGAGGAGGAGAGCTTATATTTTTTTGTCTTTGTTTGCTATTTTTTCCTTTGTAGTTTCTTAACCACTACAAGTAGAAAAAGGCAAATATCAGGTCTGGGATATATGCTGTGACCTTCAAATTAAAACCTACCTTAAAGATAAATGTGTTAATTGATCTAAAGGCTACAAAAGAGTATCAGCCTGGATTATATCCCTTATGAGGTCCTTATAGTAACATGAATTATAATTTTCAATCAAAATATTCAAATTGAATGCAATCAAATCTTATTGTTTCTTTATATAATGGCAAGTATTAGGTCCCAGTTTACTGCAGCCCCATGAGGGGCAAATCCTACATTGCTAATTACATTTGATTAGCTTTATCTTTTTCCTAAAAGGGAAAAAACTTAATAGGAGAAATAGTGATCATGTGACAGGAAGTGAAAATCGTTTTTATACATGGATAAATATAGTGGATGAATATATGTGTTTCTTTAATATTAACACAATTCACTCTCTTATTAGGGTGGTTTGGTGGATTGATATGGTAGCACAATTTGGTCAATTGGTTACTTGCCCCTCCAGCAGAAATAGTGCTAAGGGGCTAAATAAATAACTTTTTTTGGACATTTTGGTGGAGGAGGGATAAAGGTATCACACATCCATGCTCACACACACAATTAAACATGAATGCTCACACACACACACACACACACACACACACAACTACATATGCATGTTCACACACACGTACACATGCATGCTCACACACACGTACACATGCATGCTCAAAAATATACACAAACAAGTACAGATCCATACATATATCCATATATCCCGCCTCCCACCCCCTGCTTACCTCTCACCCTTCCTGTAGCTTTTCCTCTGGCTGCCCGCGCAGCAGTCCAGGTTGGAAGGGCCCTTTCTAAACAATTTTGAACCGCTACGAGGAGACAGGAAAAAGTTATACCAGTGGGTTGTGCCAGGCCCCTTTCTTCCAGTAAAGGGAAATCTTTCAGCATGCCAAGACATTTTGGACAACGCTTTATCCAATCATTGTATACTTGATAGACATAGAGAGAACGGGAAGAGAGAAATGGGAGAATGACAGAGATGGAGGAGAGGGAGAGAGGGAAGGGAAAGGAGAGAGAAACAAGATAGAACGGGAGAGAATGATGGGTGAAAGAGAATAGAGAAAAAGGTAATGGAGAGGGGCGAGAGATAGACAGAATAGGGTTAAACAGAGAGCAGAGAGGGAGGTGAGAAGGAGAAATGGGGAGAGAGAGAGGCAAAAGTTTAAAAATAAAATCTGGCATTTTATAACCTACTAAAAATATTTAATTATGTGAGCCATGAGTCATTTTCCAAAGTAGATGTTAATTTTTATTTTTTAACATTTCTAGAAGAACTGTTTATTTAGAGCTGTGACACTTAATATGTAGTACAAAACAGCTTTTGAACTGGTAAGCAGAGTGCCCATATTCCCCCCTGTCCCTGGGCCTTCTCTTCCCATGCCTGACATTGGATAGGCTCTTTTGCAATTCCCATGGCCAGCACTTTTAATATATCACCTCAATTTATCTCCGCACTGCAGAAAGTCAAATGCTGACTGCTCCATTACTCACACGCTGGATAAACTGTGTCACATTTAGCAAACTTGCTGCGTATCCACTTTTTACACACATTTTCCTCTTCCAAGGGATCAGGTTTTCTGTACTTGTAAAACCCTTTTATAATGAGCAGCCAAACTAGGTAAATAATCTTTGAAGAGGAGGTCGGACTGGATGCTGGGAGGCGTTACAAAATATCTCACAAGATAAACATATATGCCCAGCTTATACGTAGAAGATTTTCTTGCCAGAGGATTCAGTAGTGTATCTACACACATCAATAATGTTGTTTATGTTGTAAGAGATGGGTGAATTAATGAGAAATATTAATCTTGAGAACACGAATTCAGTACCACTCTGGGATACTTATTTCTATTCTTTGTGCTCTAGATATGCTGATTTGGCAACACCGCATAAAATTTCCCACACACAGCAATAAGTGTGATCACCAGCCCATGTAATTTATTGTGTTAAAGGAGACATATGCTCTTCTTATGGATGGGCCCAGAGGAAGGTTATTTGAAATTTAGTGACACACATCAATGCAACTAATTCAACCCTACATTGCCATGTAGAGAACATCATGACCACAGACTGGTGAAGTGAATAACACTGATAATCGTGTTATCATGGCACCTGGTAGTGGGTGGGATATATTAGGCACCAAGTGAACACGTCATCCTCAAAGTTGATGTGTTAGAAGCAGGAAAACTGTGCAAGCGTAGGGATCTGAGCAACCTTCACAGATGGCTACATGGCTGGTTCAGAGCAGTGTTCCCGGTCTGCAGTGGTCCAAGGAAAGAAAAGCGGTGAAATGCATACAAGTCAAATAAAGGAACACAGAAAGTCATTCTGTCATAAGTCCTTACTCTAGGCACCTCGATGTGGAATCCAAGCAGAACACAAAAAGGTTTCAGTAAGTGGCGCAATGTGTGTAAATCAGAGCCACCCTCCCCTATAAATGTTCCCCAGTTTTGAAAGAGAATATATAAATAACCCCTTCCTCATGTTTACTGAAAAGCCAGTTTAGATGTGCAATGAGGAACTTTGAGTGCTTCATTAGTTTTTTCAATCAACAGATATTGTTATAACCTGAAATGAGAATCTTATAGAAATAGAACTCATATTGGCCTTAATCATATTTATCTACCATCGTCAAAAAATAGGGAAGTTTTTCACATACAATTAATTTTACAGTCATCGGGGTACTAGGAACCAGTTCTTGTGACAAGCAGAACATCAAGCTAAAAAGTAGCAATCAGTATCTGTAATGAGCCTGAACTGTTTTTTCTAAAGGTCAGCTTTTTTGAATGTAACATTGTAACATTGTTTTAAAATAAGGAATTGTGGGAATTTGTATATTATCTTTCCCTCTGTATTATAAATTGTCTTTTTTTTCTGCCAGTCGAACAAAACTTTAGTAAGCCAATTTCACATGGAGTTTTTAACTATTTTAAACTCTGCTTATTTCAGACATGCAAGAACTTGGAATCTGGTGAAAAATGTATTTTTAGTTTTTTTTAGATTTTATTTAGTTGTTGATTTTTTGGCAATAATACCTCCAGTAATACCAAATGGTATGGTTAATTAGGGCCCAGGTCAACCACAAACAGCTATATGAAAAGGATTTTTGCCTTCTAGAGATACTTAGCAAGCAGGTTCATAAATTACAGGTTATGACCATTAGTCACTTTGGCCATTTTAATAAAAATAAAGTCAACAGTGAAAAAAAGGTATTATTTCCCTCAAGAGTTTGTTGTCTAGCCCTTTATTTAGTGTTGAGTTGCTCTATCTGTTGACTAATGCAGAAATGTATCTATTAACCCCTTGATGACAATTGCCGGTCCGGGCACGTCACGGAAATTCATGTCGATAACGACAAATGACGTGCCAGGACCGGCACGTCATTAAACGGGTGCAGAAAGCGATCTATTTTCGCTTTCTGCACCGAAACGGCGTTGCTGTAATGCCTCGACCTCGAGGCATTCAGCAACGCCATTATCGGCACAAAGGGGCCATCTCTGGCCCCTCCCCGGGGCGTCAACATCCGCCATACTTTGTATGGCGGCGGACGCCCGTTTTAAAAGCGTTTAGGAGGCGATCAACGATCGCCTCCTAAACTTAAATGGTGTCGCTGGAATGCCTCGATCAGGAGGCATCCAGCGACACCAAACACTTACCTTTGGATGGGCTGTGACCGCTCCGGAGAGCGGTCACAGCCGCAGCTGCTGGTGATCTTCGCCATCTGCAAGATGGCGGCGGTCCGGGAAAATTCAATAAAGAAACAATAAAGTCTAAAAAGTTCGCTAGACGGTCTCCAGACCCTCTAGAGAACTCTGGCTCCACTTGCAGGTTGAATATAGGTACTGCATTCAACCATGCAAGTCAATGGAGCTCAGCTTTCTAATCACAGTGTGATTAGAAAAAATAAATTAAAAATAAAATAAAATTAATAATAGTTAGAAAAAAAATAGTAAAAAAACAGTAAAATGTAAAAATAATTTCCCACTGATTTCACTATCAGGGGAACCTTCAAGTTGAAAAAAAATGTTAAAAAATTTTTAAAAAAGGCAAAAAAAATATATATATATATAAAAAATATATTTTTGTGAGCAAGTCCTAAAATTAGCATATTAGCTTAAAACAATTCTCGCATGGAAAGAGTTAAAATACTGGCATATTAAATGCCCATGGGGTGTCTACTTTTAAAAAATGTATGATTTGATGGGGTAAATTGAATTGGCCGGGTTCAACAAGGTCCCAATTAACACGGGGGGAAGGATGGCCACACATCTAATTTCCAATTAGAAAAATGCACACGTACCAAATGTGGCCTTTTAGTTCCTCCCAAAAATGACAAACCCATGCATGTGGGGTATCACTGTACTCAGGAGATATTGCTGAACACATATTGGGGTGTCGTGTGACAGCGGCATATACCAGGAGCTGTAAATTCATACATAAAGTAGGTGTGTGTGGGAAAAATACACACACAAAAATACTACTGCAAACTTTGAAAAAATGCTGGTGGTAAAATGTGTGCATGCAAAGAGTTAAAATACCAGCATTTAAAATACCCTGGGGTGTCTAGTTTTCAAAAATATATGGTTTTGTTGGGCATACTGAAATGGCCCGGCTCAAAGATGTACCAAATAGGGCACGGGCAGTGGATCCCCAAATGCCAAAGTTCAACATTGAAAAATGTGCATGCCCCAAATGTGGCTCTTTTGCCCCCGAACAGCCAGGCAAAATCATTCATGTGGGGTATCACTGCCCTCAGGAGATGTTGCTGAACACATATTGGGGTGTTTTGTGATAGTGACATATACGAGAACTTTTTAATTCATACCTGAAGTAAAATGTGTGTGACAAAACAAATGGAAAAAAATGACTATCACAAAGTTTGACAAAGACTGGTGGTAGATATGGTGCATGGAAAGAGTTAAAATACTAGCATTTGAAATACCATGGGGTGTCTAGTTTTCAAAAATATATAGCTTTATTGGGCACACTGAAATGGCCCGGCTCAAAGATGTACCAAATAGGGCATGGGCAGTGGATCCCCCAATACGCCAAAGTGCAACATTGAAAAATGTGCATGCCCCAAATGTGGCCCTTTTGCCCCCAAACAGCCAGGCAAAATCATTCATGTGAGGTATCGCTGTACTCAGGAGATGTTGCTAAACACATATTGGGGTGTTTTTTGATAGTGACATATACCAGAACCTGTTTATTTATACCTAAAGTAAAATGTGTGTGTAAAAACAAATGCAAAAAAATTACTACCATAAAGTTTGACAAAGGCTGATGGTAGAATAAGTGCTTGGAAAGGGTTAAAATACCAGCATTTGGAATACCCTGGGCTGTCTAGTTTTCAAAAATATATGACTTGATGGGGTAAATTGCATTGGCCGGCTTCAAAGATACCCGAAATGGCACATGGGGGGAAGAATTACCAGATTTGGAAAAAATGGCTTTGAAATAGCAAAACGGTACCTGTACTTATTGCTCCATAACGTGCAGAAAAAAGCAAAAAAACATAAAAACATTGGGTATTTCTAAACTCAGGACAAATAGTAGAATCTATTTAGCAGGTTTTTTTATTACCTTTTATAGATGAGTAAAAGATTTTTCAACTAAAAGTTAGAAACAGTCATTTTTTTCTAAATTTTTCACTATATTTTATACTTTTTTTAATAGTAAATAATATGATACAATCAAAACAATGTCATCTAAAGAAAGCCCTTCTTGTCCTGAAAAAAACAATATCTAATGTGTGTGGGTTCAGTAAACGGGAAAGAAGAAAATTACAGCTAAACACGAGCAGCGCAGAAATGTTAAAACGGCCATTGTCACGAAGGGTACAAAAAGTAAAATCAGCCTTTGTCACGAAGGGGTTAATGGATCACTCAATGGCATTGGGTGCCAGTAAAAAATGATGCCACTGGTTTGAAAACACTACTCTGGTAGTTTAAATCTGGGGACTTGTGTTTAGTCCCAAGCTGATATCCTACCCTCTTCTTAGTTTAGTTCTTTCCAACCCATAACTTCCATCATCAGTAATTGTGAATTTTTCCATGTGTATGTAAAACTTTGTATTTAGGAGTAAGCACTGTCAGTTCTTCTTTTAAGCTGTGTGACAGGAAACAGGAAACCTCCACATTGCAGAATAATGATACATTATTACACTTATCTACTTGTACGTTCTGTCTATCACATATTATTGTGGCTCATCCATTTATTTTATTTTCCTTTGTCCTTAGTCACTCAGTTATTGACCTCCTCAATTCTGTATGTTGTATTTCTTCACAAGCCAAAGATTTCCCTGTTGTACTTCACAAGGTCTCAAGAAACACACCGAGGAAGAGGAAGACAGAGAGATTTATGAGAGTGATTCGGAAGGCTGTGTTTGCTTGCTGACATTTGGATTCATCCATCGTCTCATTTCATGCAGTGTGATAGCACGGCAGCCTTTAAGATCCACAAGAAACAATTTTCATTAATCACAAGTCCAAATGTATTGTGTCAATGAAGGTTCTGATACTCCTTATCCCTGCCTTCTACCTTCCAGTAGTGTTCCTCATAGCTATCTGTTTCTATGCTGATAAGAGCTTATTAACAAAAGGTTTATTTTAAGGAGACATATGTCCTGCTTATGTCACATGCATTTTCTTTAATTTCTATTTTTTGGGGGGATTCTTCAGACATATTTTGCTGGAGAGGATTTATGTATTTTTGTAGATAATATGAAAAATATTCATAAATGCATTTACTATGATGTTTACGGTTCCTCTATTTATTTAAACTTTATCATATTTTACCATACACCAATCTCATAACTGTAAATATTTTGCTTTAATATTCTATAAATCTCGTTGTACAGTCCTGTAGAATATTAGTGAGTTAGATCCCCTGTCTATTTCTATGGATGTGGCATGATGGTGAATTATTTATAACTGGGGATAGGACACAACCCAAAAAGCCATTATTTAATTGTAAAGAGTTCAGGGATAAATGTACATAGAAAAGCATTGATTTACAGTAGGTTTTTTTGTACATATAATGTCAAAAAGCATTTCCTGAAAAGTTATACATATCAAGAACTATATGTAATTATGTGTAACAGTAGAATATGGGTGCTGGTTTTGGTCTGTGGGGGTACACTCTCTCCGCTCTGTCTTTAGTGCATCGCTACGTGCCAGTGATTGGCGGAGGCTGAGCACTAGGGGGAAGTGATGTTTAATTCCACAACGTCACTTCCCCCAGCGCTCTGGAGTCTGGCATCATCCGCAGACCGGCCAGCCTGTGCAAGCTCGCTGCCTGTGGACGCGGAAGAAAAATAATTTTGTCCCTACTCCCCCCCATATTGGGGGGTAGGTGCACATTATGTTTCTGTGACAGGAAATATTGGGGGGGAAGGTAGGTGCACATTATGTTTCTGTGACAGGAAATATTTTTTGGGGGGTAGGTGCACATTATGTTTCTGTGACAGGAAATATTTTTTGGGGGGGTAGGTGCACATTATGTTTCTGTGACAGGAAATATTTGGGGGGAAGGTAGGTGCACATTACGTTTCTGTGACAGGAAATATTTTTTGGGGGGTAGGTGCACATTATGTTTCTGTGACAGGAAATATTTTTGGGGGGGTAGGTGCACATTATGTTTCTGTGACAGGAAATATTTTTGGGGGGGTAGGTGCACATTATGTTTCTGTGACAGGAAATATTTGCGGGGAAGGTAGGTGCACATTATGTTTCTGTGACAGGAAATATTTGGGGGGAAGGTAGGTGCACATTGTGTTTCTGTGACAGGAAATATTTGGGGGGAAGGTAGGTGCACATTGTGTTTCTGTGACAGGAAATATTTGGGGGGGGTAGGTGCACATTATGCTGTGATGTCAAGCATATATAATTAATTATGCAAATTAGCATGGACATTTTTTTTGCCAAGAAAGGTGGCAACCCTAGTGAAATGGTTATATTTACAGGTATTTATTGACAGAGCTTCACCAGCCTACATACTTTACATATTTTGCACTTAACTAAGCATTTTAATTCAAATAAAGTTAGCTTAGCTGCCCCCCCCCCCAATTCAAACTACCCTGTGTTCCTGTATTCTTTTTTTCCCCTTAGTATTCAAAGCGTATTTTTTGGTATATTTCTACTTTTTATTTGAAAGGCTGTAGATGATTTTAACAATTTCTGATAGGGCTAGATATAATAGGAGTTTAGCAAAAACACTTTTTTTACATGTATATTCTTTTTTAGATTAGATAGGACTGCAGCATACCCGCACACACACTGAAATACTCTGGCAGGAGTATTGGGGTCCTACAGACCCCACAAATCCCTGCCGCATCAAGAGGATTCCCTGGCGACACCAGTGACGACGTGGCTGGAAGGAAATTCAAGAAAGTATGGGCATTTAATTTAGCGCCGTTACATTCAGCAGGGTTTTAGAGCGCGGCCAAACAGTTCTCATGCATTGCACTAGCAGTTTCAATGCATGCTGAATTAAATATAAACTGTTGTCACACACAGCTGTAGAAGTTAGGGAAAACTAACAAGGTTCTAGCAGGGATAGTACACTGCTCCCTTCTTCCTTCCCAAGCAATTGAAGAGTACTTAACATTCACATTTTAATTTGCAGGCCTGTCTTCAGATATGAAGGATTGAGGATTTACCGAAGCACACAATGCTAATGGAGTTTTTTTTCAGTGTTTTGCAAATTAAGTGCCATTAAAATGAAGATGAGGAAAAAAAATCCAACCTGAATCTGCATGAATCATGTTCAGTACCATTTTAGCAAGACGGTCAGTGCTTTATTCAAATGAAAATTGCTTATTGGATGCACACACTTCAAAGTACTATAAAGTTATAAATGTATACCTATGCTACATGTGCACACTGAAAAGAAGCAAGGTCTTAGAAAAGGAATCCTCACCCAACCAAATTATCTGATAACATATTGGCTCAAACTATGTGTGGCAGGCTACTGGATGCATAAAAGTTGTTCTTGTAACTAGTACCACTAGGAAAACCAACGATTACTAAAATTCCTAAAATATATTGACACTGATCTGTTGGGAGGGTGATGTTCATGCTTCAGAACACTAAGATTTGACACAGATCTTCTCTGGGTTTTCCCTCTACTACTACTGTCTCAATGTCTAAAAAGTCTGGTGTTCACCCCTTCATATTGTATACATATCTGAGGCCAATAGTAATATATATGTGCAAGGGCAGTACTATAAAAAAAATCTTAGGGATGAGGGGCCTTATTATGGCAACATGAGTGACTTGATCCCAATTAACTATTTATGCTTAGAAATCGCTTACATATTGTCATTCTTGATGCCCTAGAAAGATTTTTGTTTTGCTAATATTGTTGTTTACATAATGTCTAACGTTATTGTGCAAATATTTTTTTAAAAGGCACAAAAACAACATGTTAGACTTTGCAAGATCCATTTTGCGTTCATCTTAAAAAACAAAAGCAAAAAAAATTATCTAAATAATTTCCGATTTTCCATGAAAAGTATAGATTTATAGATTTAAGATCTTGTTAGACCCTAACACTTGTTTGAAGGTATCAAGTCGGCAAACCTAACGTCACCTTGTTGTTAATTCCATATCATTATATACTTTTTCTGTGCTATAGCTATGTTTTAATCTTAAGAAGTATACAGTAGAGGATACTATGTTTTTTTATTAAAATTATTTACTACTTAGTCTTACAAGACATCTTAAATTTACCTTAGCCAAAAGTACAGAAGGCCACTAGCATTTTCATTTTCTTATGATTATTATAAATTGGTCACTTTAATAGAAAAGGGTTCCTCTCCACTCAAAAAAACCCAGTAAATATCATTGTTATTTTACCTATATGCAGCGAAGCATGGGTGTCATGTAAAGTGCTTCCTGGCTTAATCATCTTTTAAGAACTGCTATAGAATGCTGGGGCACTCATGTAATCCTTTTACAGAAAGGATTAAAATAGAACTAAATCATGTAACCAGCTATCTCCTTAATCTCTTTTTATTGCGCTGCATGGAAATGGGTTACTGGTCATATCCAGGTGATGTATTCCCAATGTGTGGCATCAAGGAGTATTGAAATAGGACACAGTATGTCACAGGTGTTAAAAAATTAGACATGCGTAAGAAAAGAAGATCAACCTAAAATAGCAATTCAGGGGGGAAAAAAAGTGTAAAATTAACTCTTATTCATATCTATTTCTGTGATCAGTAATCCTCCAGAGTAGAAGGTTTAGGCACTTTTCAATGAAGAGTTGAATGCCTCTGTCTCTTACTTTCTTTTCTATTCTCTCATTCTACTGAACAACTCTCACTCTTCTTATTAGGTTACATCTGTTTCCTTTATTGAGATATGACCCTTGCTGAACAAGAAGAAAATGAATAACCCATATCTATAAGATAAAAATTATTCTCTAAAAGAACAATGTGGAATCTCTACTGTACCTTTTCCCAGAAAGAGTGAAGAGAATAGGACATGCCATGCCAATGGTACTGGACAAACATCTGATTTATAGTACTTGACAGACATCCAGCCAATGGTACTGGGCAGACGGTAGACCTCAGCTAGTTACTAGCTAGCTAAAATACTTTG
Source organism: Spea hammondii (assembly GCA_029215755.1). Lineage (NCBI taxonomy): Eukaryota > Metazoa > Chordata > Amphibia > Anura > Pelobatidae > Spea > Spea hammondii. Next base: position 139,886,679 of record JARDYJ010000001.1, on the reverse strand, counting down.
AACAAATGCATGCCATATGTTAGTTTCATACTAAAGACTACTTAATTAAACAAACATATAACAAACAGCACCAAACAGTCTAGGGATTAAGACAGTTTAAAAATGTAAACAAAACTACAATACTGAAGCAAAAATTTCGATTTAGTGCTTGTAATGAACTGAACTGAATATAATTCGAACAAATGTGGATGATAGTAGCACTACTGTTGATTATAAAACATATCAGGGATTGGAGAAGTTTGGAGATTAACATATTTTTCAAAATATACAAACCGTGATATCTCTGCTCCTGGCTCTCAGATCTCTAGTTAAGGCAGATGCTCTATCACAGATCTCAGCTGTTTCATAAATGGGATGTTGCCATCGCAGTACCCATATAAAGTGCCAACTTGTCACCATAGTTGCTGCCATGAAACATTAGCTAGATGTGACCTTGTGTATTTTGTTAAATTACCACCAGACTGTAAACTCCTATATATATCCCCTGTGCTCCCAGGGCAAGGTGCCTGAAGACCTGAGCCAAGTGTGACATTACCTGCCTGGACTGTGCGCTGTCTATGGGAAGTGTTTAGGCTGATCAGACTAGACCAGTAAGGTATAGCCAGAGAAGGCTCAAGCTGGGAGCTAGGATTTTCTTTTATGAATTTGTTTTGGGTGTTTAATTTGTGCACTAGCAAATAAACAGCACAGTTTGCTCCAAATCGGTGTTCCTGGGATCTTTTTGCCCTAGAGGACCGAGCTTAGATCCCTACACATGACATTTATGGCCCCAAACTAACATAGTTTGTCACTATATATATATATATATATATATACTAGTGTAAGAAATGTTTGGAATGGAATCATAGCCAGCCCTTATTCCATGCTAGCCCTTAGTTTCACCTAACAGACACGTTTAGTATTTCAATGCAATCACTGCTAATCATCACTGAAGCTTCCAATACAGCCCATTCACCCTGTACCTGTCTGATCATTGAAAAATGTTTTATAGCTAATGGCTGAAACTTTTCAGTACCCCATACCTTGGATTCCTTTTTCTAGCGATGTCCAACATTTAAATTCTGTGTAATAGCAGGTCAGTCTGTGAATTTGAGCAAAGTGTTTGCAGTGCAACGGGAGAAAAGGTAATTAGGTTCCTAGGTGAAGCCAAGAGTGCTAATACAGCAGCCACCCTGAATATTAAACAGCCATCTTCTGCCAGCATTTAATTTGATGTAGGTCACAGATGAGTGTGCATGAAACAGCAGCCTTCAAGAAACTCAGAAACCTATTATTTAGTGCAGTGAGAAGCAGACATTGGGCATCTCTGCATCTCACAACACATTAAACACTCCACTGTTGAATGAGCTGAGTGTATTGCAGACAAGTCTTTTTTTCCTTTTTGAGAGGAGTAACTGGTTTTTCAACACCCTCTACCCACACAGCTACGCAAGCACTCCCTTACACAAATAACCAACCATTGGGTCAGTTCATAAAACCCTCAAATTTATAACAGTTCTCTTCTGAACATTTCACTTCATGGAGGGTGATGAATTTCTATACTAGGGCAGCTTTGCATTATAATTTTAAAACTTAATAATGACCAGGAATGTGTTGATGTACAATAAAATATAGAATTAACTGAAACGTGTAGGTTTTAATTAACTTTCTTAATTAAGAAAAAATATTTCTCATATTTCTTATTGTTACCAAATAAAGATACACTGTTATTATGTTACCGTAAGGATAGTGTTAAGGAAGAGGTAGCTTTTTACTGATTAAACACCATGCCTGGACCATCGCCATAAATTCACATGCAATATCACAGATTATATTACCCCCTCCTGTTTGTCAGATGACACAGCATAATGGGTATGTATTGCTGAAAATTGCTTCTGAATCTGGTGTCCCCTGAGGACACTGCTGGTGTGTTGCCTTTTGTGGAAACCTTTGATAAGCCATGATTGAAGAAGTAATCCAAAACTGCAATCAAGAGAACTGGGGAGCTTTTCCGAAATTACTTTGCAGGAAGAAAGACTTGTATGGCACAAGATAATGCAGGAATGTTCTCCAATCTCATTTGTAACCACCTATTAGTCCAAACTTTGTAAAATGCCTTTTGTCCCCTGGTGTCACAAATTCCAAATCATGAATACAAGAACAAGAGTTTCTTGATGTTCTTCTGTATGAGACCCATATGCTAATATCTCATTTCAACTTATGTTTATCAAAGAACTTCTTTAGCAGCAAAAACTTTAATAATTTTAGTTTAGCACATATTTTTTAGTGGTACAAAAAATAGTGAACTATGTCTGCTAACTGTAACAGCTAGACACGCACAAGTTGAACACCGCAAAAGGCTGTCATGTTAGTGGTCTAGTAAACAACTAAAGAGCTTGATGTTTCTTTGGTCACTCTTGGCCTAAACTAAAACTTTAGCATAACAGTCTCCTCAAACCTGTGATTATAAAGTTTAGTATTGGCTATTGAAAAGCGGGGTACTTCACCAGAGCTTGACATCTAATTGTGTATTAACATTTACAAAGTGCAAGAAGCGTTATTAACTCACCATCTCTAACAAATGTAGAATATATTTTTCTTTTGCTGATTTTTAAAATATTTAAATAAAAAATGTGTAAATTGCAGCCAGGGTCGGATTAACCAATGGGTTACATGGAACAATTGCTTCAAGGCCTTGGAGTGGTGGGGGCCTCGAGGGGTCCAGCGACAGGGACAAGCAGTGCTTTCTCTCTCAGGAGGGCCCCAGACCCCATGGCTAATAACCTAAGTACCTTGTGATATCTGTGCAAGAGCTCTACTGGTTCTTGCTCTCCTCTAAAGAGCTGTCTCTACCAGGCCCTCTCACAGGAAATACCATGGAATGATACACTAGGCTTTTTTAATGAAACCATGTTAAACTATGTAAAAATGTTTTTGATACGGGTTGAACAATACATACACAGGAAAATCCCCTCAACCCCTTGAAAAATTGTTGTCCCTCTTCAACCTCGCACATGTTTGATTAATTCATGTTCTAAAAACCTGCTTCTTGGTAGAACATGTTTTTGTTTTCTATGGTATGTTGCATTAAACAAATACACTTTATATAATTTATCCATCTACCTACCAAGTACCTCTGCTTAAAGATTGTGTACTAGAACATTTGTTGCATATGGTTGCAAGTAAAAGGTTAAAAAATAGAGCTAACTTACAATCTAGTTTTTTTATATTTGTTAGGTTTTATTTGTGTTGTGAAAAACATCAGGGCATGAGAAAAGAGGGGACTGTTTTTGTATAATGCTCCAGGGCCCCAAGATACTTAATCTGACCTTGATTGCAGCTGTCACTCTGTAAATAAGTGCTTTATTACATAATTTAACTTTCCAGGTCATTTCTTACCACCACAAAATCATGCATAGAAGTTAGTGCTGTAAATATATATTCTTATCGTATGTGTGTGTTTGTATGTATTATAATGGAAAAACATTTCAGCTGTAAAAATCTGCTGCACAGTTCTGAGGGGGGAAAAACGTCAGTAATGGAATATCACATGGGCAAACTGACAGCCCGAAGCTGCTTTGGCTTGTAAATGAGTTGTGGGGAATGGAAGCAGGGAAGCAGTAGGCTGGAACCAGGAGGTGACAGGGATGTGAGAGTGTGTGAAGGGAGAAAAGCATACTGGAGCCACCGAGAGTACAGACTGCTGTGTTATGGGATTATTTTGTAAGGACTCCAAGTCACACTAGTATTAGGAAGAAGCAATAAGCAGCAACAGCCAGCCACTTCCCATGGAAGCAGTGATATTAGGGGGACCCATGCAGTCACATCTGTGGGAAGACTCTGGACTGGAATAAAACACTTAAAGCTACATAATCAAGAGCAATGATCTGTTATTTTTTTTTACATAGAGCTGGGGGGTTTTTTGGTCTGGAAATTGCCCCATGTTGGCTTCAAGAAAATGAGGGTTATACTGCGTTGAGAATGAGCAAAATTGAGCATGTGTATCAGAGATGAAGGCACACAGAAGCTAATGCTTACAATTCTCCCACTGTGACTACATCTCGTTGACGGTATATTTATTCCATCAACATGTACTGCTCTCCACAGGAGAGGAAGTGTATCTTGGAAATTGAAAAGATACAACACAATACAACCAAATGAATATTATCTATGATGCATAAATTCAGTACAGAGGGAGCAGGGGGAAATTTAATAAGAGCCTTTAGAGCCTTGTGGGATCTAGGAAAATAAACCAAACCCATTTGTTTGACGCAGTGAATGTGTACAGCCAAATCACTGAAGCCGAGACAGTCAGTAGTACATAGCAGAAAAACATAATTTGAATGTATTGTGTCTGCCATACAGAGAACATGTATTGGCATAATAAGAAAAAGCTGCTATGGGCCAGAAAACAACGATGGGATTTCATCTTAGAACCATTAACATTGACTGTGGTGGTCCCTTTGTGTATCTAATCTCTATGTATATAAATAAGTGACAAATGAGGCATATGAATTGCAGAAATCACATTATGTATGTTTTTCCCCATTGGCTTAATTCACAATCTGCTTTGATGTTCTATTAGATTCATTTAGTGAAAATAAATAGATTTGGTTTCTGGGATGTTAAGATTTAAATGGTACATTCAGTAGAGACAGAAAGCTATGTTTTTGAAGGCCACCATTTGTGCTGGCCTTGCTGGGTGATGTTGAGGCCCCAGATAGTGGCCCACTTGGTCCATGGTGTCCCTCTCCTAAAACAAGGGTGTTTCCGGAAACACAGAGACTCCATTTGCGGGATGCGAGTAGGAGGTCCCAATGACACAAGCCATTTTTGAAGGGAAGTGGGCAGGGAGTGGGGTGTGCCTCAAAGTGTCTCCCATGACCCACCAGAGAAGCACTGCTTAACCTGGAGTGTCTGGGAGAAACTTGGAGTATGAACGTGACTAGTGCCATGGGTCAGCATGAAAAACTGGGAGCACATGCTTGGATGTGTTTTGAAATAGTTTTGTATTATAGAAGATAGGTTGGAGGGGTGTTGGTTATTTTTGCACACCTAACCTAATAATGTGTGTTATTGTAAGCTGGCTCTTCAAAACTAGTGAAACCGATATACAAATAAGCTCAAAGCAGGCTTCACAGGACCTCTGTAGGACCACAGTTACAACCAGATTACTAATACTAGTTACCCAGGTTACTAGTTGGTTACCCATCTAATTGCACAGTCATCACATTCTATACTATTATTGTTGGTTTTATTTTTTATTTTTCCCTTGTTCTTACGTGAGCGGCCCTATTTGGAAGTTACATGGTCTAAAAGGGAGGAAGCGATATCAGGAGGATAGGTAGATATGAGAGTTGCTAATGATGGTTTTTGTCACACTAGGCTATTGTATCTTGTTACAAGTGCAAATGTCCTTCACTTTGACAGAGATTTGGATTGGTAAAACCATTATAAATTACCCACAATATCTCCTAAGCAAAACCTAAGGTTTTCCTTGCCACACTGAAATTCCTAATGCTTGGTGAAAGATGAGGATATGGGCAACATGAAATGTTTAAGTATGTTGCCATATTTACGGTGCTCTACAGTATATACCGTATTTGTTACTCACCTGTCCTCGGTTCCCACATTGCCGCAACAGCCGCCGCGGAGGAGAGGAAGACCCCCCTCCAACGCACGGCCACCTCCACAGCAGCCGCCAATAAGGAGAGGGAGACCCCCCTCCAACGCACGGCCACCTCCACAGCAGCCGCCACGAAGGAGAGGGAGACCCCCCTCCAACGCACGGCCACTTCCGCTGACGTCCTCCGAAGTGCCGCGCAGGAGAGGCAGACCTCCTGGCTCACGGCGTCCTGCTACTGCGCAAAACTCCCTAACTGCAGGCCTTTATGAAGGGAGACTTCGCCACACTCAAAATGGTCGCGATTCCCGGACACCAGAAGTGATGTCATGAGGGGCTGATGGGAGATTCAGACTTCCTCCGCGGTTCTCCATTTAAACCCTTCAGACCTGTTACACCTTGCCTTCTGATGGTCGTCTATGCCTTGTGCTAGCACCCAGATAGCGTTTACCTTCCTGATTCCTGTGTTTGACCTCGGCTTGCCTGACTACGTTGTTTTCCTGTATCCTGACCTCGGCTCGTTTATTGTTTATCCTGATCTCCTGAATCCTGACCTCGGCTACGTTTATCGACTATCCTGCTCTCCGGAATCCTGACCTCGGCTTGTATGAACTGTTCTGTCCTGGAGTCCTACCTGACTACGGTGTCTCCTTACTACTTGTACGTGACAGTATTATGCTAAACTCTGATTGAAGCGCCTTGACATATGGAAGGCAGTGAAGATTCATAAAGGGACCATATTCTTAACTCTGCGACAAAAAGTACATAAGAACTTGAAAAAGATATCCAATCTGTATAGTAGAGCAATGTTTCTATGATGTTGGATAAGTTTTATAGCTGTCCTACCTAACATTTTCAGTGGAAGGAGTTCTATACTTAATATTGGATGACTGATGTATAATATACAAATTAAGTCATTTTTTTATGTATCAATCTAAACTGATAACGTAAAACCTGACCTCAGAAATATCAAGAAGGGTAAATCGCTGGTTCAATATAAATTGGTTAAAAGCCAGGATAAAGATGAGTGGAAATAAAGGTCATCAAGTAACATTACATTTATTTAAGTGTTTTTAACAATGCATTTGGATAATTATGCATCATTTGGATATTAACACATTTCCTGTAAAACTCCTAGAGTAGATTAAGCAGACAAGGCAAAAAATGATGAAATATTACATCAGCCCCTAGAAATCCTAACTGACTGTGAAGTCACTGGATTTAACAAGGGCAGCAAAGATATCATTTATAAGATAATGCCATTGTATAATGAATACCAGTTATGGTGAAGAAAATAGATAATTGCCATACTAGTCCAGGAAAAGACGGAGTCAAAGAAAGCTTATGTCCCTTTGATGACCCAATAAAATATATCACTTTTGACTAAGGACTCTGTTTATGGTGTGCAAATGTGTCTGAAAACGTTAAGAATCTTAAATTCCTGAATGATTTTAATGGATTTTTCTAATTAAAAAATCAACACATTATTCAAGATCAAAATTGTCTTAGCACATTGTTTCTAGTACTTCTGAAAGGCTACATTTATCTCCATGTGGTCTTGCGATACAAAATCCTGCTTTAGTTCAATAGCTCATCTAGCTGTAGGAGTGTGCTGTTTTCATAAAAATGAATCTGAATAAAATGACTTCTTTTTAATAATAGCAATTACTCTGCCTCATACAAAACCCCACTACCTTTTTAAGAGTAGTATCACAAGCGTACATAGTCTAAATATATCTAACTTTAGACTGCCAAGTTTTTAATCTTTTAAGTGATATTGCTTTGTAGTCATGACTATGAGATCACCTTTTTACACACAGCAGCTCTACAATATTACATAGGGCAGAATCACCCTTAGGTTGTGTATTATCTTTAACAATTTCTAACCAGTTGGATATTGTGAAAGTCAATAGAAATTAGATCAGTTGTGATGGTTTAAATGAGTTAAAATAGAGGCGGTTATGAAATCCTTGATAATGGATTTGCTGGTGAGGCAATAACATGATCATGTAAAAATAATTCTAATTCTTAGGGAAATATCTTTAGTATCAATGGAAAGTGATGAAGGACAAGCCTCAACTAACTGGAGAAAGGCAATTTAAATGGATTTTTTAAAATGGTACCTTTGTTTCAGCCAAGCAGAAAGCCAACTATCTACTTGAAGTTAGTGAATATGTTGGCTCACACAATGTTGGCCAATACAATTGGTTTACAATATGTTTACCTTTAGTGAATAGAAGCCTTAGTCTCCAAAAAATGGAGAGGGGACCTATGACATTTAGGAGGTTCAGTCCATAAAGCTTTTTTCTGACTTAGTTATGTCACAAAAGCCGTGCAGCATTTTTGCATTTTCTCGCATGGCTAGATCATTTTTCTGTAAGAGTTGAAACACTTTAAAAAGTATGCAGTGTTATTGTCTGGCATTTCATATGATCGGAATGCTTTATTGTAAAGGATGGCAGTTTGCATGGCTCTAGATTATGATTTGCTTCAGTTCATTGATTTACCCATTTCCTTGGGCTCAGGCATTTACACATCTACATAAAAATTACCACCATCTAAAATCAGCTGCAAATCCTGTACTTTAAGGGAAAAATGAAATTATTTTCACAAAACATCAAATAGGTTAATAAAAAAGCAAGGAAAAACATACAGTATTTGTAATATTCTAGTGTTGCCCTGTCACCATGTTCTGGTTCCTGATACACCTGTGGCTTATTTGATTATAAGATGCCTCTGTATACTGGGGTTGCTACACCCTTCCTTTGGTGGAGCATTCATCCTGCCTTGATTTCCTGTTCCTGGTTGCAATTTAGCATTTACCTGGTCCCTGACCCTTTGTTTGGACTCGTGTTTTTGTCTGCTTGCTTTGGTACCTTTTTTCGGCCTGACAGATTGTGGATATTGACCTGGCTTGGACGTTGTCTTGGATTTTGCTTTTTTTGCCATTTTTTCCCTTTGCCTTATCCTTCTGTACTGTGCTCTGGTTGCCTCCATATATGACCTGCGCTAGCTTGACCATGATTATATCTGAATAGTTCACTCAGTATCCTGCCATCTGCCAGTCCCCATCTTTGTCTCCTGCTATCTTCCAGTCCTAGTCTGGACAATAGCAGCCATCTGCAATCAGAGACTCCTGAATCTACCAGCTCCATGCATGGTCTTGATTGAGCAGTTGTTGTTCCAACATAGAGACTCCCGCCTGATCCAGTACCTGCAGTCGTGAGGGTGGAAAGGAACCCATGGTACAGGGCTGAAACAGGGACAATTAGTCATACGGTATATTAAGAGCTATATCTTCCTCCATAATCAATTAGCAATAGGATTGACTCCTAGAAACATTAAATATTATATGCACAAAAGTAGGGTCACATTTCCCATAATACATTATGTATATGAGTTTAGTAAATGGGAGCATTGCTCACTTTGTGGCATGTCCCCATTCTCCACCTGCATTGCATTGCCAATTGCTTGGTTGCAAATGTAACATATGATACTTGGGAAGTAAATAAAGCCCATTACAACAGACATGTTATAAAAAGGAAAATGCATTATTAAAAATGCCCTAAATGCTTCTGACCCCTTTCATAGAATGACAGTACCAATTTTTATCTACTACATCGTTTAATATAACGTTTTTTATGTGACAGGTCCATTTTAATAGATTGAACTGCTATCCATCAACATGATGCAGCAGCTGGATCCCAGTTTACTGAGGAAAACTACTTATTCTAGAATGATTATGACTGTTTTCTTTTATCACGATATTTTTTTTTCACTGCGTGTGTCTCACATTCTGCCACTCGCTATCATCCATTCAACCAGAAGGTTCCCTATATATTTTAAGCAAACACTGACATATTTTATTTGTCGTTATATATATGAGCCGATGTTGAATGCAGAAAAAAAAAAAAGAATCACATAAAGTTTGCAAGTGTTAGCCATAAAGCCATGTTTACAGTAGGAGGCGATAAATCAAGCAAGCAATTTCTCGTGATGGCTTTAAAATGCAATGATGAAAGCTTAAGCGCGCATATGGCTAAACAATAACAAAATCTTCCAATCGCTACAGTCTCGGCGGCTAAGTTAATCACTGTAAAATAGCTGAATGCAGAATCATATAAACTCAGTATTAATTTCCCCAGGGGGTTTTCCCAGACAAAACCTGACCCCTTGATCACCTTAACATTGCAACTTTCATTTGTTTTCATTATCTCTGAGGTTGTATTATGCAGGGTATCGATCTACATGTTTAATGAAGCTTGTAACAAAGGAAGTTTGATGCAGAAAACAATAGAGCTGCTTGAGTTGAGCAGAAGAGATCTGTAAGGGGGGTACAGTTGGGCGATAAGAGGCTCAGAGGTGTTGCTGTCCTATTTAGCAACATGACTTTCTATAGTTAGGTCAGTAGAGGATGGCTGTGTTCATTATGAAAATATGCAATAGGCTGTACTTCTGATGATTACAGCTGCTGGAGCAACATTATATTCACAGGTTCCAAGACTAGAATAAAATTGTCTAAATAATATGCAGATGAACAGCTAGCAAATGTTTAAAATGTGAAATAAACAGATTGTTAAATCACATGAAATCACAGATCTTCAGTCACTTCGTGACAGATCAACAAAGACATCTTTACATTTAAATAACCAAAACGAGTAGCAACCTTCACACTAGTGACAGCACATTAATTGTTCACTATACCTTGCGAATAAAATTGCACTATATTATTGTAGACCTAGTGCGAGCGTGTTCTTCAGTGGAAACCTATGGGTACATACAGCAGTCTTAGTAATGGCACCAGTACCGATATATCAAGTCAACAGTGCCCTTTATTTAGTCCATAAATAACACATATTGAGCAGACTATAGGAGCACCACAGGCATTTTATACAATAAAGTGCTCTGTTATAGACAGGATTTTTTTTGCATGTTTCACTCATGCTTATTTTTGACAGCACTCTATTATACATTACATAGAGGAAAGCAGAACTTGAACAAACAATCCAATGGTGTTTTCTGTTTTTTTTTAATAGATTGATGATTTATTTTCCTAATTGGGCTTCTTTAATTTAAAGAAAAGATGCCTATGACTGGATAGAATTACCATATACAAGTCCAGGGAAAGATCTGGGTGCCTTTGAGGCATAGAAGGATTTTTAAAATATCTTTGGGACTATACTGGGTCTCATCTAATTTGTTTTGTTTAGTTCTCTTTCTTGTTTAACAGCTATGAGTACTTGGATATTGTAGCAATGCTATACAAGCAACCTGCAGAGGGTGCTAGGGAGTTCAGTGTGAGTTGTGGTAACTGTAGTTTGGAGCTAACCAGCGCAGCATGGCAGTTGTATGTTATGAAGCTATGCATAATAAAGAAGCCTGTTTTACCCTTAACTGAGAGTGCATCAATCTATCCATAGGAGGTATCAAAACAGATATGTTAAACTTTGATGCAATTGTCTTTTTCAACCTGATTAATCATGTAACTATATTGTTATAGCTACGGTAAGATTTATGATGTTATACCCTAGTATTCTCAGTCTATCAGAGCTACACTGGATCTGCATTGTTTCCATAAACAAACCACCAAACATCGTGGCAGCCCACACTTGCAAACACTAATAAGTCGAGTACAAAACACAGGCCTCACCGGTTAATGGTAATAAAGACTGGTGCTTGTTAGGCATTTTTTTCCAACTTCTCCTTAGACATAAATCATACATTTTAGTACATTGAAAATAATGATATAACAGAAACAGAAATAGATACACCCAAACTTGGCAGACAATGGCTAGTTTGCCATAACCTCTACTGTGAATCTCATGATGCTTTCATTAACTTCAGGAACTGGTATGCTTTTTACTAAAATAGCCAGCGAGAATAGATCAGAACAAAACCTATTCAAAATCAATACATAATAGATGGCTGAAGAGGTGTCACAAGAGTAGTTCCACTGGGCAGCTCAGAACTGTTTTGAGCACTGGCTGTACTTTTGCTTGGAGTCTTAATGTAATGGAGGCATACAGGCATATCTAGAGATATGGAACACATTTGGGAGTCATGTGAATGATTTCCTTTTACAAAGGGGCATTCAAAGCATCCAGATCCTCAGAGCCAGTCTGTTTTGTTCATATGCTTAAATGAAAGCAGTCATGAGTGCTGAGATTTCTTCTTCTTTTGTTACTGATGTGATTTTAGAATAGCAAGTGCTTTCTCTATATCTCCCAGGTATGGAATTTTGCCAAACAGCTTATACACTTACTGACCACTTTTTCAGACACACCTGTTTAATTGCTTGTTAACACAAATAGCTAATCAGCCAATCACATTGCAGCAACTCAATGCATTTTAGGCAGTAAACTTGCTGAAGTTCAAATCGAGCATCAGAAAGGGGAAGAAACTGGATTTAAGTGACTTTGAATGTGGCATGGTTGTTGGTGCCAGACGGGCTGGCCTGAGTATTTCTGAACCATCTCTAAGGTTTACAACGAATTGACCAAAAAAGAGAGAATATCCAGTGCGCGGCAGTTGTGTGGACGTAAATGCCTTGTTGATGTCAGAGGATGTCAGCGGAGAATGGGCAGACTGGTTCGAGATGACAGAAAGGCAACAGTAACTCGTTACAACCACGGTATGCAGAATACCATCTCTGAATGCACAACACGTCGAACCTTGAAGCATATGGGCTACAGCAGCAGAAGACCACACCGGGTGCCACTCCTGTCACGTAAGAACAGGAAAACCAAGGCTACAATTTGCACAGGCTCACCAAAATTGAACAATGGAAGACTGGAAGAACGTTGCCTGGTCTGATGAGTCTCGATTCCAGCTGTGACATTCAAATGGCAGTGGGGTGTCATAAATAATTGGCCTGTCAATATGTTAAAAATATGTTTTTGACATTGTGTTATATATATATATATATATATATATAAATATATGTGTGTGCGTACAAACCAAGCAACAATATCCACCCACCTTACTAACAAAAACACCTTCCCTTTTTATACTGTCTAGCCCAGTACGTATTATTCCCCTCCCCCATTTCTAGTTTAAAGTCTCCCATTTAGCCATCCTCTCCCCAAAGCACATTGGGCCTGCTCGCATTCAGGTGCATTTTATTATATCACAGTATGCTAAAAGTTATTCCAATTTATTTGTAATAAATAGAGAGTCAAAACCACTTTGAGTGTTCTTACTGGACCATATACCAGTATTAATTATACAAGTTACACAAACAGAATGATACATATAGGGACCCTAAGCAAGTGATAGTTTTAAATATTATTTATAGCATCTATTGTAACCAGCAATTTTGTTTTATTTAATCTTGTGTAACATTTATTACATTTAGTATAAAAAGTAAAATCAGGGTAAGATCAACGTAAGATCAAAACTACAGCGCTAGGCAGGGTACCAAATCTACACCTATGATTACCTGCCACTAGGTGCAAAGTTTTTTTGATGCTAAATTCTATGTCTCCCTTTGGGGCACACACAATTACACATCTATGCTCACATACACACTTACATAGACATTAATGCTCACATACATAAATGTATACAAACACATATACATACAGAACCCCATTCCCACCCCAGCTAACCTCTCACCTCTCCTGCAGCTTTCTGTCCTGCTGCTCACACACTGTGTAGCCAGCCTTGGCTTCATTGCAGGGTCACATGACGTGGTGTGACCCGAATACGTTCCTGCCTCCCCGTGCTGGATCACAATAGCTTAGAAAGGGGTCCAGGTCAGAAGGGCCCTTTCTAAACAATTTTGAACTGATACAAGGAAGCAGGAACAAGTGGTCGCTGCTACCCCTGCAGTTAAGCCACTGTCCCATGGGTCAGATATATGCACATTATTTTATGGATGATCTAGGTATATATATATATATACAATTCTAATGGCCTTTACATTATATAAACTTTAAACATCTTCAACCATTTTCCTCTAGTCCAACATCAGCTGTCTACTTGTTTCATAAAATTGATTCAAAGGCTTAAGAAGTTTGCTGAAGAGTTCTAGTGATCACAGAATGCATTATAATAGGCCATCCCAGGTTAATATCCCTGCAGGAAGTGGGACCCAGATAATGCATTGTTTAATTACTAGGTGGTAACTTCACAGAAGTTCACTGAGGTTGGTAATTTATGATGTAAGCTTAAGTCAGGTACATAAAAACACAACTTTCCTGCAAACTCCTCATCAGTGAACTCCCAATAACTATACTATGTTGATATAACTTTAAATCAGCTAACATCATTACATATTTAACCCCTTGAAACCTTCATGACATTTTATGCCGTCATGAAAGCAAGTGCCTAACAATCCATATTGATGGCATAGAACGCCATGAAGAAAGTAGCGGTTTACTGGATTGCAAGCTCGATTGAGCAGGGCCCTCTCAACTGTTGTATCTGTAAGTCAAATTGTTATGTTATATACTACTTGTTATTTCCTGTCTACCTTTTGTACAGCGCTACAGAATATGTTGGTGCTATATAAAATGAATAATCATTTGTGTAGCTGCACAAAAAGGGAGAATCATGGTTAAGGAAAGAGGGGGTTAGGCATATCTTTTAAATATTGAAATAAATATTATCCATGTATCATGTAGATATTCAGCTAAACATACCTTGCTTGCACTAATTTGTTTTGCTGAGAAGAAGCCAGAGCTAGAAAGGATAAATGATTTTGTCATGGGAATAACATTTCCCAAGCATCCTCGGGTGTGTATTATGTCCTACTCCAAGAATTTACTTCTGACTAGACCAGAAGCTGCTTTTCTGTTTTCTTTTATGACCCATCATACTTTTTATACCTGGGGATGTTTTTCCTTGTGTTATCCAACACTGGGTTCTTTTTATTTGCGTTTTAGATAATATCAGAGAATAATTCCACAGGTAGGCTTCACTCATTCATAACCTAAGGCTCCTTTTTATGAATACATTTTGCATACAGTGTAACAAACCTTTATTTCTCCTTGTGCTTTATGTCTGGTAGGTCAGGGAAAAAACATTGCTCCCTTTGAGTTTTCCCTTTAGAAAGTGTTGATAGTTCAAGATATAGTGTTAAAACCATGCCAGCTACCCATATTTTCCACTTGTCTGAAGTGAAGTGGTAAAATTGGATTTTCCCTCTGCAAGAAATCATCAAAAGGTATTACAGGCAATAAAGAGACTCAGTAATGAAGAAGTTACATTTTATTAAAATGATATATATTTTTTGAAATTGTTATAGAGAAAAGTATAGAGAAAAATAAAGGTAATGCATGAAATGAATCAAAGTAAATAAATGGAGTGAAATAATCCTGGTGTTTTACATGGAAGATTCCAGAACTGATTAGAAAGGCCCACAGGGCTGGACTGGGAATTAAAACCTGTCCTAGAAATAACTGAATACCAGCCCCATATTTCAAGGTGCCATTTTTGTATTTTGGCCCCAATATTTTTTGTTTAGAATAGGGACAAACCCTGCATTTTAAAATATACTAAAAGTACTCTTATTAAGATACCTATGAAAACACATAGTTCCCAATATCACTGTGGGTCATGAAATCATGTAATGGGCTGTGACCAAATGAGCACCTTAAGTATGAAATTAACCGCTTTCAAATGTATTTAACTAAATTAATGTTCTTCACAGTAGGTAATAAACATTGCAAATAAACGTGTAGCTCTCCTTAAAAAAACAGCCACTCTTAACAATAAGCACTTACACATTTATTCTCTGTAAACATTTTTTAACTCTATGTAAGTGTATGGTTTTAGATTGCGTGTGCATGTATGTTTAAGTGTATGTTGTTAGAGTGCTTGTGTGTATGCATGTATGTTTATATGTGTACAGTAAGTGCATGGTGTTAGAGTGGCTATGTGTATGTATGTATAAGTGCATTGTGTTAGAGGGGATGTGTGTGTATGTATGTGTATGGGTTGGATGTTTCAGTGGTGTGTGTATGTATATGTAAGTGTATGGAGTTAAAGTGTGCATATACTTGTAATTGAATGCATGTATGTGTAAAATGTTAGTGGGTATGTGTATGTATGTTTATGGTGTTAGAGTGACTGTATGTATGTATGTATTTGTTAGTGTAGAGCTGCCCCTGACCATTATCATAAACCCAACATTATAATTCACCCAAGTACCCAACCACAATCATTATACCCAACCACCATATTCCTCCCCATCATCATTTCTATCCCCTATCATTAACACCCCATATTGCAACATAATCATCCCCCTCTATCTTTTATAGTGATGCTACATTTAATATGGTTTTCATTTCCTTCAGGCAACATCATCACTGACGTCTCTTGGGAATTTCCATGATGCGGCTGGGCTCTCTATAGACCCCAATCAGGACCCTGACTATAACTCACTGATTGATCGCACCGTGTGTGTGTGTGACGGTATGCTACAGCCATATGACAGAACTGTCACAGGGGTCCTCAATGCATTCTGAGGGCTCCCCACAGAATTCCCCTGAGTGCTTTTAAAATATTGGCATATTAGGCAATATCCTGCTTGCATTCAATTTTATCTTGATTTCGTATTGAATATTTCAAATTTCTAAACAAGTATTTTCAATGGAGTTCAATTAATGCATTGGTGAAAAAGGTAAAATCTATTTCTCAAGGCTGTTGAAGTCGCCATACATCATATAGATTGTTTTAAATAAGAATATAGAAAAATGCATCAGCAAAAGATTTTAATCTGGGATCTATTTTACTGCCGTGCTTCCATGAAGTTTTAAATCACTAATACAGTTTCAATCTCCACCGAAAATTACAGTTCACTTAAATATTTTTCTCATATCTATGTGTAATACCATTAAGAGACTTCACTGGGCAGTCTGGAGGAGCATAAACATTTACTAGGGTATATAAAGCATCATTAAGTTTGCAGACTATATACTATACCAACCATTCTCATCAGTTTCATAATAAATATATTCAAATTTAATCTCTGCAGCTATAATAGTTGCAATACCCTGTTTCACTAAAGACATATACTGGATATGCGGGTGTTTACAATGTTTCCATAGATTAGAGCTCCCTGATTTCCGATGAGTTTCCTATCCAAAGCAAACAACTGTTTGATTATGAATTAGAATTTCAAGTTCAAGCCCTGTAAGTCCATTGATAAAACAGTGGTAACACACATTCTAACACCATACACTGACAATGTACACTAACATACACTAACTATGCCAACTATGATAGATGGTAAAATGTTAGAATGGGCACGTGTTGTACATAATGAGCAGTACAGCTTGGTTTGTAATGTGCTTACCTTACATTTTCTTCTTTGTGTCTTTAACAGGCTGATTAGAAACATGGCTGTGGTCCTGTTTGTGACTTGAAGGCGCTTTATAGATGAGGGGGTATGTTGTTGGTGATTGGTGGATACCTATAGTGATTACATGCATGTATGATGCATGGGCATTTTGTTAAATAGGAGTGATATGTATGTGCAAACGGGTAGCAGTGCATTTGACAATCGTCATTGGACGATTTGCTCATAGTTAGTATTGTGTAAGTAGTAGTGTGGTTGATATCTTATGGTACATAACATGTGTTAACACTGAAAGGGTTAAACATCTTGCTGAGGTTTCTTTTTGCTTGACTGTGCAGTGTGATCAATTCTTCTTTGCATGGTGTGCACTTTTAATTTAGTCAGGTCTTGTGGGGTTAGACGAAAGATTTGATGATCTGAAATGTTTGAGCAAAAAATGTATCCGCTTTTTGGGTTTCTGCACATGGTGTACCTCATGGGCATGGTTTTCAACTGCTTCATATACGTAAAATAAACACCAAGTGAGAAGCAAGGTAAGAACATGCAAGAACTAATGTGAGATGTCAAGATCAGGCTGAAAACAAAGTGAATGTCAATGAACAAATTCGAAACAAGCTGTGCATAAATGCTCATGATTACTATCCAAACGGCTTAACAGAAGGTGCAAAAGGTTAAATGACTGAGTATATATGCTTCAGGATACTTCACAAAAATACCAGCTCAACTCGTAGAAGTCCAAGATAGTAGGCTAGGAACATCCATTAGTAAGCCATGTTTCTAGAATGCCGTGTTTAAGAAAAACCAAAACACTGTATTAGACAAGAAAGAAGGTGCTTTTGATAGCCCACTTCTTATTCACCGGTCACTTTGACCAGACTCATCAATTCTCATCAATTTCCCATCATGGCCTTTTTGCCTATGCCCTTCATACTATGCCCATTCTTATAGATAATTTTTTTAAACTTTTTTAGCAGTATAGAGTACCAGTGGCCTTTGTGTCTAGATGCATCTGAAAACTAAATCCAGCCCTGGGACATAATCCACAACTCTGTTCATTTTTTATTAGTCAGTGTTCAGTGTTAGGATGTTTTTTATTATGCCACTGTGGCATACATTTAGTAAATGTCTTGGCATTTACAGTTTGGAGTACTCTTGGTGCCTGACTGTTTAATACACATTTATAACAATATGGGAGACGTTTAGTTGAAATAGCTCAGTGGGAGCTACTGCTGCTTAACGCTTAATGGGCCTATATGTTCGTTAACCAGAAGTTGCCACTTTATATCTTATAGCAAAGTCTTTCAGCTTGTTCCTGGAGTTCAACATCATTTAGGAACAAATGAGATTTCACTGAGATTAAGTGAATATTTCAGCATTTGAGGCAATAAAAGAAGATGGTAATAACTGGAGGGATTTTTTAAAGTCAGTAGATGTTTCAATATGTCTCCCAGAAACAGGCTATGAAACTCTAATTTAACCTAAGGCAATGAGAGGTTATTTACATAATTGTCATGTTTAGTATGATTGTGACACGCTTTAAATGCTTCTCTGACAGCAGCTTTGTCAATGTCATTAATAGACAGATATTTAGGGGACTTCGTGGGAACACGAGAGAAACAGACTGTACTTCCAGAGAGAAACAGACTGGGGCTGAAAACCAACCCTGGCACTTTAAGGTTGACGGCTAATAGATGACATGCATGTGGTCTCATGCAACATGCTTACACTTTTGCAAAGTTCAGCCGCGTGTATCCAGCAGGTGGACACACGATAAAGCGTTAAACTGCCTCTATGAGTGCAAAATATCTCAAGTATATAATGCTATAGGGCACAAGCTAATCAAGCCTTTGTCCAGTGGACTCGAAGACCAAAAAGCCAAGTAAGGTTAGAAAGAGAATTAACCCAAAACATTGGCTAGTCCTAGTCAGTATTAACATGTCCTCTCCAGGCTGTGAAGTCCAAAAAACATATGGTGACTATCGCCAGTAGTTTTCAGTAATAATAATGTAGATTGGTATATGTCAGTAAGTAAATTTGGTTTTCAGTGCAAGTGTATTAAGGCATAAGTTATCATGCAGACACAACATCTGTATATGGTATGTTAATACAATATATGTTTAATCCTGTACTTGATTTGATTATCAGAAGAAAAATAATATCAGTAATATTAATTATTGTCACCAATAATTTTTTTTCAATCATGACATAGCAAGGGCAACTAAAATCTTTTCCATGAGTGTTATTACATTTTCATTATAATTAATAAAGATGCTGGGTATATTTGCAATAAATGTGATATCCTTTTGCTTTACAGCTGAAGTAATATATTCATCAGCCAGTCCTAATTGTGGCAGTGCCTGAATCTCCATATTATGCAAAGAGGCTGACAGATTTCTAAAATCCTAGGCAATTTAAAATATGATCAATATAACCAAACAACATGATTTTTAATGCAAACGGGTGGAAATTAGACATAATATTAAAATTTTAGGGCACCGCCAATCATGCATTCTGTTCCCTAAGTAATTTCTTTTTGCGACAGAATGTTTGGGTTTTCAGGGAACAAACTGAAGGCAGCTCCATGTAATACACACAATGTATTTGAAGAGACAGTTTACTGTCTCATGCAGCCCCACAAATGAAGAATGCATATTAAAGTACTAAGTAATCTTTAACCTGTATGAGGAGAAAAAAAAAGACTTTCCTCCGTGGACCAGTATCCATAGCATTTTGAATGCTTTAGGCAGCTAATCAGTGTGAGAAAAGGTGCTTGTGTTTAACTTTCTGAGCATTTGGATCCTTTTAGACTCATTGGAACTCTTGCACAAGCCAGTGATGGAGCTGGTTGGCAATGGGTATATACCAAGTGCTCAGTGACATGCCATGGTATGTTTGGCAGAAGAACTGGGGTAGCGGGGAAACGACAAATACATGGGGGGACAATAATTTAAGGGAGATTTTCAGCTATCATATGCTTTAAAGTGGCCCTTTAATTATCATCAAATAAATCCTTTACAAATATTGACATTTGTGTGTCTAGATTAAGCAGCACAGAAGTGCTCCATCTTCTACTTCTAATTGTAATTCATCTCCTAATATCATTTACATTAGGAAGAGGAGAATACAGTGTATTAACTCATTTTGCTATGATGAGTAAACGTTCTCTTAGAAAAAAGGCATGGTGGACATTAGCCAAGAGGTCTGAGGCGGTAGTAAAATGTACTAATCCAGTTACCACTTAGTCACTGATACTGTTGTCTGACTATAAATTATAACAGAGAGCAACACTTCCTATGGAAAGTAATAGTTTAATTAATACCCTCAAGAAAACTGTAGATTTGGAAGTAATTAAAGTGGACCTGTCACCGACTAAGTCGAACTTTTCACCAAAAGGGAGGAATAACCTAATGGAGGAGGCATAAATAAATACTGTGGCAAGTAGTTTAACACATTGCTCTTACTAGCAAACTGATAAGATGAATTTATAATACACGTAAGGTAGTTACTGTGGACTATAAAAGGCATTTAAGTGTAAATGCAATCTTTAGGAACGCAGCTGGTCCAATTGTATATCCATGTAGTTCCTGCAGAATAGGTGGGAAGGAGGGAGGTGAGCCTTGGACAGATCATTTAACAATAATGCAGTATTATTAATAAAATAAACAATAAGGAGAAATGAAGGTTTGTGGAGAAGGGAAATGTTCCATTATAAAATGTATCATAAATATGAATTGTTAACTTTATTTTATGCCCTCCCTCTCTTGTCTGCCATACAGTATTGGGTTGTTAAAGGACACTATAGCAAAGGCAGAAAATCGTTTACAGAACAATAGCCACTGATCTGTAAGGAAAAGGCAAGAGACAATGAATGTCTGCAATATACCACTGCGCACAGATGATAACATTAAATGAAACTCACTCATGTCAGTAGCACTTAAAAAGTCAACTATGATTGATTAAGTATAGAAGTATGACTTTCTTCTTCCTGACAGAAAAATAGCTTAAGAAAGAAAGCACAATTAACTCACAATAATTTTTATTGCTTCTTTCATTAAACAAGTGAACTGTGGGAAATTTAGATCTTAGAACTTTTGTATATGTGCCAGTGATATTAATTGATTTTATGTTAATTTTGTCTGTCACCACAATGGCATCGGACTGCGGATTATGAGCCACTTTATAATCATACAATAGCTATTGTCAGAGTGTACTACCTGCCACTTTCCAGTTAATGCAGAGTTTCACAATGCTATTGCTGCTTTATGTCTATGGGACTCACTGTGAATGCAGCATTAACACAGAGTGTTATAGTTCTTATTAGGTTCAGACAGAGGTGATAGCATTTTACTTTGGTCTCAAATTTTAATAGAGGCTGGCATCTATACTGTTATACCCTTCTACCTGACACACACACAGACATTTTAATGTGTATTTGGTATGGCCTCCAATTGACTTGTGCCTTTAAATTCCTATGAATTTTAGTTTTAACAAAATTTGCCAATTCGCAGAGAAAAGAGAAGTGTTTCGCCCCATTTGCACAAATGCGGTCTCCAAATGCATTGTACTGCACACAAATTTAGTTATTGGAGTTAGAAAATTAGACTTTTATAACTCCTCGCTCTGCTGCTTCCCATCCTCATACTGAGGATGGAAAGCATACCTGTGTATATTTCTTGCACATAATCAGTAGCACTGCTGTTCCAGTATATGAAAGTAGAGGCAGCCAATCGCATGTTGGCTAGTGTTACACTTATGTTCAACTAGCAAGCATGCAATCTGAGCTGCTACTGACTCCAATGGGAGTGTTCCAGAAAATGAGCAGGAAGTGTACTTGAATATGTTTCCTGCTTACACTCCACAGCCAACTCTATTAACTAAGCTTAGTTACTTATATAACAAACCCTGATTGTCATCCAGCAAAGTGTATTGGAGTCTAAGGAGTCCAATCAGGGTTTGTTATATAAATAACTAGGCTTAGTTAATAGAGTTGGCAGAATAACAATCGGGCCAATGGAGCATTTGTCCAAGGGTTATTGGTTGCAAGGGAAACCAATGGCTGCTGTGTAATTTATGTATTTGCCTACACAGCAGAAATACAGGTCTTGTTGTGCTGGTGACGTGGGGTTCATTGGCAAGGTCACTGAAAATAACTGGCATCACCAAGTAGAACATAATTATGGAGTAAATGTCTAATTTAGGTTGCTCTAGCTTTAACAAAATCCGTGATAGGGATTTTACGTTATTTATTGACCTGCTCATCAGGGGCCAAGAAACCTTTAGTTGACAGGAGGTTTTGCAAATACCCAAAAGCATATCTTTATTTACAAATTCATTTTTTAGAAATGATCGTTGTACTTGGGACCAATGAGACCCCTGAAACAGTGTTCTTAATTTGTTGACGTCGCTGAAGTCATCAAGGTCAGTATACAAAGAGATAATGCATAAAGTCACACCCTCTATAATATCATTATATAGATATTAAACATTCTTCCACGTTTCCTATCAATTGGTGGGGAGGTCATTTGTACATCACATAGTAATAGGTTATTTGGCTAATATTACCCATGCTTGCAGTAATATGGTTAGGACCTTTGAATACCGTGCATCAAACTGTTTTGAAAATTCAGACTTGGGAGGGTGAAATCCAATGTACTGAAAGACATATTCTTTCCAAAGGACATTGCATTGTTCTGAATTCTGTTCATTCCCTCAAGCCCTTTTGTCATTTTTTTATTTGAAACAAAGGATACAAATAAAAAAGGAAATTGCTGATAAGGTTCCTTTCAGCACAAATCCATAATTCATCCAGCGATCCTTATCTGAGAATGATTAAGCAATAGGAAGCCAGGGTTGGTTTAAACTTGCTCCCCTCAGGGAAACATGGAGCTCTAGTGTGTGGATTTAACTATTAATTGTCCTGCCACTGACACTAACCACCCCCCCAGGAGGCTTTCAGTTTAACCTGGCTATTAATTAACACAGTTTTAGATGTAGAAAAAAAAAAAATAATGCATCGAAATGGAGGCCTGGGTGAATGAATGTTTTTTGCTCTGGTGCACTCTTGTGGTCACATGAAGAACAAACAAAAAATACAAACCTGTACAACATGTGAAGAGATCCCATATACTATGACAGATGTAAAAAAAAGAAGAACAAATGGGTGTAGTCTGCAATATTGTGCGATATGACAGACCAATTATAGGTATATGAGTCCATCAGTGCCTAGTAAGAATAAACAGCAAGGGTTTCCCATTCTTGCCCTAGTTCTTAATGTATTTCTTTGTGATTAAGCTTGCTGAAGCCCATGGCAGTTTTAGACATTGCAAGGGCCCTTAAAGGTGTTGTTGTTTACCCTACCATGCGGTAGCATATTTAGGTTGGGTGCTGCCCTAGGCCTGGCTCCCAAAACTTGCTCCAGCCACACCGCAACACATACCTGGAAGAAATCAAGGCTTTTTACTAAAATGCCAACCAGCTGAATTCACAATTGATTAGCTGACAGCATGCTGGCACTTTCAGGTTTTTTTTAACCATTGCAAGCTGCAATATTGTGCTTCCCGCTCGGTAGGCAGACTTGTGCCTTGACCTGGCAGAGATCGGATCTTCATTTTACTTTTTTAATGCTTAGAGAAGTTGCTGATTGGTCTAGAAATGCACAGATATCTTCATTAAAGGAAGTTTCATATTTACTGTTAAATTTATCTGTAAGATGGTAGCTAATCGGTTCAGAAGTCAATTGGTAGCCTCCACTTCGCTACAGAAAAATGGAAAGTGCGGACTGTGACGCCATGTAAAAGACACACAATTGGCACTCTAGACATTTTTTGCTAACTGTGTATCACAAATGTGATTGGCACTCAAAATGTTAAATCTGCACAGGAAATAATAAAATGTTCAATGTGCTATGGTTTATTTGCTTAATGTGCTACAAAACTCATCGGAACAATCTAGAGATGAAAATGAAGTACTGCATTTTAACTGCAAAAATATGGCTGCAATGTAGACACTAGAAAAATTGACATTTTCTTTGTGGAATTTTAATTATGAGACCAATATTTACAGACTATAAAAAGATTCTGCATACTGTTATATCTTATCAGACCAAGAGGTAGAGGGGCATGGACCGTGTTCACAGGATGAAAAGATCTGTACATTCTGTGCCTGATCTCACAATGGAGACACAGTTAATTGCTTCCTAACAGGGAGCGTATTGAAGTATGAAAACAATCTGCCTGGACTGATAACTATCCCATGTTCACGTATTGAGATATGATTAGTTTTTTATCACTAAATTAAATTCCCCCTATTGCCTGTCGTCTTGTATTAGATCTTGTGAAATCTTAATAGACTTCAAGCGGCAAGTGTGGGAAACAGCAGATAACTCACTTGCAGACCAGCAAGAAAAGAAGGTGGGAGGAAGCCCACGGTGTTTAAACTCAGACACATCTAGCCAACTGGAGAACTTCATATCTCATAGAATGTGTAAGAGGAAAGTACAAAGCACCACTCAATGTGCTTGTAATAGACTATATAATTAATATGTGTTAATACTTTTATATAGAGAAGTAAGTTGTGTGTTGCATTCTTATTAGACTTGGGCTCCGGCCAACTCTTCGTTTTAGTCTTCGTGGGGGGTCTTTGTATTCCACAAATATCCCGCTCTTCCTGTATTCGTTTCGGGCGAATATTCGTGTATATTTTTTGTGTTTGTTTTTTTTCTTTGTTTTTTGTAGAAGGGGTTAATACAGGGTTAACACGGTATGCACTACGCAGCAGCTTTGGCGCCAGGATTTTAAATGTCCGTACGAGCAACTATATTGGTTGCCTGCAGGGGCAACTTGGCCTGTCTTCCTTCTGCAAGAATTAAACGTCTTTAACTCCTGATGGCAAACCTACGGATTTCCGCTCCCGTTATCTACACAGCATCACAGGGATCAACGGCAGCAGAAATCCGTAGATTCGCCACCAGGAGTTAAAGGGCCATAAGAACAACTCTATTGGTCACTGGCAGGGCCCCTGCAGGCGACCAATAGAGTCGGTCGCATGGCCCTTTATCTCCTGACACGGAACTCGGCCTGGGGAGACCATTGGTCTTCCCGCTCCAAGAGTTAAAGGTCTGTACGAGCGGCTCTATTGGTCGCCGGCAGGGAGCCCCTTTGCCATTGGTTGATGGCAGACGAGCCCCCTGCCAGCGACCAATAGAGTCGCTCGAACAAACCTTTAACTCTTGAAGCTGGTCTCCCCAGGCCAAGTTGCGCCGTCAAGGGAGGTGCGAGTGAGCCTATTGGTCGCCTGCAGGGGCCTCCTCTGGTATCAACCAATTGCTTGATGCCAGAGGAGGTCCTTGCAGGGGACCAATAGAGTCGTTTGCACGGCCCTTTAACTCCGGACGGGAAACATGGCCTTCAAGCGTTAAAGGTCTTTAACTCCTGATGGCGAACCCACGGATTTCCACTCCTGTCATCTACGAAGCATTGCAGGGGTTAACGGGAGCGGAAATCCATAGGTTCGCCGTCAGGAGTTAATGGGCCGTGCAAGTGAGTCTATTGGTCCCCTGCAGGGGCCTCCTCTGGCATCAACCAATTGGTTAATGGAGGCCCCTGCAGGCGACCAATAGAGTCATTCACTCCTGACAGCAAAACTACGGATTTCCGCTCCCGTTAACCCCTGTGATGCTGCGTAGATAAAGGAAGGGACCAGGGAGATTAGTAAACGAAGACGAACACGAAGATTCTTCGTGTTGTCTGTCTCTGTCTAGTTCTTATTACAGAACAACAATCATGCCAGAACTACAGTGAAAGCTGCTTTGTATACAGCACACACAATATTGCTAATACCACAAACTGCATGATTATTCCATGATTAAAAACAAGGTCTAGGCAAGGCTAAACACTGATCTAACACTTTTATTCCATAATCAAGTAAAACACATCAAATCAGTTTTTATCTTAAACAATGTGGAGGTAATTTATTTTTATATAGTCTCAGATGGCAGGATCTCAGCGTTCCTCTACTAGTTGAATAGAAATTCTACTCCTCTTCCATGCACTGATCCCTATTTGTTGGTTTCTGATTTCTGGCAATCTGACCAGCTCTTTAGGTTTTCTATTTAACGTGAAATCAGTTCTTACTCCTTTAGAATTTCCTTTTAAATATTTTATCCAGACCAGCTCTAATAACTAGAAAAACAACAGTCATCTTTTAAATGACCATTCCACACCCTAGATTTTTTTGAACATAAGACTATTGAATAGTTTACAAATTTCACTATAAGTATATACACTATTTTGCAATAAAATGGGAAATGTAGGTCATGTAGGCCAGTAATGTTGTTGGGTATTTCCCTATCAAACAATTTGAATGCCTGATGGCTTCTACATAAAAAACTGAGGCCTTTAATCTAATAAGTAGTATTAAAACTAGCAAAAAAATGAACAAGAGCAACTTTAATAATTTCCACTTAGGAGGTCTAGCAAGCTGTAGTTGGTTTGTCATAATTTACAAAAACTACATTGATACACTTTGTATAGAAGTTTTGAATACTTAGGTCCTGCCTCGAGAAAGCTCAGCTATATCTGTATTTTATATTCATATATTTAGATATATTTTTGTTAATCTCTCTCTCTCATAAAGGCATGCAAAATGTCATATTGAGAAGGGAAAATAGTGTGTGGCATGTAGATGAATTAGCAACTAGAAAGTTTTAAATTAAGCAGTTATTTTAAAAAGCAAGATACAGCCAAGCAGAGTTTACAGATAATCTGATTTATTAAACTGACTTTGCAGTTCCCATTAATTGCTTTACCACATCTTCAAATTACCATGCAGCAGAGGCAGACTGTCCTGCTTGGAAATCTTGTGGTGGCCACCTTTGCTCCACATGGCCAGCTGACACAGAGACCTATGGCTAGGGGTCACATAACATAATGTGCTACTACATGTCTGAACCACACAATTTAGAAGCAAACTCCAACCCCTGTGACTTGGACCAGACAGGACCTGTTACTTTATCAAGGCTTAGGGTTTTACAAAGACCCAATACAACACTGGGTACATGTTAAAGGGGAAGTTTAAAAGAATTTGCTCCCCAAAAGAATGTGCATCAATGTAAATGTTCCCACAATTATTTGGAAGTGACCATTAGTCGTTTCTGCTTCCTGTAAGGTTCAAACCCAGTTTGTGAAGAACCATTAAAGCAGATTATAGTAGGAAAGGCTGTTGATTGACCTACTTATTAATTCCAATTTCAAGTGATCATAATGACCAAATACTTTCATTCATGAAGTATGGATATGACGTCAGTATTGTTGCCATCATTAAGTTTAATTTATTTTTAAATGTTTATACATTTAACATGCAAAACAAAAGGTTAAGGTTGGCTGTTCCCTATGTATAACCATTGAAAAAAGATGTACAGCACTAGCACAGGTAATGAACATGCTAAATATATTGGAAAAAATGTTTTTGTGAAATTATTATTTTATAATCAAATCCTCTTTTAGCTCCTTTGGCAGTAAAAGCTCAAAAGTGTTTATTGAAATGTTAGAGATCTAAAACACATTTTGAACTCTGAGACTGATTAGAAATCCTAGCTGTAAGGTTGGAACATATTTTGAAAGGATATAAACATTGATATGTAACTCTATATACTGATTTATTTTTTTTGTGTTAAAAGCATGGGCTGTGGAGGAGAAAGTTATCTGGCACAAACATGGTAAAAATATAAAATTAAGCAAGGTCGCTCTGGAATATAACATTTCAACTTCAGAAAGTTTTTTTTATTTTTTATAATGAATGCAATAATGAATGAAGTCAGTAACCCTCCAGCATAAAAACAGCAAAAAGTTAAAGATACATACACTACCTTTGAAAGGTTTTGGGTCACTTAAAAATGTCCTTGTTTTTTAAAGAAACGCAAAATTTGTTCATTAAAATAACATAAAATGAATCAGATATAAAGTGCAGACATTGTTAATGTTGTACCTAGAAACAGCTGATTTTTTATGGAATATCTTTATAGACATACAGAGATCACCAAAATCACTCCAAGTTTAAGTTTAAAAGGCTAATTGTTCATTAGAAAACACTTTTCCAAGAAAGGTTCTTGTTTTCCAGAAAAAAAACAGCTAAATAACCCCACACTTTTGAACGGTAGTGTATACTTTATTCAGTCACGTCAATGAAACCAGTAAATCTACTGCTTTACTATTTTAAAAACTGAGGTTGCGTATTATTATGCAGGAATATTCCTACTGGAGCAGCATTCTCCTGGTTTGGCAAAAAAAGATGTTAAATCAATTAAGACAATACCCATCTTTTTTCTTTTCTTTTGAAAGCGGAGTATTGGGGCTCTGCGCAGCACTTGAACTTGCACATAGTATACTTACATATCAATGTAATGTAAGCAAGCTGGCAAGCCATACAAGGGAACAAACAAAATCTATTTTTCTGTCGCTCGGGGGAAGCCAGTGGCAGAACATTTCTAATAAATGCTTCCTTTGCTGCAGAGCGTAAGTAAAAACAACAAACTATAAAGAATAATATATGAACAACAATACACAAACATTTTTAACTTTGTAGAGGTGCTGAGATTGCTTTCTTTTTTATTGTATGGACAATTTTCAGTCCAAGGGACAATAGCTAGATACATGATCTATATAAAACAGTGTTTCCTATAGTAATGGGTTTTTTAATGAGATGCCTATCAGCATGTTACAGTATAATGTGTACCGAAAAGTACTATTGTGAATGTGGTGGCAGTAATTGATGCAGCGATGGAGTTCAAGAACTGTGATGTACAAATGGGTGTCATGGTAGCAAACAAAATTGAAAAGGAATCTTGTGCTTATTATCCATCAGGAATGCTGCCAGACCTATCTTGCTTTGCTCTGTATAGCAGTTCACCTTCTTACATTGCCTCACTTATATCCAAATACACTGGTATTTTCCCACCTGTCCTCTGCTGATGATACGCTCCTCATGCTTGCCTACAAGATTTCTAAAGGGCCATTCCCATCCTCTGGAATGCACTCCCGCAGCCTATCCAACTCTCCCCAATGCATTTGGTCCTTCAAAAAAAATCCCTCAAGACTCACTTCTTTAGGGAAGAATATCAACTGATAGGTTACCTCCCTCCATACTACCAATAACTGACCTCTCCTAATCCCACTCCTGCAATAGAGTTGTACTAATTTTTATACATCTAGTGTTTATACTGGGCTACAGTTAATCTATACTAACCCCTTCTAGATTATGAACTCACTTGAGCAGGGCGTTCAATACCTTTTGTTTCTGTAAGTGAAAATTGTTATGCTATGCACTGTTATGTTAGGTTTACCCATTATACAGTCCTGGGCAATATGATGACGCTTTATAAATCAATAAATAATGATTAACTGTAGGTACTATCTTACATTGCACTCACTGAAAATTAGATTTCTGCTTTTCTCCTTTCTTCTTGCCCAACCACCTGTCCCCTTGATCCCATTTAATCTAATTTTACCCAGTCTCTCATCCACTCTTGTCCCTACCCAAAGATCTTCCATTTCTGCTTATGGATTCTTCCCATTATCCTTTAAGCATGCCACCATTACCCCATCTTACAAAAGCTCTATTTGGACCCTACTAATCTGTCAAAGTACCACCCCATTGCTCTACTTTGCATCTTGAATAGCTCGGAGCCAATAGAACTCTTCCTGTAACTTGTTGCCTGTAGGCTTCAGAATTCAGTTTGAAATACAGACTCACCTCACTTATTTCCAAATACACACCCACCTGGTCCCTCCACTCATCTGATGATCTTCATCTCTGCTGTGCTCTGATTTCTTATGCACATGTACCAGACTTCTCTAGGACCACCTCATTCTTCGGAATGTCCTTAGTTCAGCTTATGTGACTCCACTTTTGTCTCCAGTCCTTCAAAAAAGTCTCTTATTTAGTGTTTACAATTAGATACCCTTGTGTGGCTGGTTCATCTCATACATTGGCATTTTTACCTCTTGGGTAGTATACCACCCAACTCCTTCTAGACTGTAAGTTAAATCCTCCTTACCTTACTTTTTTGCAAGTCCAACTTGTTATGATTTGTGCATCCCCTGTACAGAGCTGTGGAATATGGTGCTATATAAATAATAATATTATCATTATTATTATTAACATTAATAATAATACATGAAGGTATATGGTGATCTCCACAAGAACAACATATATTCTTAAATTGTAAGTGGGCATCATTCTGCTGTACTATATGCAGGGCTGAATTCAAAATACACAAGTTATTTTTAAAGTTTAGTGGCATATTTAGTATGTTGCTCTGCAAAATGTACTGTAGGATGTGGGGAAGTGGCAGACCCCCAAGTAATTATATTTATAAAATAAATAAACAAGATTGCATATTATCCAAAGATAAAAAAGAAAAAGGGTTAAAACAAAAATTAAGATTCCCTTAGGATAGAAATCTAAACATTCTTATGTAAATTGTCCCTGACATAGGTAGTCACAATTTTAACCTAATAGTAGAGTTATTCTCAGTTATTGAGAGTTCAAATCTAAAGCCAAAAATCACCACCTCTATATAGGTGGAACAGATCCTTTTCTTTGGATGCAAGTTGTTGGAAACCTCCAAGTGCCTAGCAGTATAAAACTGCTAATTACGAAAACCCGGCAGATCTTTAGAAGTTGAACACTCTTTCCCTTCAATTACTGCTGAATGACTCGGAGAGCACGCACATAAACAATGTTAATGTTACACCTGTGCAATGTTTATTAGCAGTCTTACTAGCCCACAGGAGAGCTGTTCAACTAATGCACTGCTGGCCTGAATAGCAGGAACACATCTTATGGCTGCTGGTGGAAGACATCCTCTAAACATAGAGCTTCATGTTTGTTTGAAATACATCACCAAGCGGTATATAATACCTAGTTATATCCGTAAGATATCTTGGTTGACTTATTCATTATGCAGGCAAGCTCAGATTTGGCACTTCACAATGCACAATGAGTTTAAACATCAACTCTACTGCAAACATCAGCTTTAGTAAATACACAACATTATGGTACATTGTTAAACTCCAGTAATTCAACAAATCCCAAAATCTTTTAAAACCTCAAAGTAAAGAGATTGACACCCCAGAGCTAGAGTATATGTTGAATCCAAAAATGTCCGCAGATTTAGGTTTAACTTCGCCCCAGGCGGCATTAAGTCTTGGGCCGGCCCTGATAGCTCATGATTTTTCATCCAACTCAACTTTTACTTTTAGTATAATGGCTAAATCAATAAAATCAAAACCCTGTAATGAAGATGACCAGCAAACCTCTCCATCAAAAACAACTTAATAATAGTGTTTGTTCCCATAAAGTTTCTATACTTTATGCAGGACTGACAAGTGAGCTGCAAAAGATGAGCTGCTTTGACTATGACATGTATTGGTCAATTTCCTATTTTTGGCTTGGAATTGTGTTTCTTTCTATTGCTTTTGGCTGTTGATTATTTTTATTTTTTTTCACACCAACACAAAATCTGATATTACCATACTAGTCCAAGAGCATCTGTAGATGTTCGTGATACCACTAAATACATCAGCATATTTATGCAACCATTTGAGATACAATTGTATCTTTCTGTCTGTAATCATGTCTAAATAAGGTTGAAAAGTTTGTATGGCTTTATATCTTACAGTATCATTTTGTTTACCAATACAAGGTGTGGCTGTTCTGCAGAATCACTGGTATCAATAGGGCAATATTCATTTTGTTTTGGCATGACAATAGCTTGGACCAGTCCAGAGAAGTAAATTGTAGATGATCTACCAACAAATAACTCCTTGGAACTATGACAAAGTCTTCACACATATTGTGTGTCTTTTAGATGTTAAGTTCAGCACTTTTTCTTTCATACAGCCTGCAATTATCTGGATATTTTTTTATGTAAAAGTTTAATAATTCTTTTTCGTTGCTGTTTTCGGTTGAGAGGTTTTTATTTCTTTTGTTAATACTCAAGTCTGTAAAGAATTTCAAGTGATGGCAAAAGGATTGGGGTCTATCACTCATTTAAATCCAAGACAGGCAAAACTGTTACAGATGATGACAGATGGCTGTTGTAAGTAAATCCTAGCCTGACATCTTTGTATTGTCACAAAGTTTAAAGTTGCTTTTAAGTGTTTACCAGGCTATATGTTCATTCATATCAGTTTAGTCTTGCATTTTTAATGTCATCTAAAGCCTTGTATTGGGTTTTAAATTCACAGCAAACTAAAGATAAATAACAGATTCTACTTCTGGAATCCGAAAGAACACAAACCAAGGGATGCATCGGTAATAAACTAGGAAGTCGCTGGAACTCCAATAGCTGTGCACCAGAGAATTGCAAAAAGGTTTTCCATGTTTTTCTTGCAGCAAAATGTGCAAATGCAAGTTGATCTTTCTATTTTGTAATGAAAATTGGAAACTTTTTGGATAGCTAAACATGGGATTAATTAAAAGGGCAAGCATTGCTTCTGCACAAAATCAACATGCAGCACAATTATTATTATTCAAGTCTGAGTAAGGAGGAGTAATAAATATGAAGTGCCCTCTATATTGCATTGCTCTTTTCCCCAGCCACATGAGATGGATCAACGTTTCTTGAATCCATAAACAGGCCTAGGAACTCTTAATATGTAACCATGAGGCTCTGCTTATTCATTGTCCAGCTACACCTGTTCCAACCCTCAAAAATACCCTAATTCGCAAAAAAGGAATTATTGAAAAAACATATACCCGTGTCTGAATAATTTAATGCACTACTCTATATAACTACTTGTAAAGTCAATCTATAGAGATACTGTATATACATTCTGATGAAGAATCCAGTGATGTACTTATGGATAGGTTTCATTATTATAAAGCAGAAAAAAACTTTGAATTATTCTCAAATAACAAAAAATCAATGTCTACAATTGATAATAGATATGTTCGCAGATGTCCCCATGAAGAAGCAGTCTTTCATACAACAGCAGTCTGAACCTTCCTCCTCAGTGAATTTAGGATAAAGATGAATTTCCCGGAATCAAAAAATTTTGGTAGTTGAGTATGTCTCAGTATGTTCTGAGAACTGCACTTATCTCATTAGAACAGGTGACCTTCCATGGTTCCGTTCTTTCACTCTGGGGACTGCTTCTACATGGTGATGGCACCCTCAGCAGATCCTGTTACACTGTTACAACAGGGAGAGTGAATATTAAAATTGTTATATACAAAACATATTAACAACCTGCAGTACATACTGGTATAGAAGGGGAAGGGCTCTGCTCTTGTGAGTATCCATTGTTAAAATAAAAAAAATGTGGCCATTCTGTGCCACAGAAGCAAAACAATTATGGTTATAATGGTTATATCTAGTGCTCCCTATAAAATATTTACCATGTATTACAGTATTGCATCACCAGCGGAGATAAATCTTGCTGAACTCCCATTGCCTAACATGACTAGCATGAAGAATAAATGGTTTAGATGAGGCTACACCTTTAAACAGGGTTAGCGAGCCAGTCAGACACAAGTATTTCAAGGATAGCCCTCACACAGTCAGACACAGAGATAAAAAGAAATGGTTTCAAATCACATATCTGCAAACACACTTCAGTGAGGTGGATGAGACACAGTAGGCTGATATTTCTGCTTTAAAAACTAGCAGACAAGAAACAAAAAACCTTTGACAGATAGGTTACATGTGCAGTTGGTGTAAAGCTGATATCTTTTAAGGAAATCTAGGAATATTTTAGCACTGGGAAGTCACCCAATTAGTGATTATCTACTTTTTTTAGTGTGGACCAAACCGATAAAAAATGATCTTGTATGGTAAAAGCTTATTGTTCCTTTAACGAAAGAAAAAAATCAAGTGTGCTTTTAGACATACAGAGTTGAAATGCTAGCATTAACCTTTTAGAACTGTTCAGCATGCTGGATCTATATAATCTATAATCTAAATAATGTGCCGGGGCAAAAGGGCTGTCAGGAACCAATTTTTCGCTGCCTGAACCATGGCTTTTTTATACCCGTGATGTTTACATCTGCGACCACTAGTGGCCACCCTCTGCCCTCTGGAGCACTCAGAACTCAGGTGTGCCTTGTTACCTGGGTTGAGCCCTAGTCTACATCCAGTTGGGCCTTGTTACCTGGATTACCCTGCCTTTATGAACCTGCCCTGCCCTTCAGTCAGGGCCTTTGTATTGAAGTCTATGGACCTTGCCTGCTGTGGCTCTGCACCTGTACTGTTCCTGGTTCCCTGCTTTGTGTCCTGATCAAGTGGACTCCCTGCTTTGTGTCCTTCCAAGTGGACTCCCTGCTTTGTGTCCCTCCAAGTGGACTCCCTGCTTTGTGTCCCTCCAAGTGGACTCCCTGCTTTGTGTCCTTCCAAGTGGACTCCCTGCTTTGTGTCCTTCCAAGTGGACTCCCTGCTTTGTGTCCTTCCAAGTGGACTCCCTGCTTTGTGTCCTTCCAAGCGGGCTCCCTGTCAAAAGACTTATTACTGGTATTTATTTTGCCATACGTCCGGTTTCTTGCTTTGACTGTATTACCCTTATTTGCTGGTCCTGTTATATACATAAAATACACTGCATTACCTGGAATTCTGCTTGTGGTGTCTTTGTTTGCATAATCATGCACCGTGGGTTACATACTGAACCCCAAGTATCCCCTGCGCATGGGCTCCTACCCGACCTGATCACCTGTGTCCTGACAAGGACATTCACCACATGGACTGCTGGTGATAAGAGGCCCTCCACTTGCTCTTGTGCCAATATAATTGAAAGTCAGTGCAGTGTTATGCTAAGTGATTTGGGGGCCCGCTTGGTGCACGGGGCTGTTTGCAGAGGCAAAGACTCCATTACTAGACTGTGATCAGTGACGTCCGAAGGAGCTTCTTACTTCATGCCATGTGATAGGATCAGCCAGTAAAAATGTTTCTCATAGTCAATCAGTAAGTGTCCAAGCTACATTGCCTAGAGTTACTGTGTCTGGAACCTCCAATCAGCAGCCTAAACCCACAGCAGCTGAGATACTGTCTTGTCTACTGGTTACCTAGTTATGTTTGGTCATTCAATTAGCTTTCATATCTTTCACTCAGCTTTGTAGTATCAAAGCTTATTTTGTATGATAGTCCCCATAGCTTTTTCTTTGGTCTCTTTAACTATGATTTAAGACTCAAGCTGAACTATGCTGTGGCCCTCTCTTGTGTAAGAAAAAAATCCAGCAGCAAAAATCTTATTCCTTACACACACCTTCCGTCTTCATGGGCTACCACGATCCATTTTGTCAGACCGATGCACGCGTTTTACTTTCCGGTTCTAGTCTGCCTTTTGCCAAGAATTAAAGATTATAGCCTAACTTCAGGATACAACATGCAATCGAACAGCTAGATGGAAAGGGTGAACCAAGTCCTTGAACACTATATTCACTGTTACTTCACCAATTTAAAGGACAACTGGCTTCAGATGCTACCGCTGGCCAAATACACCAACAATAATCAGCTGCACAGATCCATCGGCCAACGTTCTGAGCTAACACCAGTTTTAATCCTTCTTTCATCTATGATCCACACTGCCAACATATCAAGGCGGTGACTTGGCCTGGCTCTCCTCAGCCCACATTCGACCAGCTGGTCCCACCAATAAATTGAGCATGAAATACCTGGGTCCCTTTGAAGTCACTGCTCTGGTTGGTCCTGTGGCAGTACATCTGTGCTTGCCTGACTCTTGGCGCATCCATCCGACATTCTACATGTCCCTTTTAGAAAAAAATCCGATCCCAACACCAATAGACATCGACCACCTTCTTTGCCACTTGTTACCCAAGGTGTATAAGAAGTGGAAGAGATCTTGGATTACCACACAGGGGGCTTCTCAAGTACCTCGTCCATTGGAAGGGTTATGGACCAGAGGAGCACTCCTGGGAACCAGTCTTGAATATCCACGCAAGCGCTGTGCTTTCCCTAGAGACCACCCTAGTCGTCCTGCCCCTGGAGGTCACGTGTAAGGGGAAGGATCTGTCAGTGCCCGAGGCCCGCTCCTGTCTCCTTCCTGCTTCTTGCCACGATGATGGTGCAAGCTAACTGGTGAGGCCCCCGCCCTCGTGTCCTACGGTGTGACTTGTCTTCTGCTCCAGGGGGTGTGTGTCCTCGATGCCAGGGCTGCCTTCTGAGCAGCGTCTGTCAGAGCTGATCCCTCTATAAGAAAGTATGGATGGCCGTGGGCTTCTTTCTATGACCCTATATAACCCCTGCTTTTGCTTCAGTCAATGCTTGTGTGTTCCAAGCTGTGGTGTCTGTCTTGGTACAGACGCCATTCATCCCTGCAGTAGTTCGCTAGCTCGCTGTACCCACTTGACCCTGTTTGACCTCCTGGCTTCTAACCTCGCCTCACCTATAGACTATACCAGCTATCTCCTGTCCCACAACCTTGGCCTGTTTATTACCTACGATAGCTTTGGATTTACAAATTATGTATTTTAGCTAGATTGTATTTTAGCTAGATTAGCGTGCCACTGCTAAAGCAATTTGAAAGAAAAATGATACTTTCCTGAGCAAGTAGGTGTGACTTGAGCTGTAATAATACAACTTTAATCCAAAAAGTGATGTCGACTCTGCAAACTAGCAATGTCAAGAGCATTAAATGGTATTAAAAAAAACATTCAATGTTTATTTATTGTACTGTGCCAGGTTCAACAATAAAAAAGCTATAATTGGCTATTCCCTGGTTCCTTTGTAGAAAACGGCTGCTGAGCTGAACAGGCAGCTTATTAACTTCACCTGCAACTGCAAGAGTAATGCAAGAGCTGCCCTGGAAAGGGCCTATAAATCCATAATCACATGGTAATATCCCTGCTTCATCATTGCCAGCAGCTTCTCCTGTTAAAACTGCAATGCATTGACACCTGCATCATCTAGGAGGCCTGTTAAAAAAAAAAAAATGTGTTGTGACTCAAATAATAGTCTACCGCTGACAAGTCTACCATGTATGCAAAGTCATCACATAAATACAGAGACTATAAATGGCATTGGATAACCAAATACGTTAAGACATGTGTTTTAGAGATCTGAAGAATATCTTCTGAGAGACACGACACTTGATCACTTTGAAGAAAGTGGAAGCAATGGCATATGCACAAAAAGGGAACCAGGAAGGAAGGACGGCCACTAACCTATGAAACACTCATTATGAGTACCATACTGGCTATGCTACCACCACAAAAAGGACTGGTTCTCCTTGCAACCAGACAGGTACCCTTATAAAAATCCTTCTTTCCAGTCTTCAGAGATGTCTGGAAACTCTTATCTCTCCATTTTATTTTCAAGATTACAGTCAATGATTAACCAAACAGCATTCCTTGAAAAGTCTTAAAGCATGGCATAAGAATCAATGGAAATAAGCCCTCAACCAATATTGATATTACAAAGAAGACTTATCCTTGTCGCTACTCTTTTTTTTTTTTTAATCTTTCCTGCAGATCTTGGTGGTATTTGTTACTTTACGGAGAGCAAAACAGAAGAACTAGTTTCATTTCACTTCAGTTTTACTTATTGGATTTTTGTTGCTGCTGTTATTTATTTTGTTTCAAATTAGTTATTATTATATCATTAATTGTATTTATTTATTGTAAGCTTTACATTGTATACATTATTTTTGTAGTCCATCATCTTGCATAATTGTGACTAATGTTCTCATTCTTCTTACTAATTTATTTTGGTGGATTCTTTTTTTATTTTTTATTTTGCATTCAAATTATCATACATTTTACTTGGTGTGGGGCACAGAGATGTAAAATGAATGAGAGTTAGTTGGGGATACCCCTGCATTAGTTATCTAGTTGTTATTTTGAGTGACTTTAAATGGCAGACCAAGTCCTTAATGATAGCTACTGTCCTGTGCTGGAGCCTTGAAATGAAATCCCTAATCAGTGCAATGTCTACATTTATACATTTATTATATCTGGTCAACTAAACATTTTAGAGCATTTCTCTCAAGTGTACTGGTTTTCACAGGACAATCCTGATTTTTGGGCATTGTTCCACTCATAGGCAGTGGGCAGTGGCGACTCTAGGAACAAAATATAGGGGGGGCACATAAGATACAACAGTCAAAACTGGGGGGGCACTAATATTTTCCACCATTAAATCATGCCACTGGTACAAAACCCTAATAATTCAAATGATGGCAGGAGATGATTCATCAGTAAAGCTCCCCTTCCCTGATATGTCTTTTGTGAAGTTTGTCGCCCTTGGAACAACTGCAATTTTTACCATTGAATATTCACCTACTTTAAATACATCACTAATGAAGACCAATGAACACTTCAAAATGAAAATGAGATATCTAGTAAGAGCCATATCCAATGAAGGGGGGGTATTATGTACCCACTGGGACAGCGTTGACTTCTTAGCAGTAACTGAGAGCATAAGAAGCAGAGCTTGCTTTTTTGCCATGGTGTACCTAGGTGCCTCCTGCGGAAAGCAGACAAATAAGGCCCAAAGACGTGTAAGATTAAATGTAAATTTCAAAGTTTGAGTAGCATATTGATGTATCTGACACCAAAAGCATTGTATCAGAGGTTAAGCTCATAGTAAAAAACACGCAGAGGCACAATAGCGCTTAGGGCAGGCACCTGGGAAGCTCAATTCAGTTTAACTAAGACCTTTTTAAAAAACTACACACTAGTAACCAAAATCTTTCACCAGGCCTGTTATATGCGTATCAAGCATTGCAATGTTTAAAACATGTTTATAAGTTGTATTTTATATTTCAAAGCTACGGAAATACCAGTATTAATGGACGTCCAGACCTAGCTTTGCATCTACCACATTAATTAGCATCAGTGACGCTAAAGTCAGTTGAATACAAATAGAAATGTGACATTTTAGACACCTTTGACCTCATTTTGACATTGCTCATTGAAAGTGCCACTCCAGCCAAAAAAAAATTCTATGCCTTTTATGGAGCCTGCTGCATTACTCTACACAGGTTTGTTTTGAGAATGAAAAGCAGACCTGGAAATATTGGGACACCAGCCCCATATATGTTAGCACATGCCACTACCCTTACACATACCTTTTTTGAAGTCACACTTGCCATTTAAATAGCTATGAATAATTATTTTTAAAATATATATTAAATAGTTTCTTAATGATAACAGAATACCACATTGATATTAAAATCCTTAGGAAACAAAAGTGTTAAAATACTGAGGAACAGGGGGGCGTGGCTAACCACCGATCAAGATGGACGCTTAATCCACTGGCTCCACAGGCCCACTGCTTCTTTTTGCCTAAAATCGGCGTTTAATCCTTACCAATGGGGAAACATTCGAAGCTAGGTGCCACTCCGAAACATCCCCTGCCTAGAGACAAAACAGCACATACCTCGGTCAAGTCGTTCTTTCAGAGCTTCACCGATGCTGATTCCCGCGACTCCATGCAGAAGGCCTCACCACCTGGCAGCCCTGGGAGTCAGTACTCGGATCTGCCCTCAGAATCCGGTCGGGATCCGCTGCATCCGCAACCTAATTCAGAAGAACATCAGTGGCGTAGCACGCTGAAGGACTTACCAACTAAAGCTGATCTTATTTCCATCATTGCAGAGGCACATGCGCCCCTAAAAGCTGACCTTTCAGACATCAAGAAAGACCTGCAGCACATGGGTGACCGGGTTTCTACTCTGGAGGCCGATGCAGTCACTACCCGCTCCACCGTTGACAATATATCGGGCCAGCTGCGGGTGCAACACACGACAATGCAACGTTTAATGCAAAAAATTGAAGATTTGGATAACAGAGGCCGCAGATCTAATCTGCGGATTCGTGGTGTTCCGGAATCGGTTCTTAGCTCGGAAGTGGTTAGTGTACTTAGCACTATTTTTAACAGACTTCTACAACAGCCTGTAGATACCGTAATCAAGTTTGACCGTGCTCATCGGGCTCTTAGGCCACGACAATCAGTGATCGTCCTCCACGAGACATCGTCTGCTGTCTTGCGGAGTATGCGGTCAAGGAGGCCATCCTTGCCGCATCGCGAAAAGCGGGCTCCCTGGAATGGGAAGGTATTCCCTGACTTATCCCCGATTACACTCCAGTACCGACGAGTCCTCCGTCCGCTCACTTCTGCCTTGCGCGAGGCTGCGATCCCGTATCAGTGGGGGTTCCCTTTCTCTCTACTGGTCCGTAAGGGCCCTGACCGGTATACCGTACGCTGTGCGGCTGATGTTCCTGCGTTGCTTGAGGGATTGGGCCTACCAGCTATCTCGATCCCTGATTGGGAATTGTCCTATGTGCCTCCCCCCACACTGAGTGACCCAACCCGGGACTGGTCATCTAAGCCGCAGCGTCGTCGTCGCCCTAGACAAGTTGACTCGCTACCTACCTGAACTCCTCTCCGTGGCCTGGGAGTTTCTGTATTTGCTTTTGTCTCTATTTCTACGCATCGCTGATTTCACCCCTTTCATCTTCTGATCTGGTCGGCCCTCATGCCTGCGGACCCAGCCGTCTTCGTCTATGGATTCCTCGAGACGTCATTTCTCTTGTGCTGGGATGAATTTCCCTTCGTGATCCGGATTGCATACAGGAATACTTCGTCTAGGCCGCCGGATTGACTTGGTATGGCGGCATCTGCTTCTCTTTGGACCGGCTGGATGCTACACTACTTTGGTCATGAAGGGTCTCCTCACGCTTCTTCCATGGACTGTTCCTGTATTTCGTCCATTGTTCCTCTGGCCCGGGTATCCCCTTGCTGGGTTTCTACGTGTAGTGATGGGCATTATCGATAAGTACTCCTTTCCAGACCACCTGTACTCCTTCTGTTATGACTATATGCTGTTTACGTTTTGTTGCTCCCATCATACACTTGTGCATCCTTTTATCTATATTTCCTATCCGCCCATGCTCTTGGATGGCATTTGTGTTGTCTGTACGGTTTCCAGGCACTTAACACATATGCTTTTTTGCTTATCTCACTTACACATCTCTTCTCTCCTGTCCAGAAGTCTGGCACGCTCGGGGGCTGTTGCTTCTCGTGCCTTCTCGGCCGGTCATGGATATTGTTTACTTTCCTCTGCACACACCACACACATGTTTCTGTTTTTATATATGTTTCAGGTCGGTTAACTTCGCCTGGATGTGCCTATTATATTTCACGCATTCTGCACTGTTGTTAACCTTGGATGCCAATTGTGTTGTCGGTAAAGTTCCCATGCACTCAACACATGTGCTTTATTTTGTGTTTATTTCACATACACATATCCTATCTTGTGTCCTCAAGTCGGACACACTCGGGGGATCTAGCTTCATGTGTTTTTTCAGTCGGTCGTTGATATTGTTCACTTTCACTTGCACATACCACACACATGTTTCCGTGTTTACATATGTCACAGGTCGGATAACTTCACCTGGATGTGCCTATTATACTTCACGCATTCTGCACTGTTGTTTTTTCCTATGTGTGCTATATGGTGTTGCTGCAACGTTTATCGTGGATTGTGTTATATTACTCAGCATTGTGTGCTTTTGGGGTGGCTTGTTGGTCAAGGGTGGCTGGGGCGTTTTGCTCCGTCCCCCGCAGCTATGCCCCTCTTGGGTACATGTGTATGTTGGCATTCGTCTGCGCCGTCTTTTCCTAGTTGCTTCGGCAGCTTTTTCTTATACACTTAAAGCAGTGGGTCGTGGTACTTATGTCCCCTCATTTTCTTACTCTGCATCCCTCCCTATAGTTGGTATTTACTGTTTTTGTTTTTTGCTCTTTTTATCACCCCCCTGAGCTGACCATCCGGATTCTTGGTGATCCGGGTTTTCGGTTTAATCCTTTTGGATTATATGGCTCTCCTTTGGATGCTTTTGCATTACCTCAGATTCCGCAATGCGGATTTTCCGTATTCTTTTATGTTCCGCGTTTATTGTTTCCAGTTTCTGTTTTTTTTTGACTGTTCTCGCGATGCGTGTTGTCAGGCTGTCTGCCTTGGGCCCTTTCAGATGTCACCTTCATGCACCACACTACACTTAATTTTGTCACCCTAAATGTCAGAGGTCTCAACAAACCGGAAAGCCGCTCCAGTTTAACACATTTTTTGCAATCGACTAAATCTAAGGTGGCATTCCTACAGGAAACCCACTTCAGGGAGGGCAAAGAACCGGCATTATGTGCAAAGTGCTTTCCCTTGCGTTATTTCTCTAGCTCACATGACACTAAGACCAAGGGTGTTGCTATTTTATTACATAAAACATTACCTTTTCAACTAGTTGACACCTGGAGGGACTCCGAGGGGCGCTGTATTTTCATCAAGGGTTATATTGTTTCTCAGGTGGTCACTCTAGCCTGCATATATGCCCCTAACCGCAACCAATCAAGTTTTTTAGTCTCGGTCTTGCGCAGGCTTGCAGATTTTCAGGACGGGATCTCCATTGTGGGTGGCGATTTTAATATGACATTTGACCCCAGACTGGACTGCTCTTCTGGACGCTCCCATATCCCCTATTCCCGCATATCCCAAGTCAAGAAGGCCCTTCATAACTTGCAACTGGTTGATGCATGGCGGGTAATGCATCCATCCGTTAAGGATTATACGTATTACTCTGCTGTCCATTCCCGTTACACACGAATTGATTCCATTTTTCTTTCTCATCACCACTTACCTTTGCTCTCCTCCTCCAGAATTGGACCTACTACTCTTGGGGACCACGCCCCTCTACATATTTCCCTGTCGTTCGCTCAGCTCCCGCCTAAGGTGTGGAGTTGGAGGCTGAATGAATCTCTTCTGTCGTCTCCGGCTGACGTTCAGGTCCTAGCCGATGTGCTTCGACATTATTTTCAGGACAACATCTCCCCTGAGACGGCCTTTTCTACGGTCTGGGAGGCTCATAAAGCCGTCATTCGGGGGCACTTGATCAAGTTGGGGGCCACTGCTAAACGCCTTGCGCTAGGCGAAATTTCCCGCCTTACCAATGACATAGCAGCCATAGAGGACACCCACAAATTCACTTTGAACCCAGATCTTCTGATTCAACTGGGTGTGCTGAGAGAGAGGTTAGCGGCCCTGGTCAATGCCCGGGCCAAGCGTCATTATCTTTTGACGCGTAGGCACTTTTACGAGCTGGGAGATAAGGCAGGGAAGCTGTTGGCCAGAGCTGTCCGGACGAAGCGATCTATGTCTTTCATCTCTAAGATACGAGACCGTTCTGGTAAATTACATCATTCTACCCATGACATAGCTGCCTGTTTCCAGGCCTATTATGCCTCGTTATATGGTTTGCCGCCGGCCCCTGGTTCGGTGCCTGCTGCTAGGGATTCTCTTAATCAGTACTTAAATAAGTTTTTTCCGGTGCGTATCTCTCGGGAGGATTCTGCACTGTTGGATGCCCCAATTGACCTCGCTGAGGTTGAGGCAGCGGTTAAGTCCCTGCCCAATGGTAAAAGCCCTGGCCCTGATGGGTTTACCAAGGCGTATTATCAAAAATTTCTCAAAATACTTGGCCCCCATTTGGTCACCCTGTTTAATGGATTGACTAAGGGAGATCATTTTGACCCCCACACTAATATGGCCCATATCACTCTAATTTTGAAACCGGGCAAGGAGGCAGACCTTTGTGGTAATTATCGGCCAATTTCTCTGCTCAATACGGATATCAAATTGTTGGCCAAAATTTTAGCAACGCGTCTTAAGCCCCTTATCCCGGGTATCATCCACCTAGATCAGGTGGGGTTTGTGCCGGGGCGGGAGGCGCGTGACAATACCAT
Source organism: Spea hammondii (assembly GCA_029215755.1). NCBI lineage: Eukaryota > Metazoa > Chordata > Amphibia > Anura > Pelobatidae > Spea > Spea hammondii. Next base: position 139,843,029 of record JARDYJ010000001.1, on the reverse strand, counting down.
TCGCGTTCTGGATGTGATTGCTCACGCGAACAAATTAAATATCCCTTTGACCCTGGTCTCCACCGATGCGGAGAAGGCCTTTGATAGGGTCTCCTGGCCCTATTTGTTTCAGGTCCTCCGCCACATAGGCCTCGGTGGTGTTTTTCGCAGTTGGATCTCCGCCCTTTATTTTAACCCGTCCGCCAAGATTAGAGTGAATGGCTTTCTGTCCGATCCTGTTGTCCTCTCTAATGGTACACGTCAGGGATGCCCCCTCTCTCCCATCTTGTTCATCATCGGCATGGAACCCCTCGCTGCTGCCATAAGGCTCAATCCTAACATTGAGGGTATAAAATCCTCATCCATGGAGCATAAATTGGCTCTGTTTGCGGACGACATGCTGGGAATGTTTACTGACCCTCTATTATCGATTCCGGCTTTTTTGCAGGACCTAGAGATTTTTCAACAAATCTCCAATTACAAAATTAATTTAGATAAGTCCGAAATTTTAGGCATTCGGGTCCCGGGTGAGGTCAAGAATGCCTTGACCGTACGCTTTCCTATTAGGTGGTGCTTGTCTAGTTTTAAGTTCTTGGGGCTCCAAATCCCTGCAGATCTCTCTTTATTGTTCTCCCTTAATTTTGTTCCCCTTTTGGACCGAGTGTCTCGAGATCTCCGCCAATGGGCCTTTCCACATGTATCTTGGTTTGGGAGGGTCGCGGTGTTAAAAATGAACATACTTCCACGATTTTTGTATTTATTCCACACATTGCCGATTTTTATCTCCCGGTCCTACTTTAAACAGTGTCACAGGATTTTTTTGCAATACATATGGTCCTCATCCTCGCATCGCTTGGCCTTTTCACACTTAGTTAGACCTAAACTCTGCGGGGGATTGGGGGTTCCCCATCTAGAGTTATATTATCATGCAGCGCACCTGCGTCGCGTAATTGAATGGACTATGCTGGTTCATAAGCAGTGGGTTCGGCTGGAGGAGGAGGTGCTCCCTCACCCTATACATACCTACCCATGGCTTTCTTTCGTGTCCAATCGCTCCCGGCACGTTAGACACCCTACCGTGTCGCCAACTTTGCGCATCTTTAACAAATATCTTGCTAAGGGTCAACTTGTGTCATTCCCCAGTCCCCTTTACCCTATTTCTGACAATCCGGCATTTCCGCCTGGGTACCGCACTGGACGTGCTAGGCGGTTCTCACCTGACTCCACGGGCGTTCTGCGCTTTTGCCATATTTATGTAAATGATGCTTTGAGACCTATGGCGGCTTTGTTAGGACACCGGTCCCCTCATGCATGCGACCCCTTTTTTTACATACAAATGCAACACTTCCTCGTCTCCCTACCCAGACGGACTGACTACTGTAGACCCTTGACAGCTTTTGAACAATTGTGTTCAGCAGCCTCTGAACCACCCCACCTGATGTCTGTGTTATACTCCATGCTCTTGGCTTTAGATACGACATCTAAGCCCTACTTTTTGGCCCTGTGGGAACGTGAGTTTCCACACATTTCCACACCTGCAGACTGGGATAAGATTATTCAATTAACGCATAAGGGTGCCATAGCCAGTAGGATACAAGAAACTTCCTACAAATTACTTATTAGGTGGTATCGCGTCCCGCATGTACTTCATAAATTTCTCCCGGAAGTCCCCGACCTTTGTTGGAGGTGTGAGGATGGGCCGGGCACCTTTTTGCATATATGGTGGGAGTGTCCTTTAGTCGTTCCATATTGGAAGGTTGTTGAGCGAGTCTTACGTGAAGTAAATGACCCGGCTTATGTTCTGACCCCTGAGGCAGCACTGTTACATCACACCCCCCTTTCCATTAGTGCTTATAAGCACTCGGTCACCTTCCATGTTCTGAGTGCGGCAAAAGCGGTCTTACCCCTTTTCTGGAAGAAGCAAGACACCCCGCCCATTCAAGTTTGGCTTAGCAAAATGCAGTTTATTTCGCAAATGGAGGAATTGGTGTGGGCCTCCCGGGGGAAGGAATTTCAATATAATAGGAGGTGGTTTTGGTGGAAGGAACTTACCGCATCCCCTCGGTTCCCACAGGTACTTCATCCTGCTGATTAATTAATTCATTCACTGTTAGGTATTGCTGGGCTTCCTTCGATCGCGCGGTCCTGCGACCGAGGTTTTTTCCTCTGCCCTTGTTTCTTTCTTCGGATAATATGCTTGTCAACTAGTGACACCGACACACGCATCGTTTTCGTTTGTATTTTGTTTTCAGGTTCTGTTCATAGGGCACACTGTATCCTTTACATTTTGTTATATCTCTCCGGCCATTGCATCTCGGTCAAGCTGTGTGTTTCTTATGCTGATTGTACACTCCGGGTGTCTCTTGCTCCCACATCTGTCTTTGATCACTGACCTGTTATGTACCTGTCAATATATAATAGGTGGAGCTCTCCCGTGACGCATATATGTACCATTGTACTACTGCACAGTTGTCCTATCTGCTTTTTCATGCATCCTTACACCTGTTTCCTACTCTGACGGATTTTTGGCCACCACTGTACCTGTAATCCTTTTGGGTATGCGGTTTCATCATGCAATATTGTAAGCGGTTTTGATGTGCTGTGTTGTAATGTGATGCCTTTTATTTCATAACTTGCAATAAACGGAGAATTTAAATAAAATACTGAGGAACAGACAGAATTTTAACTCAATGGCATCCATGTGTACTGGATAAAGATGAGATCAGTGCGAGGCAGATAGTATGAGGTGGGATTGGGAGTAATCAGTCCACTAAAAACAACAGTCAATCAACATGGGAAGCCTGAAACAACAATTTACTATGACTAATCCTTGAAATAAATATTATAGAGTAAATAACAGAATACCTTAACTTTTCCTCTCACTGATTTCTGGGCCTAGAAAGTTTTGTCCTCTGAAGTGGTTTTGTCTCTGGATAAGTAAAAATGAAATAGTTCCTACTGTAAGTTAAGTGCCAGGAAACATGCGCAAATGCACATATCAGGACAGGCTCTGCCACACCGACACCCAAAAACACACACCCGGACAGGCTGTGCCACACTGACACATACACACACAACCGGACAGGCTCTGTCACACCAACACCCAAACACACACACCAGGACAGGCTCTACCACACATACACCTACAACAGAATGGATTTTCCACACTGCTTTTTCATTGATCCCCACTTCTGTGTTTTTGCCCCTTTAGTATTGATTCATGTGGTGCCCCCACACCCTTGTATAAAGGCCAAAGGCCTCAGCCAGTGCTATATGTATTTATGCCCCCGGCCTGCCCCTCCCTTTAGTATTGATTTATGTGATAGCCCCAGTTGCCCACTTGTGTATTGATGTCCCTGCCAGCCACCCTTTAGTATTGATTATGTGATGCCACCAGCCAGCCCCTACTTGTTTATTAATGCCCACACTGTCACACCCCCTTGTATTTGTGCCATCCAGCCAGCCACACATTGTTTATTTATGCCCCAATTATGTTTTGATTTATGTGATGCCCCTCCCAACCCCCCATTATGTTTTAATTCTCCCACACACTTGTATGTTGCCTCCATTGTGTAGTTGTGGCCCCACAAAATTGTGTTTATGCCCCTAGCTAGCCAGGAACCCCGTTAGTATTCCTTTATATATGATCCCCACCCAGCCCTCTCTTGTTTACTGTTACCCCCACTGCCTTGCGCCCTTATGCCCCCCAGCCAGCCCCCTTTAGTATGTTATTTAGATTTAATATATGTCCACTCCACATTGATTAGAGTCCCACCAGCAACAAATTTATTAATACCGTATAATCCGTATTTATTCTTCGTTTCCCGGCTAACTTCTTTGCTCAGCCTCCTGTCTGCTCTGCACTCGGAACTCACTGCACACGAGGAGCTCCGATGACCGCGTGAGCCCGCCCCCGCAAGCGTCACGTCTCGTCTTCAAGGAGGCGGGATGAAGAGCCTCAGCGTAGCAGCTGTCAGAGGCATCACGATCCACCGGACCCCAGATCAGCCGGTCCACCGGGAAATCTCCCAGCTTCCCGGTAGGCAGTCGGCAGTTAGAAATTCGGCGGGGGGCAACAGGGGGGGCAAGGAATAACCTAGGGGGGGGCAATTGCCCCCTGTAGCGACGCCACTGGCAGTGGGGATTATGAGCCAGTTGGGGGGATCATCTGAGCTCTTTTTGATCGGCTCAGGGAGCTGTAAAATCAGTGGGGGTCTGTGCTGTTAGTGCAACATGGCCACCTCATGACACATGTTGGGGTATGATTTAAAGTGAAGTGAAGTAATGAACCTAAAATTAAATTGCATTTCAAATAACAGTACATAGTCAACATCAATGAAAAATGATGGAAAAAAGAAAATGATCTATACCAAAATATTGACAGTGCCTGAAATTACATCAATTGAAAAGGGATTATACACGTTAGCACTAGATTAGGATTCAAAACCAAGCATAGGTTACTCACCTTAACACTGATGTATTCTGGAAAGCAGGCCTGTTCAACCAGTAGACCAGTTACAAAAGAGGTTAATTTACTCTATGAAGACCTGTACCAAGCTGCCACAGCCTCTTCTTTTTCTTCTTTATTCTTTCTTTTCTCCACTTCTAGGTGAAGATGACTTCCTGTGTGCTTTGAGGCTCTGTTATCTTGCCCAAAGTAACCACACGGTGAACTTCAGCAAAATGGCAGAGCTTACGGGCACATCCTCTCCCCTGTTCCTCCAATAAGGGGAGAGTGTGTGCCCAAAAGCTCTGTCATTTTGCATCAAGTTCATCGGAATATCATGTCCCATTGTCCTCGAAGAAACGAACAACAAAGATTTTTTTGAGGAGTGGACAAAAAGAAGAAAATAGATGAACAAGAATATTCAGGATGACAAGCAGACATAGGCGGCACGGAGACAGGGACACAGAAGTGGTTGGTGGAGGTAGGGGGACATTCCAAGAAAGCATCAGAGAGAGTAAATGAGAGTGTGAGACAGTGTAAATGAGAGAGTGGGTGATTGTGTGAGTGACAGTTAAAGCACCAACAAAAATTTTGCCCCTCCTTGCTTTCGAGTATTCATACAAATTTGTATGAATGCACATGTTTATAAACCATCACTCAGTATTAAAGCAAATCTAAGAAAGGTGGGAAAAAAACCAAAAAAACCATTCACCTTTCATTCATTCATATATTGGTATTTTCACCTATTTTGGTTGTTACAATGCTAAATATGAAGGATTTGAATTAATCTTTACAAACTTTTTTTTTTTTTTTAAACTGACTGCGGCCCCAATAGCAACTAAAAAAAAACAAGTGCAAGTGCTGAACAAAAGTATGTATTTTTGAAAGTTGACAACCAAAACGGGCACTTTTTTATTCAACCATTTTAGTGCCAATTTGTGCCAAACATGCTGTAAAAGTTTCCATTTGTAACATACACATTTTTGTATTTCAGTATATTACTTTCCCAGAGTATGTGCAAATACTTTAAAAAGTTATGATTCATATTCAGGAACACCCTCATCATGTATAGCAATACCCCACAAGCATGGATATGGCATATTTTTGGATGTTGTGGAGTCAAAATTGGAACTTTGCTAGGCCAACATCTGTAACAATCCGACAAGGGACGGGTCCCGTATGCAGAGTGATGAGCTATCCGGACAAGTAGTTGTAGGAGGAATAGTGGGACAGCAGCGGAACAGTACAAATAGCAAAAACAGGTCACAGTCCAAGGTCAAGGCAGGCAGCAAACAGGCAAAGTTCAAAAAGCAATCCGAAGTCAATCCAGGCGGCGATCAAAGAGTAGTCAGGAACAAAGCAGGAGTCAGAAAACCAGAATATCAGATATATAGCACACTGAGACAGTGATAACGAATGTACCACACAAGGGCTCAGATTAGAGTGAGCAGTGGGCTTAAATTTGGTGCCAAACAGCTGCAGGCAATAATCAGCCAATCAGATAAAAAGCGGGAGGACCCGCCCCCTAGCGTGACGTACGCAGTTGCTGGGTAAGGATTCCTGGCCGCCATGACAGCGTGCACGTGTGTGCACTTCCATAGCACCGAGGACGGCAGCAGAGGAACTCCCTGGACAGACCCGCCGGCGAAAGGTAACAACATCTCATTTGATGCACAGCAGCAGTCCCATATTTCAACTCCATAAAACTATATATTTACAACAGGGCTGGACTGGCCTACGAGGAAACATGAACATTTCCTAGAGATTTCCCAGTGAAATAGTAGGTAAAGGCTGTTTGGGGGCAAAAATGGAACAGAAAGGCTGTTTGGTGGGCAGAAATGGTACAGACAGGCTGTTTGAGCACAAATGACACATGCAAGATGTTTAGTGGGCAAAATGGCACAGGCAGGCTTGTTGAGGCAGGCATTTGCAGAGGCAGGCTGTTTGGGGGCAAGGGTGGCACAAGCAGGCTATTTAGGGGGCAACAATGGCACAAAGAAGCTGTTTGAGGGGGAAAGGATTGAACAGAAGCTGTTTGGGGAAAATGGTGGAACAGACAAGTAGTGTGGGGGCACTGAAAGGCTGTTTGGGGAAAAGATGGTGCAGACAAGCAGCTTGGGGGAACATATGGCAAATAGATGCTGTTTGGGAGCAAATGTGGCACATACAAGCTGTTTGAGGGGCAAATGAGTCATTCAGCTGTTTGGAAACAAAGGTTGGAATGTGGATTGGGTTTCTCGTAATTAGAAATGTATTATAAAGCTGCTCATCGGGGAAGGCTGGTGGAATCGACAACATCAACACTCTGGAGCATGGGTTCTCTGCTGGTCCAAATCCAGGTTGCTGCTTGGGTAGGAGCCTCCCAGAGAGTCATGAATAACCAACCTCTACCCCATGGTGACCCCCACATGGGGTATCTGGAAAGGGATTCAACTCCATTGTCTTTACTATCCCTGATCCATAACATACATTTAACACCTGGTCTCTTGAGTGTCTTGATTAAACTATTTCCTGAAGACAACCCTCACCCTAGATTAGCACACATTATCCAAGGCAGCAAAATCAAACAGTTACGTGACATTACTGGTGCCCCTGCTACCCTGACTGCATACAACATTACAACTGCATACAGCTTTTCCACTTTCTGTCCTCACTAGAATGACCGGAGGTGACCTTGAGTCAGCCGACACAATTTGAGCTTATCTTAGGCTGGCTTCAGGGATACAGCACCTACTAACAGACCTCAAATCTTCACAAAAAAAACATATTAAATACTACTTTGGAAAAGAGATTTCGGAGTGACCTTAACTGAGCAACAATGGTGGAAAGTGGCTGAGCTAACACACAAATGCGTGCTGTCCACCAATATGCAAGAACATGCATTTAAAATAGTTTCCAGATGGTACAAAATTCCCCATGCACTGCATAGGATCTATCCTGGGGTGTCAGACAGATGCTGAAGATGCAGAGACAAAAGGGGAGATTTTATGCACATCGGAGGTGCATTCATTTGGGGAGTGGCTGGCTATGGTGGAGTCCATCCATTCGACTGAGGACTTGATAGCGTCCTCTAAAGGTAACTGTTCATCCAACTTTTCCCTTGGCAATGTTTTTGAAAGGGGATAAATTATTGTCTTTCTTGTCTATTTGACGAAACGCATAAAAATAATAATAGTAAAATAACATTAGTGAGGATATTTCCATTTTATATTAGCTTAATTAAAATGTTGCAACACAACTGCAGTTTTCCTTGTTATTTTCACATAAAGCAATTAATGTAATCCTGTAAGCTTCATATATTGGGCCATCAAACATTTGCTTGCATTCAGCTAACCAAAAAATCATTATTGTGACTTGTTTTTTTTAACCCTCTGGTGAATAAACATACTTGTCTCTATTATAGACAGAAAATGTCAGAATTACGATTTGAATTAACTTCCCTTTTCCCAGTGGCTTTCTCAGTAATCAATTTTAAGTTAAACAGGAACAGCCTTTACTTTTCTGTAATTACCATGAGGTTTGTTTCAATATTGTGGTTACTCGATAAGATTTTAACTGGGCTTAGATTGGTGCCAAAGTTATTATCTGAGATTCATTATTAAGGGATTACGTAAACAAGTGTAATCTATATTCAGAACTGTTGATCTGAACCCTTCAATAGGATTCTTAAAAAAATATTTATATAAAAATTTTATATTGTCATTGAATTACACCTATACTGCAGTGAATTTTGGTAATAAAATAAAAGCCTGTGAATATTATGTTTTATTTTTAACAATCATTGTTCATTATATTGAGAAGAAAAAACGTGGCGTTGACTAGAAGAACACATGTCAATCTAAAGTAGAAAGCTCAGAGTGATAAACACAGTGCCCAAGAGCAGTAGCATACCTAAAGAGAGGCAGAGGCATTTCTGGAGCCAGAGTGGCATAAAAGGGGGTTAAAAGGCATATTATGGGGCACTCTGCTTCCAGACAAGTCTTATGTCCCCCATATAACACTCCCCCACCCCGACCAGTGCTTCTGACTCCCTGGTGTCTGGTGGGGGCAGCAGGTGGAGGCAGCGGGTGGAGGCCGGCGTTTATGAAATTAAGCGGCCCGAAGTGCTGAGGCACGGCCATTGGGCGGTCCACGAACGCCGGCCTGTTTAATTTCTAGGTGGCGGAGGCGGTCTGAGTGCCGCACGACGGCCGCTTTCAATCCCGCTTGCAGATGCTCAGTGGCTGTTTTGAACTTTGCACGCACAGCACTTTTAATATGGGGCATGATAGAGTAGATAATTTGGTACTTCTACCAAACATACAAATCTCAACATTTTGCCATATTTATTCAGAGTTAAACAGTGCATGTATATACAATAAATATTGAGACAGTTCAAAGAGTTATAATGGATGATGTACTTTATATTCCCTCCCATGTTCTGCAGGGTGTCTATATGAAATAATTAGCTCCAAGGTGATGCTGTGAAATTTTGGTTTTCTAATTAGTGTATTTTGAGTCCCTGGTATGGGGCATTTGAAGAAGAGTTTGGATCAGTGTGCTCCACTTCACAGTTTCCATAGAATTTGCATAAAGATTCCAGTACATGTGCTTGTGAAATTTCCTTAAATTGATGAAACCCTTTTTATCCTATACCATGGATGGGCAAATTCCAGGCCAATTCAAGGTCATCGTCTGCAAGCTTCAGCAATCTCCATCTTCTCCTAAGGGTGCACTAGGCAAGTCCGTGTTTTGCACTATATGAAGTAATTGTACTTCTTTGTACTTGGGTCCTGCCAGCTCCCAATACTGACCAAAAGCTACTTTCATTATTCCTTTCCTGATAGTGGCCCGTATTTAGTTCCATGGCTCTCATTCATTATATGGTTATGTCTTTTTAAATAACTAGTTATCTTTGATCTGATACAGGAGATGTGAAACAATGCGTATAAAGTCTATGAAGATTATTATACTTGTCACTACACCTACCTCTCCACTCACTGCCGCTGCCAGACAAATTCCTCCTGTCCCACACTGCCATCCGAAGACGTGTTCAGCTTCCAACATGGCCGCCATGATTCATAATTTATAATATTGGTATGACCTTATTGTACTATAAAATCTTTAATAAAAGACTATTTCCACAATTTATGATTTACATTTATGATTTACTAACATCAAAACTTCACAACACACCTGCTTAAAATACTTTGGATATAAAGAATAAGGGTATGTAATCCTTCTTTATTTGTCTCCCAAACTATTTTCAGTACATGTATATCTAAAAAATATACTATATATAAAGTTACATAGTTATATAGGCTGAAAAAAGACACGCGTCCATCAAGTTCAGCCTTTCCTATATCTGTTAACTTGTTGCTGTTGATCCAAAAGAAGGCAAAAAACCCCAGTTTGGCTCTTTCCAATTTTGCACTAACAAGGGAAAAAAATCCTTCTTGACCCCAAAATGGCAGTCTGATTTCTCCTTGGATCAATAAGCTGTATCTATTGCAACACCCTGATCTGCACTTCTACTTACTTCTTCGTAGAATGCAATTAAATTAGTTTGACAGGACCTATGTTTCATAAAACCATGCTGATTTTTGCTAATAATACTGTTCTTCCCAGTACTATACACTATACTGAGGGCACTATCTCAACTAAAGATTTAAAAATCTCAGAAACAACCTCTTTGACTTAACTGCACCAGTTGCCCTCATATGTATAGTAATGCATATGATGGTTGAGTGTAACATAATTGTGTGCATGTTCTTGCATACAAATGCATAGAGGAATTTCTCAGAATCTTCCCTACACATTCAGCATGTTTCCACATCACCCATCTCCAGTTCCTTGCAGGAGATGCATTTGGCCGAATGTATTTCCTGCCAAAGCTGGAGCATTTTCACAAGGTAAACCATTTTTTAATGCGCCATAAATAAAATTCATATTAAAGTACTTACTGTGTACTTTAGTATGCATTCATGTTTGGCAAGGTAACAGACTTTCCCTTTAATATCAGTGGTGGACAGTAGAATACCCATTTCGAACTATTCAAAAAAAAAACAACCTGGCCAGAGAATAATCCAGAAAATGTTTTTCATAAAAAATAATTCAGGATCAACCTGGGGCCTATTCTTGTTACAGTCCCTCATAACCTCATAATCCATCCAGCACTGTAAATGCAGTTTAGCAAATGTTTAATAATCATATTTGCCACTATGAATATACAAGTTTTTTCTTCTCTAAATCAACAGGGAACTTCTGGAAAGAGGTAGAGACCAAGCTTCCCCAATCCTTTCCGCTAAAGTTCTTTCACCAATTCTGTTATGGATAAACCTTTCCAGTTATCTAGTTGTAGAACATATTCAAGAAGGATATTGTATTCCATTATTCTAAGCATTTAAGGGTCTATTTCTGAAAAGTAATATTTATTGTGTAAAGCTCAATAATATATCTATCTCCACATACAGTGCTTTATATCAATGTACAAATGTCGGCTTTATTTCTTAACCTTAAAAAAAAAAGTAAGATCTTTCTTTACTGCTATCTTTTATATCAATTCCTACAACATCAGATTTTGTATCCCAACTAAAGTAAAAGGTTTTCGGAGGATAGGGCCACAGTTTAAAAGAAAGTAGCCAACTTAATAATCTATTTTGAGCACAAATTGCTGCTGGTATATGCCCTTGTACACTGCTATTTCTCAGCATCATTTCAGAAAAAATCCTTATGTCACTCTAGGGTCTCGGTACATCAAACAACTTTCATTACTGATCTTCCAAGGTTTTATAGGGTCAATGCTCATGTCAAACCTTGTTTGGCTTCATTGATGAGAAACCTGCTGCAGGGAATAGTGGAGACCAAGAAATTCTTAATGTTGAACGTAGCTGCTGGAACAGTGCTAGTATATTAATTATGTCTTTCCTCTGCAGACTTTGCAGAGTTAACCTTATACTCAAAATTAGTTAGATGCATTACTTCAAACATGACCATACTGTAACACGTTTGTTATAAGGGTGTGATTCGGGAGTAGGCTCAGCGGACATTCCCAATAAAAATGTATCGATCTTACCACTGATGGTTTTTAATTGAAATAAGGGCCAAAGTGACCTTACATAATTTCTTATGTCCATAGACACCTCATAAGGGTGAATATAGCAGGGCAAACCTAGGTCATGCTTATGTCTTCTTGAACTCTCTTGATCAGCAACTTAGTCCTTGCGAAGGCGCTGTTTGCAGCAGCGAGTGGAAGGACAAGGAACAGAGGGATGGGAAAAAAAAGGAATCCCAGGTGTCCAAAAGAGAGCTTTTGGTGGTTAGCAACTTGTGCGCCCAGGTTTTCTGTTGCCCTGGCAACAAGGTGATAGCAGTTCGCACTTTAACAAAAACTGTAGCATAGGTGCGTGGTTTTAAGGAGAAGAGTACCTCACAATCCACCTTAAAGGTGCTGTATTTAGAGCGAGTGCCAGAGAATTTCTCAGGTAGAGCAACATCAGGTTCAGGATATACAGGTTCCTGTGTATGGTGTACTGTCTCTTTAAATAAAGCAAAGTCCAGCTGCAATTCATGAAGAGATTGGGATAGTTGGGACACCTGCAGGGTAACTCCAAAAGGCAGTCCGGGTCAAAGAGGTAACAGGCAGGCGGGCAAATCCAATAGACAGATTCAGAGTCTGGCATGAACTGTGTCTCCAAAGAACTTAATAAACTCACCCCTCTGTTACTGGGAGGCAGGGATATTCACTAGATCAGATGTGAGTTGTCTAGGCTTCAGGTGAGGGAGGCAGGGTAATAGCAAAACCATACACAGCTGAACAGAAATACACAGCTGAACAGAAATACACAGCACATTAATTATATACATAGCAAGACATGCATACAAGGTACAAGATGCCACATAGGACAGGCAACAAGGTAAGGAACACAGGGGATGGAGTGAGGAGCTGAGATGTATAAGGGAAAGAGGGCAAAGGTACATAAAATACAGACAGAAATAAACATAACAGCAAGCTGTGGAGAGGAGTTCAACTCCAGGCAGACCTCTTAAAGGGGCGGCCACGCCTGACAGTTTCCAGGGCTGGGGCTGAACCCTGACAGGTGGATGTGGACCCATATTTAAAGGGGGGCTGATTCCCTGTGGGCATCAGTCATGATGACATGATACTAAAGGGGAGCTGGCTAGGGAGCATAAGTACACAAGATGGTGAGGGCATAAATACACAATAGGAGGCTGACTGGGGGCATTAATACACAATGGGGACTGGCTGGGGGCAATACACAAGGGTGTGACAAAGCCTCTCCTGGTGTGTGGGTGTCATGTGGAAGAGCCTGTCCTGATGTGTGTGTGTTTGTGTGGGTGTCAGAGCCTGTCCTGGTGTGTGGGTGTGGCAGAGCCTGTCATGGTGTGTGTGTATTTGGGTGTCTAGCATCTTTATCCAGTACACATGATGGTGACGAGTTAAAATTCTGTCTGTTCCCTGGTAGTTAAATACTTAAATCAGTTCATGGTGGATTGTAGAGGTGTAAACAGCTAAGACAGGGTTTCAACAGTCAAGGCGAGAGGGCATGGACAAGAACCTTGGTGGCATCTTGCGTTAGGAAGGAACAAATTATATAATATATTAATTGATTGATGATTGTCTCATTTTAGTATCTTCTGATCATGTTTTATTAATATGACTTCATCCATAATGGCAAAGCCAAATAACATTGTTTGTAGTGAGACAAGCACCAGGGCCAGCCCAAGACATAATGCTGCCTGGGGCGAAGTTTAAAATGTCACCCCCCCCATTATCTACCCCCCCCTTTTACTTACCTTTCAGCAGTCCTGCAGCGAGTCTCCCTGCTCGGTCTTGGTGCCGGCTTGTAATGCTGAGCGCCAGAAATGACGTAATCTACCAGCGCTCAGCATTAAAAGCCGGCACCGAGACCGAGTGTCTCACTAAGAGTTATGTGGCTTTAACAGGGGCACTAACTAATGCAGGTGGCCTTGGATGGTGTCCCTGGTTACAGCTAACAGATGTTTTGATATACTAAAGATCATTGAAGCTTGTTTTGACAATCTGTGCTTATTATCATCCATCCATTACTCTATATCCAAGAATAAAACAGAAATAAACACTGAAGTATATTGTAACTGACAAAAGTGGAGCAGTTGATTTATAACCAGGGTCATGCTATCACCTACTCCTGCTAATGTAGCAAGACATACCCGGAAAAGTAATGGACAGTGATATGACTGTGGGAAGGTAACTGCATGCAAGAGTTCCTAACATAAGCTGTCACAAATAAGTTGCCTATTAATGACTCCTGTTTCATTAACTCCAGCCTATCAAAAAGGTTATATAATGGCGATAAACGTTGTTTCTGGGGCCTTCACAATTCTTATTTTTGCTTCAGTCTTGATTTTATATTACATCCTCCAATCTGCCTTTATTACTCAATATGCTTCATATTAGCGTATATATCAGTGTATAGTTTTAATTCACTGACTGAGGTTCACAGTATTTCTCCTGAAATTGTTTGTTTATTGAAACGAGATGTTGAATCAATGTATAATTTCTAAAGTTGCAGCTGAAAAATAAATTTTCTTTTCACTCATCCAGCAGGGGAGAACGACTTAGGAACCGAGAGTGTTGTTAATCAGATAGCAGACAGCGGTGTGCCTAAGAATGTCGGAAAGAAGTCTGGCTTTCTCCTGATTACAGCCATGATCAGTTGTGCAAGTGCAGGATAAAGCATTCTTTGGCTTTTTCTTGGGCATCACTTAATCTCCTATTACCCTCTGCTATCCATTACCTGTCTCAGTGTTGTGGGAATTACATCCATGAAAAATTATTCTGCAAAAAATATAATTGCATGAATTAGGATTACCCCGGATTTTACACTGATAAATTAGAAATTTTGTCCAAGTTTTTTTTTTTATTTTTATAAACGGACTATTCCAGTAAGGATCACTCTATGAATTAAAATACTCTGTCTTTCACAGTTAATACTATTCAGTTGTAATGCAAACAATTATAGCATTACATGAGCTAGCATTAAATACACATGATTTACATAAAAACATCAGTGTGCATGTAGTAAAATGAATTGGAATCCATGCAAAAAGGACTCCAAAATGTATTAAAAAATAAAACTACAATTTTAGTGACAAGACCGTTTCTTTAAGCCTTTAAATAACTCAAACTAAATTGAGTTATAACTCCAAAGGTCCATGCTTATATGGTAATGGTACTTCTGATCGTTTGTAGTACTGACAATGTTTGTGCGTGGATATATTGAGGTAAAATGTACTATGTTCCTAGATTGTAAGCTTCTTTGAACTGGACCTACCTTACCTTTTGTTTCTGTAATTCTGTATTGTTATGTGATGTACTACATGTTATGCTCTATTTATACAAGCTACAGTGCTGTGGAATATGGGGGCGCTATATAAATCAATAAGTAACAATACTATTACGGAGACTTATTTTCAAAGGAGGCCAGAAGGCCTCAAAAAATAACACTCTGTCACTTCTACTCCTTTAAAAGCTGGAAAAAAACTTTTCAAATGTGAAAACACAGGACTATATAATGACCAGCATGTCCTATTACCCTTTATACTTCTTTCCCTTACTTCAACTCCCCATTTATCTTTGTGTTTATATCTTCAGCCTTGTGGCAGGCACTTAAAAGGATCCAATAAATTTTGCATGGCTTTGAAAGGCAATCAATATCTCTGCAGTGCCTTCTCTGAAGGCTAATTGTTTTTTTCATTGTGATTTTCTGTTATTTTTTCAAACATGATTTGTACATTAGACAATTACATCAGAAGTTCCAAATACAGCACTGTAAAAAAAAAAGTATTTGCCCCTTCCCGGTTTCTTATATTCTTGCTTATTTGTCACGTTTAAATGTTTCAGATCATCCAAGTAACTTTAACTTAAGACAAGACAACATGAGTAAATGCCACTTTCATTTATTGAAGGTAAAGCAACTGCAATCAAACATTTGTGATAACTGGAAAGTAGTCTTTAATGAGTCTGGGCAAGTATCCTAGGTCCTGAAGCAGCAAAGCAGCCCAAGACCATTGTACTACCAGCACCGTGTTTGACTGTTGTTATGCCGTTCTTATTGTGGAATGTTGTGCTAGCTTTACACCAGATGTAGCAGGACCCATGTCTTCCAAAAAGTTCCACTTCTGAGTCATCAGTCCAAAGAATATTATCCCAAATGTCTTGGGGGTCATCAAGTTGTTTTTTTGTGAAAGTGAAAGGAGCCTTTGTGTTCTTTTTCATCAGCAGTTGTTTTCTCCTTGGAACTCCCCAATGGATTTTTTTTCTCTTTCTTATTGTTGAACCGTAACTGAGGCAAGTGAGGCCTGCCGTTCTTGACATGTTAGTCTGGTTTGTTTTGTGACCTCCTGGATGAGCCTTCCACTCTTGGAGGAATCATCGTAGGCCAGCCACTCCTAGGAAGGTTCACCACTGTTCCATGGTTTCTCCATTTAGATAATGGATCTCCCTATGGTTCGCTGGAGGGCCAGAGCCTTAGAATTGATGTCTTAGATAGATGTCAATGATTTTGTTTCTCATCTGTTCTTGAATCATCATGTGCTGCTTTATGAGACATTTTAGCCTACTTCACTTTTCAATATAGGTTCTATATAGGTTCAATGCTTAGATTCAACAGGGCTTGCAGTAATCATGTGTGGGTGTGTCTAGCAAAATGAAAGCCCGAACATTGAACATTTAAGTGTGACAAATATGTGTGATGGAGTCGAGGACCATGTATAAATGAACCAGAGGATACAATGAGCCGTTTATCCCAGCTATTGAATGGTTAAGCATTTTACCCATGCTAGCACATCTTCTCCTAGCTATTTAGCACAGACCTATAGCATATAGTAAGTCTGAATGAGCCTCAGGATTAGGCTGCACTGGGATAGTTTGTTTGGAGACCTGCAAGGTATTTGTCTGCCTTTAAAAGCCAAGGAGTGGTGAGAGACTTTGCTATCCAAAAAGATTGTACTGTATGTATTAGGGCTGCAACTAACGATTATTTTAATAATCAATTAGTTGGCCGATTATTTTTTCGATTAATCGGATAAAAAAAAACAATATGCAAATTTTTAGTTTATTTAAAATAATTTAATGAACTGGATGTTAAAAAACAACTTAAAATGTACATTAACATTCTTATTTTGTTATGATGTAATAAAAAACCAATATTTTCAAAGTACAAAAACCCAAACACAATATTTATGAAACAAAATAACCCCAAACATTCTGAAAAGAGGTGGACTATTACTGTTCAAGAAACTTTGCCCCAGCCCTGGCACTTTGCACCCAGCACTTTGCACCCAGCCCTGGCACTTTGCACCCAGCACTTTGCCCCACCCCTGGCACCCGGCACTTTGCACCCAGCCCTGGCACTTTGCACCCAGCACTCAGCACTTTGCCCCAGCCCTGGCACTTTGCACCCAGCACTTTGCACCCAGCCCTGACACTTTGCACCCAGAACTTTGCACCCAGCCCTGGCACTTTGCACCCAGCCCTGGCACTTTGCACCCAGCACTTTGCACCCAGCCCTGGCACTTTGCACCCAGCACTTTGCACTGTGCCCCTGCACCCAGTCTCCAACTCTGCCCTGCACCCAGCCCTGCCCCCACACTCACACCCTGCCCCCACACTCACACCCTGCCCCCACACTCACACCCTGCCCTGCATCCACACCCCCACTCTGCCTTTCACCCAGTCTCCCACTCTGCCCTGCACCCAGTCTCCCACTCTGCCCTGCACCCCCACCCCCACTCTGCCCTGCACCCAGTCTCCTGCCCTGCCCCCACACTCACACCCTGCCCTGCATCCCCACCCCCACTCTGCCCTGCACTCAGTCTCCTACCCTGGCCTGCCCCCCCACCCCCACTCTGCCCTGCATCCCCTGAAACCCCACCCCCACCCCCGCGAATCGCTCTGTGCGAATGGAGCCACTCGCACAGAGCGAACCGCTCTGTGCCAACGGAGCCACTCACACAGAGCGAACCGCTCTGTGCGAACGGAGCCACTCGCACAGAGCGAACCGCTCTGTGCGAACGGAGCCACTCGCACAGAGCGAATCGCACAGACATGAAGAATACTTACCTCCGGAACGCGTCACATCCGTCACGCAACTAAAAGAAGGCGGAGAGTGCAGAGCGTGTAGCGGAAGCGGGGAACGCTCGCGGAGGTAAGTAAAAGGAGCCAACAACGAATCGATCACTCGATTAATCGATAACGGAAATCGTCGACAACGATTTCCGTTATCGATTATTATCGATTTTATCGATTCGTTGTTTCAGCCCTAGTATGTATATTTGCTTTGTTTTGTACTTGAACCCAGAGTAGCTGGTTTAGTAACTGGTGGTAGTAAGGGAACTAATGTGAGTTAGCTTCCTGAATGAAATAGGCCTGTTAATTTGTGTACTTTTCTTGGTGTCAAAACCGGTTTGATTTAGAGGAGAAACATACCTTAAAAGTGGAGGGAGACTTTCTTTGTTGTTGCTATTTAAATTACAATCTCCTGGCTGTCCTGATCATGTTTTGAAGTGACCTTATCAAATTTGCAAAAATATAAGAAATCAGCAGGGGCAAATATTTTATCTATCGCTATATCTTAAAATGTTAAGTAATGTAAATAAATCCCTGTGCAATAAGTGTATTAATATTTAGTAAAACATGCTGCTTATGACTGCATCTATGAAATCTTTAAATCATCTAAGTAGAAAGCAGAGCAAACCGGTCATGTCAGGGAACTAAATGGCAGACTCAAGCAGTAAGCTGGTAGGAAATTGCCATGAAAGTTTTTGTTATGTTAGCAATCAACTGCATGCAGAAAATGGGCCACTAGAACCAAATTTTGGTATTCACTTTTTGAAATGCCCACCACTCTGATTATTTTATGTATATATATTCCCTTCTGCACCCTGATACCATTTAGACCTAATTACTGGCAGGGTTTACCTGGTGATGGTGCCTAGCTTCTCCTCCAAATAACTGGAATTTCAAGGGTAATACCTCTTGAAAAGATAGTGTTTTTGGTAGAAGACCTAGCTGTGAAGCTACTAAGTTGTTGCCTTGCAATATCAACTACATGCCTGTTTAACATAGAAACAATGGAGAAATGGTTGAGAGAATATAAATTAGACATAATTAGGGGAGTAGTGGCCAGAGAATTTCAAAGGTTATTTATAGGAGACCCCCACCATTTTTCATTACTAGTATCAGATTATTTCTAGTTTGTGCATGACATAAGTCACCATTTATATGTGTTCTAGCTATGTTTTCTTAGCCCAATCTAGTAAACACTGTGACTTATCGTACTGCCTGTGGTAAACAATAAAATGCCTCATTATTAATCATCCAGCTAGATACTCTGACTAATTAAAGTATATAGAGGAACAGGCTTCATTGGCATTACCATAAAGAGTCCACTCAGTGTGGTGTTTAATAAGGGAATGTTACCCACAATATCACATTGCTAACAATGACAACCTTTGTCTGCAGATAAAGGAAGTTTATTGGAACAATAGGAGAAAAAGACAGATTTTGCTGGTCTACAATTCTGTATACAATACTGTATTTTATGTTCAAGGAGAAAAAGATTGTTTTCAATTTGACTTACCCTTTAATTTTGAAATATCATATATGCTTCTCATTAAGGGATATTACAGTGCTACATTTAACCAACCCAGCTATATGGTCTATTAGCTGTGTCTCTTCTCTTTTAAATATGACAGCCCTACATGTGTCCTTTATTAACTGAACTAATTCTAAATGAGTAAAAAAAATGCAGAACCAATTCTTTTGAAAAATCTAGGCCACTAAATCCTAAAAAATCTACTTCTGTCTTTGTTAGGCCTATTTTAACTAGCTTTTAAAAGAGGAAGGATGTGTGAAATTTTTCATGTTTTGAATAGCTATTGATAGTTATTTTACATGTTTATTTTTTAATAAAGCATAAAGTATGAATGTGATACACAATATCTATGTAATACATACTTAATGCTTTATCTTAAACATTTTTAAATAGTTAATTTGACTTACCTTTCTCTTTGACACAGTTGGTTTCCTACTTACCTAGAAAACCTCTGTATTCTCATTGAGACATAGAAACCGCCTGGAGCTCAGAAGACTGCAACAATGATGTCACACCCAGCATAGTTTGATTTGAAAATCAATGGTTTGCAGGGCCCTTGCTAGGATTATGGGTTATTCCATTATAAAACTGCACCAGTAATTTACACAGTGGCTTATCCTAGAAGGTGACCATTTTAGACCATTAAAGGAAGCCCCTCTAAACAAAATTATAGAACATATTTATAAAGAGCAATTCTAGAACAAAGTCCCAAATCAAGAGCAATCACTAGGGGAAATAGAGTGTTGAGGATGGTTGTTGTTTGCCCAGTGGCGGAACTACCGGGGTCGCGACTGCGACTGGGCCCTGGAGTTCTGCCACTCAGGGGGGCCCAAGCAGGCCGGACTGGCCCACCGGGATACTGGGAAATTTCTCGGTGGGACGGCAGATTCGTGGGCGGCCGGCAAACTAAAGTGGCGAGCTGGGCAGGGGGACAATTGCCCCCAGGCCGGCCGAAATCTAATCTAAACAGCCGCTGGGTGCTGATGCGGCCGGCCGGCGTGCCATATTAAATTTAAAAAAAGAAAGTATTAAAGTAGCGCCCGCCGACCGGCCGCATCAGCACCCAGCAGCTGTGTGCGATGGCTGCCTAGTGATGGGAGCAGCGTGAGGGGTGAAAGCTCCGCAATGTTCCCTCTAATTTTTCTTGGGTGATGTGCGCAGAAAATTTCTGTTGTGCAAAATTTTTCCCAGAGGCAAAATTTTGTGCGCACAATATGCTTCTACTGTCCATATAAAGTTGGTGGAGCTGAAAAAAAAATCACATTGCAAGGGGGTGGAGCTATATATTTCCAACCCTTTTGACTCCATGGTCTATTCTAAAGGTGAAATTCTCACCGCAAAAATTAATTATGAGCGAATCATGAGCGGGGGCTCCGGGCTGCATAAAGGATCAATATATAAATATATATATTATTATTATTTTTTTATTGGGAAAAACTGCATACCATTGACAGGGGTACAGCATAAAACCTATCACTATATACTGAGGCACACATTGACTGGGGTACAGCATATCACTGTATACTGAGACACACATTGACTGGGGTACAGCATAACACCTATATATATATATATATATATATATATATATACACCTATATATATATATCAGTATATAGTGATAGGTGTTATGCTGTACCACCGTCAATGTCTGCCTCAGTATATAGTGATATACTGAGGCAGACATTGACGGTGGTACAGCAGAACACCTATCACTATATACTGAGGCACAGCACAACACCTATCACTATACATTGAGCCAGACATTGCCAATAATGTAGCATAACCCCTATCACTATATACTAAGCCAAATATTTATGTGGTGTAGTCCTACTGCTTCAGTGTCTGGCTTAGTATATAGGGATGCACCGAAATGAAAATTCTGGACCGAAAATTCAGCAATCACTTGACCGAAACTGAAAATGACCCCCCCCTTTAAAAAAAAAAAACACTTTATTAAAAATAACACACCAAAATTGGACAAAAACCCCCAACAACAATATTATATATATTTATATATATATATATACACACACATATATATATATATACACATATATATATGTAAAAGGGTGAAGCCGTATTAGTCCAGTAGACACGATGTCAAAAAATAGAGTATTGCAGAGTATGCGGTGATACCTTTTTTATTGGACTAACATAATATTAAAAAGACAAGCTTTCGAGAGTTATCCTCCCTTCATCAGGTCTGAAGCAATATTAATCAACATGATAGAGGTTACAACTTAAAACAAGTGATGGTATAAGGTGGGGGGGGTTGAGTGGGGTGTCGTAAATAATAGGTCTGGAGGTGAGAAATGCAGAGAGGTAGAGAGATAACCCAGGGACAGAACAAATAAACTTAGGGAACCAATAACCACAGTAAAACATCAAAGATAACAGCAATTAGACATTGGATGACTAGATGAAGTTCATATGAAGTTCTGGTAGTGTGTAAGGAAACCAGAATCCACATTAAGTCCCTCTTTTATGGTGTTAAAATGTGTAATCATTTTCATCTCAAATGTTTTTTTTTCCTGAGAGTCTCTGAAATTTCCTTTGAGTAATTTAATTTTTAGGTTTTGGATGGAGTGATTGTTCTGTGTGAAATGATGTCCTACCGGGGTGCAATATTTTTCTTCCTCATGGTTTTTGATGGAGCTTCGGTGCAGGTTCATTCTAAGGTGCAGCTTAAGCCCAGTTTCTCCAATGTAGCACCCTTTGTCACATGCAGAGCATTGTATCATGTATACCACGTTTGCCGATGTACATGAGTAAGAATCTTTGATGCTGTATGTTTTGTTGCGTTATCTCTCTACCTCTCTGCATTTCTCACCTCCAGACCTATTATTTACGACACCCCACTCAACCCCCCCCCATAACCTCTATCATGTTGATTAGTATTGCTTCAGACCTGATGAAGGGAGGATAACTCTCGAAAGCTTGTCTTTTTAATATTATGTTAGTCCAATAAAAAAGGTATCACCGCATACTCTGCAATACTCTATTTTTTGACATCACATATATATATATATATATACACATATAAATATATATATATACACACACATATATATATATATATATACACACATATATATATATATATATATATACACACATATATATATATATATATATATACACACATATATATATATACACATATATATATATATATATACACACATATATATATATACACATATATATATATATATATATATACACACATATATACACACACATATATACATACATATATACATATATATACACACACATATATACACATATATACACATATATATATACACACATATATATACCTATATATATAATTGCTAACGGCAATCACACTCCTATCATGCCCAGGCAGCCAGTACATGCTGGAACCTGGGCATCAAATTAATGTGATTACAGCCTCCCTATGCCATGCTATCCCCCCCCCTTACATATCCATGCTATCACACACACACACACACACACTCATTCACAAACATTCAGCATAAACTACAGCATAACACCCATCACTCTCACACACTTACTAATCCACTCTCACTTAATGTTTTCCTACCTTTCCTCTGTTAGTTACTTTTCCTCCTCATCTTCGTTCTTCCTCTTAACTCTTCTTCTTCTGTGTCCTGTCCCTCCGGTGCAGTAAAGAGCTTCAGTGCTGTGTGCCGGGATCTGACATCAAATCCCGACGCACAGCATCAGTTGCCGCGCGCATAGCAAAGGAGCAGGATCGGAGGTCTGTATTAACAGGCCTCCAGCTCCCTTGATTGATTTTAAGCCGGTTGGGGTGAGATTTTTGCTCTCCCCAACCGAGCTTGCTCCTCCAGCGGCGGACATTAATGTCCGTCTCTGGAGGAGTGCCAGAGTCACCCTGGACGGACTGCCCGCCCCCCCAGCTCCTCGTTAGGTACTGCGCGCACAATGTTAGAGCGTGTGCGCTCCCTCGAAAAGTTATGTGCGCGCGCACAAGCACACAGCTTAGACGGAACACTGAAGCTCCGCCCCCTCGCACGGACCTTTCACCCCTCACGCTGCTCCCATCACTATGCGGCCATCAGATTGCTGGAAATGTAAATCTAAACGGCCGCTGTGTGCTGATCCCGCCGGCCGGCGCTACTTTAATACTTTATTTATTTATTTTAAATATGGCAAGCCGATCCAGCATATTAAATAAAAAAAGTATTAAAGTAGCTCAGGCCGGCGGCATCAGCACGCAGCGGCCGTTTAGATTTACATTTCCAGCAATCTGATGGCCGCCTAGTGATGATGAGACTGAGAGCAGGGTGAGGGGCTGTTGGAGCATCAGATGTCAGGTCAGTGACATCCTGTCAGCATAGAGAACGTCAGTCTGCAGCTACCAGAGGTCCAGATGAAAAAGCCCCAAAGTGGAAGAAGTAGAAGGTCAGTAAACTAATGAATTTTTTGTATAAACTGTATAATATTTATTTTTTATTTTTTAAAAACAAAAACAATCGGTATGTGTGTGTATGTAAGTGTGTCCGTGGGGGACAAACAACATAATGCTCTTTTAAATTATTAATTATTTTCAAATGATTAAACAAAAAAAATAAATCTCTGTGTCTGTATGTGTTCACAAGTTCAGCTCCCCAGTGTCACTTCTGTCCCCTTTCAGCCCCCCCATGTCATTGCTGTCCCAATTCAGCCCCCCATGTAATCTCTGTCTCCAATCAGCCCCTGTCCCCATTCAGCTCCCCAGTGTCACCTCTGTCCCCATTCAGGAGGCAGAGTGCCCCATGATATGCCTTTTAACCCCCTTTATGCCACTCTGTCTCTATAAATGCCTTGTAACCCCCTATATACCATTCTGTCTCTATAAATGCCTTTTAACCCCCTATATGCCACTCTGCCTACAGAAATGCCTTATACCCCCCCCCTATATGCCACTCTGTCCCATGATATGCCTTTTAACCCCCTATATGGCAGAGTGACGTATAGGGGTATAAGGCATTTCTGGAGGCAGAGGGGCATATAGGGGGTTAAAAGGCATATCAGGGGGCAGAGTGGCAAGCCTGGGACAGATGTGCATAACTGGGGGGGGGGGGCAGGTTGTCAAATAAAAGGAAATAAAAACAAAACCCAAAAATGTAGATAGTGAGAAGGGGGGTAGAGGGGGTAGATGGTGTGAGAGGGGGTTAGATTGGGTTCGGGGGCACCCTTAACAGATTCTCGCACCAGGGCCCTGAGGCTTCTAGTTACACCCCTGTGTTTGCCATTTAGCACATCACATCAAAACCGATCTTTATAATTCGTAGATGCATAATAACAAGATGTCATTAGAGGTGCTAGGCGTTGGTATTCAACTGTGAAACCACAATCAAAATTTGGTGGGTTGTAATCTGAAAGTGCCATGCATCAGCTCCCCTATGTAAAGGTCCATTTACCAGAACTCAAAAAGTCAGTGTTAATTAGGACTCTGAGATTAATTAGTCAGTTTTTAAAACTTTTTCAGTGTATTCCAGAGGGGTTGAAGTAGCAGTTATCCCACTGTGAAAAATTGAAATGTTTTCTGTAGATTTACCAAGTTTTCCCAGTAGCAAAAAACCAACAGCAACTCTTCTGCTTAAAAAATGTAAATGTGATTTGATTCCCATTAAGGGCATTTAACTTGCAAATCTGAGCATTGCACTGCAAGCGTTTCTAACCTCAGTTCTGCATGATAATTATCCTCAGGCTGTGATGTCTCTGATGAATTAGTAATAGGGATAAGAAGTTAATAAATAAACCTTTATCGTAATAGTGGGAGTTCTCTTTCATTTAACTCATTCCAAACTGCTAGAGCTTATATACTTGAAATCACTGCAGATTCTAAAGCAGAACCGCCAAATCAGGTTAAATTCACAGGATATACTTATCTGTTTATTATTATTTATATCATCTGTTTTTAGATCTATAAATAAAATCTAGCATAAGGACCCAATTTAGAAAACACATATTCAACATGAATAAGTTTACAATCTACATTTGTTCCAGTGTTGCAGCATCAAAGATGGTAATTATCAGATTATACTGTTCTTTGTCACAAGGTCAGTAGTTCTAGGGCATGTTATATTCCATTTTAAAAGTGCACCCTAAATGGGTTTCCATTGACTTGATTGCCTGTGAATGTACTTTTAACAGCCTGGCCCACTCTCCCTACAACAGTTCAATTTCTGGATAGATGTCACAGTTTTTTTCTCAACTCTGTTCTTTGTCTCAATATCATTTCGAGCTGACATTGAACCTCCTGCTATGTTCTTACATACAGTATTACCTAAAGCTGCTACTTCAGTCCAATCCTTTTATATATGATTTATTTTTATTTTGTTTTGAAGCATTTTATTAAACTGATTAATCAATTAGTTAGCCATTTCCTGTGATTTGTTAGCAAGAGCTAGTGTCTCTTCACCTGCATTTCTGTACATATTTACAAGGATTGTCAGCCTGAAGATTAAAACTTTAATGAGATCCTCTTCTACATGTCAGTTTTGCTGAGTTGACACTGTCTGCTGAACGTTCAGTCTGTGAGTACTGGTCACTACAGATTTAGCAGTTGGTCTCAGGAACGCATATCTCACAGCTTTGTTAGTAAGGCAGTATAAAGACCAGAATCTCCAATTTAATTCTTACGGTTTTTATATTATTATGTACTACCATGGTATACATTTTAAATAAACTTTAAAATAAAATATCATTTTGCTGTATTTTCTTGGTGAAAACATTTCAGAGAGGCATCTTAATCATTTAGGTCTGCTCTGCTGCCAATTTCTGACATCACAGAAGGGGCATTACCTTTAAGGTTACATCACTCCCCTCATACTTATCACACATCATACTTCACGCCCCATTACTGGCCATCACTGTGTATTAGTGTCTGTGCAGTTTTGCAGCACTTATCTGGCGATATTTGAGTACCTTTAAATCAGAATTTGTCCTGGGAGTCCTGTTGAAACTGGGGCACTTAAATACACTTTTGCTCTGTATCTTAGATCCAAACACTTTTTCCAAGTTTTTTCGTAAGTTGTATGTCTCTTTAAGCAAATTAACATTTAATAAAGATAAAATAAAAAAAGGAGAGCTAAAAGTAAAAAGGAGAGAGAAAGGGAGTTATACAGAAAAGGGAGAGAGAGGGAAAATGGTGAGGTAATGAGAAAAAGGCAGAAACGATAAAGAGAAAAGGTGGGAAGCTAAAGAGAACAAAACGGATAAAAAGAAATGGGAGCAATAAAGAGAAAGTATAGAGACAGAAAGGAAAGAAAAAGAGGAGGAGATAAATGAGAAGGGGGATCAAAGAACGAGGAGCGATAAAAGAAAGGGGAGTGCTAAAGAGAATGGGGAGAGATAAAGAGAAAAGGGAGAAATAAAGAGAAGAGGGTGTCAGGAACCACAAACCAGGTGGAAACAGAAATGCAGTACAATCACCTTTATTTATATGCAAAAAATAAATAAGTGCAGAGAAATAACGTCCATATAACCAGGCCCGGACTGAGACAAAAAATAGGCCCGGGCATTTAAGACTGAGCAGCCCATTTTTATTTATTTATTTATTTTTTGTTAAACCAAATTCGGAGAAATTTAATATACCATTTCTTGTTGTCTATTAGTTATATTTCAGAATGCTTTTGTCACTGTAATCAATTAGCATTACATAAATATATAATAAATGAATCATAATGTCATGCAATTTATAAAGCACTATATATTTAATGAAAGATTAAAAACAGTAACTAATCTTTGACCATTTAGTTGGTAAAAAAAAAAATCCTTGGGCCTTGGCTGGTCAGATCACCCTCACAACGAGTGAGTCTGTCAATCACAGACTCACAGCACAGCAGGGAAGAAACTCAGACCTAAGACTACCCCAACTGAATTGCGGCGCTCAGCCAATCCTCTAGGCAGAGCAATGTGACTAAAAAAGTCATCATACACGGGACCCCTGAAGCCACAATTTAGTGCCACTAATCCTTTTTAATAAGATACGCAGGTTGAAATAGAGTAAATAACACAATACCTTTTACTTTTGCTCTCACTGAGCCTAGAATGTTTTGTCCTCTGAAGTGACTACAAATTCAGGAGGGAGTTTTATCTCTGGATAAGTAAAAATTAAGGGCCAGAAAACAGATGACTAAATACACACAAGGACAGACTCTGCCACACCGACACCCAAACACACACACCAGGACAGTCTCTACCACCCAGACACACACACCAGGACAGGCTCTGCCACACCGACACCCAAACACGCATACCAGGACAGGCTCTGCCACACCGACACACACACCAGGACAGGTTCTGCCACACCGACATTTCCTTGGGCCCTGCTCCACGCTCCCTAGCATGCAATCACTCCCTCCACTACCACACCAAAAAAAACTGCCACACTGACTGCAGATTAGGAGAAGATTGTGATAGTCAGTGCAGTCTTCCCCCCCTTCTCACCCTGACCATGACTTTTTAGAGGTCCTCTCCCCTGAAATCATTCCCAGTCCCTTTGTCCCTCATTCACTAAGCCATACCTCTCCTTTCCTTCCTCCCTGTGAACTATAGATCAAACACATATAAACAGCACTTGCATGTATAGATCACATACAAACCCTATATTTGCAGGTATGCTTAAATGTATGTATGCATAGCAGGTATAGATCAACAGAATCCACACAAAAACCAAGCTTTGCAGGTATAGATCAATTGAAAATCACGTTAACTCAGCATTTAAGGTATAGATCAAATAAACAGAATCAGAAACCCTCTATTTGTAGGTATACAATAATAATGTATGGAAACAGAGCATACCAGATACAGATCAACAGAATAACACACACCCAGCTTTGCAGGTATAAATCAACTGGAATTCACATATAAACTCCGCATTAAAGGCATAGATCACAGGTTGCACACCCCAAGGCCAGCCCTGGTGTCCACATTGCCCACACAGAACCTGATCAGCACCCAGATTACACACACATTACAGCCCAGCCTGAGCCAACTTTGCCCCCTAACAGCCCAGTGTAAGACATCTTTGTCTGCAAACAGCCCACCCTTCATGTACCATCTTTGCATTTCCCCAAATCACTTAAACATTCATGACAGACATAAGCACTTACACAGTTACTCACTCATTCACACGAATCATTTACACATTCATTAATGCAGTCTCACAAAACATTCAAGCAATTCATCCACACATTAATTAAATTAATTCTCGTATGCATTCACACAATTCATCCACACATTTATTCATTCATTTTCGTACACATTCACACTACCCCCTCTCCCCATCTACCCCTCCCCTTCTTAACTGCCCCTTCTCACTATGTACCCCCTCTCCCCTTCTCACTGCATTCTCCCTTTTCTCACTATGTACCCCCTTCCCCACTTCTCAATATGTACCCTCTCTCACTATCTATCCCCTCTCCTCCTGCTCCTTCTCACTGCCCCCCTCTGCTCCTTCTCACTGCCCCCCCTCTGCTCCTTCTCACTGCACCCCCCCTGCTCCTTCTCATTGCACCCCCCCACTTACCTTGTTGCCGGAGTCCTGCGGTGGGGGCGCAAGGCGTCCGTCTTCCCACTCTGCCGCGGTGCGCGCTTCACAGCTGAAACGCCGGCACCGCGAAGGAGTTGTTACCTCCTCCGTTGTCCCGCGGGTAGGGGAGCTGAGACGCAGCCCGCCCTGCTTGCTCCGCCGGCGGGAACCGCCGCCAGGTCCGTTCTTCGGATAGACGCGCGTCCCCGCAGAGATCACTGGATCCTGACGGGGCGCGCGCCTCGACGTCAGGAGTGCTAACTCATAAATATTCATGTCGCTTCTTAAAGCGACATTTATCTTTTTTCCTCCTCCCCCTAATTAGATGGGTAGGAGGATCCTGTTATTGAGAGGGATATTTAAACCCTCAGTATGCACTTCACCTTTGCCTGTGATATAGTGCCTTATAGCCTTCACTAGCGTTCCTTAATTTGTTTGATATTTATTGGTTTTGACCCCGGCTAGTTTTTGACCTTTGCTGTTTGCTGCCTGCCCTGACCTCTGCTTGTGACCCCGACTACTCTTCTGCCTGACCCCTGAATTTATTATTTTATTTATTATTTTTGTTCCTGATTATTTGTACTACGCTACGCTCCTGTGTCCGTTATACACTTCGGTATTCCGTTGCTGGGCTCTCCACCTCCGCCAGGAGGCGCCTTCCCAATTTCTGCAGCGAGGATCCTCTGCTGTATTGCAGACGTGACAGTTATCACAGGCCCGACATGGATCCCGCAGATTTGGCAAGGATGTCCAATCGTCAAGACAGACAGGATCAAGTCCTGGCGGCTCATGCATCTCAACTCCAGTCTTTGGAATGGAAACTGTATGATGTTGCTGACCTTCTCAGATCCATGGCTACCAACCTGTCTCCTCCCCTCGGCCAAGGTGCATCATCTGATTCATCACCACCAGCACCTGGATTCGGTACGCCGGTCAAAGCACCCAAGATGCCTTTGCCAGATAAATTTTCCGGAGACCCCCAGGAATGTAGGGGTTTTTTGAATCAGTGCACTCTACACTTCCGAGCTCATCCTCACACCTTTGCTCCTCATAATAACAGAGTGACTTTTATTATCAACCTTTTAAGAGGAGAAGCATTAGCATGGGCATCACCTCTGTTGGAACAGAATTCACCCATTCTGGAAGATGCGGACGCTTTTATTGCTTCGTTCAGGGCAGTGTTTGATGCTCCCGGGAGGCGAGAGGCGGCTGAATCTAATTTGATGGAGATTCAACAGGGAAGAAGAACGGTGGCCCAGTATGCCGTAGAATTTCGCACGTTAGCATATGAGACCGGCTGGAATATCAGTGCTCTGAAATCCGCCTTTCGTAGGGGCCTAAATGAGTCTTTAAAAGATGCTCTAACCTATCGTGACCTGCCTCATGATCTGGAAAATCTGATTGCATTATGTGTGCGTCTAGAAGCCAGAGGTCAAGAAAGAAGATTCGAGCGAGACAGAGAACGCGACAGAAGGCCACGTCAGTTTAGACCTCCGGTTCGTCCAATTTTTCAGACCCCTACAGAACCTGCTGCTGCTGATGATGAACCTATGGAAATAGGCCCAGTACTTCATCTTACAGCTGAGGAGAAACAGCGCCGCAGAACTTTGGGGTTGTGTTTGTATTGTGGCAAAAAAGGACATTTGATTTATGCATGCCCCAGAAGGGCGGGAAACGCCAGAACTTAGTGGAGATAGGAGGTGCTTCACTACTGTTGCTACACCTCCTCAGAGTCAGACTTTTTGTTCCCATCATGCTACAGTGGCCAGGCCACCAAGTGGCCACCCAAGCTTTCATCGATTCAGGGGCTGCTGAGAACTTTATAGACAGAACCTGGGCTCTGGAAAATTATATTCCGTGACAGCCAAAGTCTCTGAAGACCTCTATCTAAGCTGCTCTAGACGGGTCTCCATTAGGTACCGGGATCGTGTCACTCCAAACTGAAGTTATTGGTGTCGTAGTCGGTATTCTCCACTGTGAAGAAATACAATTTGATGTTTTGTCCAGCCCACATATACCCATCATATTAGGAATGTCTTGGCTTCAACAACATAACCCCAGCATTGACTGGAGAGAAGGACAGATTCGGGCTTGGAGTAAAGAATGTTTAGAGAACTGCTGCAAGACTCCCACCAGGTTGAATTTAATTCTTGAAGTTCCTGCTAAGGATCCACGTCAATTGGTACCTTCTCAGTACTGGGATTATTTAGATGTGTTTTCTAAACGAAAAGCAGAGACTTTGCCTCCCCACTGTGCGTATGATTGTACAATAAAATTGTTACCAGGCACCAACCCACCCAAGGGACACACATATCCCTTATCTCAACCTGAGAATCAGGCTTTGGCTCAATATATTGATGAGAGTCTAAAAAAAGGGTTCATCAGACCTTCAGCATCCCCGGTGGGAGCAGGCTTCTTCTTTATTTCTAAAAAAGATGGTTCATTACGCCCCTGCATCGACTATCGTGGGTTAAATAAGATAACCATTAAGAACAAGTATCCTCTGCAGCTTATAACAAAACTGTATGATCAGCTGAGGGATGCCACCATTTTTACTAAACTTGATCTTCGTGGGGCATACAATCTGGTTCGGATTCAAGAAGGTGATGAGTGGATGACTGCTTTCAATACCAGATACGGACATTACGAATACCTTGTGATGCCTTTTGGGCTATGTAATGCCCCAGCCATATTCCAGAGCTTTGTAAATGACATTTTCCATGACATGTTGCTGTCCCACTTTATGGTGTATCTCGACGATATTTTGATTTACTCTAAGAATCTGGTGGAGCATCGGCAACATGTTAACCAAGTATTACAAAGATTACGAGAACACTCATTATTTGCTAAGGCCGAGAAATGTGAATTTGAATGCTGCCCAAGTTTTTGGGCTATATCTTATCTGCTGGGCAACTGGAAATGGATCCTGACAAATTGGCAGCCATCAAAGACTGGAAGGAACCCTCTGATATTAAGGGTATACAGCAATTCGTAGGTTTTGCCAATTACTATCGCCATTTCATTAGGAATTTTTCTCAGATCATCGCTCCTATAATTGCTCTCACTCGGAAGGAGGCTAATCCAAAAGTTTGGACCCCGGAAGCTAAAGGAGCCTTTGAGAAACTGAAGCTGGCTTTTACTTCAGCACCTATTTTACAACGGCCCGATCCTGATTTGCCCTTTATTTTGGAGGTTGATGCATCGGAAACTGGAGCGGGAGCCATACTGTCCCAGCGGAATCAAATTTCCAATCGTCTTCACCCTTGTTCGTATTTTTCTAAGACTTTCTCTACCACCGAACAAAATTATGATATTAGAAACAGTGAACTATTGGCTATTAAATTAGCCTTAGAGGAATGGCGACATCTGCTTGAAGGGACTGCGGTTCCTGTTACGATTCTGACTGATCATAACAATCTGGTATATATCGAGAAAGATAAAAGACTCAATCCTCTGCAAGCTCGGTGGGCCTTGTTCTTTACTCGCTTTAATTTTTCTATTTCGTTTCGTCCGGGTTCCAAGAACACTAAAGCAGACGCACTGTCCAGGAAGCATGAGGCACCTGATCGAGAGACTCCTGTTGAACCTATCATACCGTCTACAAAAATAATTGCCACCATCCATAGTACACTTCTGTGGCATATTTCTAAGTCACAAACGCCTCGGCCTAAAGGACATATAACCCCTCCTGGTAGACTCTATGTTCAACCACGGTTTCCTAATGCTGTTCTCTCCTGGGGTCATGCCTCACCTGTAGCTGGTCATCGGGGAACTCGTAACGTCAAATTTCTTCTCCAGAGACATTTCTGGTGGCCTACTATGTCTCAGGACATATCGGACTATGTACAAGCTTGTAACGTTTGTGGTCACAATAAAACACCACGCACCAGACCTGCTGGATTATTATGTCCGCTACCGGTTCCTGAGCGTCCATGGCAACATATAGCCATGGATTTTGTCACAGATCTTCCTTCCTCCAGGGGTCACACTACCATCTTAGTGGTTGTTGATCTTTTCAGCAAACAGGCTCATTTCATGGCTCTCTCCAAACTCCCGTCAGCAAGTATCTTGGCTGACACATTCATGAAGGAGATTATACGTCTTCACGGAGTCCCTCAAGTAATAGTTTCCGACAGAGGATCACAGTTTATCTCCTGATTCTGGAGAGCAATGTGCAAACTCATGGGAATCGAATTGCATTTTTCTTCTTCTCACCATCCTCAATCTAACGGGCAGGCTGAAAGAACCAACCAGGTTCTCAAGCAGTATCTTCGAACTTATGTTTCCGAGGATCAGTCTGATTGGTCAATGCTGCTACATCTTGCTGAATGGTCCTACAATAGTTCATATCACGAATCATTAAAAATGTCTCAGTTTAAAGCAGTTCATGGATATGAACCTTCATTTTGGCCTCAGGACACCAGTACCCAAGGGGTTCCGGCAGCTGAAGCACAATTTCGTGTTTTACAGGACCATTGGGCAGCTCTTGCCGAACAATTGAAGCGCACTAAAAAGCTGCAAAAGAAAACGGCAGATAAATATCGCTCGCAAGGACCCGTGCTTAACCCTGGAGATTGTGTGGCTTTCCACAAAATATCTGAAACTTCAACAAGCCCCCAGAACTTTAGGTCCTAAATATATCGGTCCCTATAAAATCAAGACAAGAATTAATGAAGTTACGTATTCTCTGGTCTTACCGAGAACATTACGCATTAACAATGCAGTTCATATCTCCATACTGAAACCTGTAATTGCTAACCAATACTCCTCCACGGTTCGCACTCCTGATCCTGTTATTATTCAAAGGGAGGAAGAATATGAAGTGCAGTCTATCTTAGATTCTAGAAGGAAACGAGGGAGGCTTCAATATTTTATCAGATGGAAGGGATATGGTCCTGAGGAGAGTTCCTGGATTCTTGCCTCCGATGTCCATGCTCCAGCTAAGATTCGTGCGTTCCATAAAAAATTTGTACAGAAACCTGCCCCTGATCGCCAGGATGTCTCTCTTAGTAGGGGGGGTACTGTTACCTCCTCCGTTGTCCCGCGGGTAGGGGAGCTGAGACGCAGCCCGCGCGTCCAGCCCCCTGCTCGCTCCATCGGCGGGAACCGCCGCCAGGTCCGTTCTTCGGAATCACGCGCATCCCCGCAGAGATCACTGGATCCTGACGGGGCACGTGCCTCGACTCATAAATATTCATGTCGCTTCTTAAAGCGACACTTATCTTTTTTCCTCCTCCCCCTAATTAGGTGGGTAGGAGGATCCTGTTATTGAGAGGGACATTTAAACCCTCAGTATGCACTTCACCTTTGCCTGTGATACTGCCTTATAGCCTTCACTAGCGTTCCTTAATTTGTTTGATATTTATTGGTTCTGACTCCGGCTAGTTTTTGACCTTTGCTGTTTGCTGCCTGCCCTGACCTCTGCTTGTGACCCCGACTACTCTTCTGCCTGACCCATGAATTTATTATTTTTGTTCCTGATTATTTGTACTACGCTACGCTTCTGTGTCCGTTATACACTTCGGTGTTCCGTTGCTGGGCTCTCCACCTCCGCATCCTCGAGTGAGACCTCACTCCTGCCTGAGCAGTACCAGGACTTCGCGGATGTGTTTGATAAAAAACAGGCTGAGAAGCTACCACCACACAGGCCGTATGATTGCCCGATTGACCTGCTTCCTGGGACCATGCCACCCCGGGGGCGGGTTTACCCACTCTCCATTCCAGAGACCAAAGCTATGGAATCGTACATAGAGGAGAATCTTCGCCGAGGATTTATCCGCCGGTCGGTATCACTTGCTGGTGCAGGCTTTTTCTTCATGAAAAAGAAGAATGGGGAACTTCGTCCTTGCATCGATTATCGGGGTCTGAACAAAATTACCAGGCGCAACACTTACCCTATTCCACTAATTTCCGAACTTTTCGACAGACTACGTGGGGCTACTATCTACACCAAGCTGGATCTCCGGGGTGCTTACAATCTTGTCCGAATCCGCGCTGACGACGAATGGAAGACCGCCTTCAATACTCGTTCGGGACATTATGAATATACCGTTATGCCGTTTGGGCTGTGCAACGCCCCGGCGGTCTTTCAGGAGTTCATTAATGACTGCCTTCGGGAGTTTCTCCAACAGTTTGTAGTGGTGTACCTGGATGACATTTTGATATACTCTTCCGATTTGCAGTCACACCGCACCCATGTTACGCTCATTTTGTCCTGACTACGGCTCCATGGATTATATGGAAAACTCAAGAAATGTGCATTTGAGATCCAGAAGGTGATATTTCTAGGATACGTCATTACGCCCTCAGGTTTTGAGATGGACCCATCCAAGGTACAGGCCATTAAAGACTGGCCTCAACCACTGGGCCTGAAACCCCTGCAGCGTTTTTTGGGGTTTGCTACCTATTATAGACGTTTCATCCGTGACTACTCCAAGGTCGCGGCTCCTCTAACGGCCCTTACTAAGAAAGGGGCTAACACCCTGGAATGGTCTCCTGAGGCCATTTCCGATTTTTCCCGACTCAAGACCAAATTTACCACCGCTCCTGTGTTACGTCATCCTGACCCTCGGCTACCGTTTGTTCTGGAGGTCGATGCATCCGAATCCGGAGTCGGGGCTGTCCTTTCACAGAGGGCCTCCTACAGTGGTCCTCTCCATCCGTGCGGTTACTTCTCCAGGAGATTCTCCCCGGCAGAAAGGAACTATGATGTTGGGAACAAGGAACTTTTGGCTGTCATCCTTGCGCTGGAGAAGTGGCGTCATCTCCTGGAGGGCGTTCCGATTCCCACGCTGATTCTGACAGATCACAAGAATATACAGTATATAGAGTCTGCCAAGTGCCTGAACCCTCGACAGGCCAGATGGGCCTTGTTTCTCTCGCGTTTCTTATTTGTATTGACTTATCGTCCGGGCTCCAAGATCGTCAAGGCGGACACCCTCTCCCGAATGCATGTGCTCCCCGAGGAGGAAGGTCGTGTGCCCGAGTCCATTATACCTGCTGCCAAGGTCCTCGCTGCTCTACATACTCGTTGCCAAACTTCCTTACTTGACCGCATCTCTGGTTTACAAGCCCGAGCTCCAGCCTCCTTGCCGGCTGGGAAACTTTTTGTTCCTGCACACCTCCGTACCCGCGTGCTTCGCCTGTCCCATGGGTCCAGAACTGCAGGCCACCCAGGGCTAGCGCGCACCAAGGATCTCGTATCCAGGACATTTTGGTGGCCACAATGGACTAAGGATACTGCCCTGTTCGACCGCTCCTGTCTCAAGTGCGCTGCCAACAAGTCCTCCAGGAGGCACCCTGCTGAGCTGCTCCACCCATTGCCTCGTCCTTCGAGGCCCTGGACTCGCATTGCCATGGACTTTATTGTGGACCTACCCAACTCCAAGGGGAATACCGTGATTCTGATGATCATTGATCGTTTTTCAAAGATGGCCCACATGATACCTTTGAGGAGACTTCCCACG
Organism: Spea hammondii; assembly: GCA_029215755.1. NCBI lineage: Eukaryota > Metazoa > Chordata > Amphibia > Anura > Pelobatidae > Spea > Spea hammondii. The sequence continues at coordinate 139,806,963 of JARDYJ010000001.1, read as the reverse complement.
GCATCGGTATTGGCGGACATATTCTTGCGGGAGATCGTCCGCCTTCATGGAGTTCCCACCGAGATCGTCTCCGACCGCGGTACCCAATTTATTGCACGTTTTGGCGCGAGTTCACGAGAGCATTGGGTGTCACATTAGCGTTTTCATCGGCCTATCACCCACAGTCTAACGGTGCAGCAGAGAGAGCTAACCAGCACCTTGAACAATATCTGCGCATCTTTATCAACCAACATCAGGACAACTGGGTTGATTTCCTACCTTTGGCGGAGTTTGCTCGGAACAATGCGGTACAAGAGTCTACAGGAGAGTCCGCCTTCTACTGTGTTTACGGTCTTCATCCGCAACCCTTCCCTGGAGCCTTTCCGAATTCTCCTGATCCAGCACTGGAAGAACGGCTGACTAATATCCAGTCCACCTGGGCTTCAGTGCAAAGGGCTCTGGAACTGGCTGGTAGACGACAGGAACTCTAAGCCAACAAGAGGCGTTCCGGTACTCCTGCATATTCTCCTGGGGATCGTGTTTGGTTGTCTACGAGATACCTGCGACTCCGAGTGCCCAGCATGAAGCTGGCGCCACGTTGCATCGGTCCCTTTTCGATTGTCCGTCGGGTGAATCCTGTCGCCTATGAACTTTCTCTGCCAAGGACACTCCGTATCCCTCGAGTCTTTCACGTCTCGCTATTGAAGCCACTGGTTTGCAACCGTTTTTCTACTGGACCCTCTGCTTCGGAGACTTCGGGGCGTATTCCTCAAGCTGTCCTGGACTGTCGCAGACAACAAGGGAGTCTCCAATATCTGGTTCATTGGAGGGGACTCGGCCCAGAGGAGCGTTCCTGGGTTCCTGAAGCTCGTTTCCATGCCCCTCATCTCGTGCGTGCATTCCATGCTAGAGGGCTGCGTTATTCGGGCAGGGGTTGTCCTGAGGTCGCCCTTTTGAGGAGGGGTACTGTCACGCTACCGACAGGGAGATCCTTCGGTTCCCCCGGCCGGCAACGGCAGCCGCCGCGAGATAGGGGGAGACCCCCGCTTCGGTCCGGCAGCCGCAGCTGCCGCAAAGAAGGGGGAGACCCCCCGCTTCAGCACAGCAGCTGCAGCCACCGCGCAGAAGGGGGAGACCCCCCGCTTCTGCACAGCAGACGCAGCCGCCGCGAAGAAGGGGGAGACCCCCCGCTTCTGCACAGCGGAGGCAGCCGCTGCAACTTGAAGGAGGACTTACCTCATCCACGCCGGGTTCCCAGCAGCTTCAGCCGGAGTACAGGTCCGGCGCTGGTGTCCGGACACGTTCTTCTTCACGCCACCTAGTGGCGCCGGCAGATACTACATCGACCTATATTGGGAGATTACGTGAACACCACACAAGATGGCCGCGCAGGAAGTGACGTATCGGCAGTTTGAAAAGTTGGCGAGAAATCCCTAATTAGTGCCCTAACTCCCGGGCCTATTTAAGAGACGCTCTAACACTCAGACTTTGCCCTCTGATGGTCGTGCCTATCTCGGTAGTGCCTTCCCAGTACGCGTTCCTGTTTCCTGTTATTTGACCTCGGCTTATTCCACGACTATCCTGCTCTCCGGTATCCTGACCTCGGCTATTCCTATGACGATCCTGCTCTCCGGTATCCTGACCTCGGCTATTCCTACGACGATCCTGCTCTCCGGTATCCTGACCTCTGCTCTCTGGACCATCCTTTGCCAGTCCTACCTGACTTTGGTGTCTCCTCTGTACGCTGTGTCGTGACATCATGGTTTTTTTTTTACTTTATTTAACATGGATTATGTTAAATAAAGTTAAAAAAAAAAAAAAGTCCCTGGTGGGGGCTGCCCGGCCCCCTAGAGTGGCGGGCCTGGTCACAGTTGCTGCGGGCCTAAGGGGCAGTTGCCCCTTCTTCCCTGCATTAATGCGGCCGCAGTGGCCGCATAGGCCCAGTCAGTCCGGTCCTGACTGGGCCTATTTTAATGTAGGGGCCTGGAGCTGCAGCTCCCACCCACCCCGATGGCCAGTCCGGGCGCCTGCATATAACATAGTCAAAAGCCCAAGCCAGGGGTCAAGAGCCAAATCAGGAAGTCAAACAATCCGAGGTCAGGATACTAGAGGTCAGGTCAGGATACTAGAGGTCAAACAGAGTCAGGGATGTAAGCAGGATTCAGGAACCGGAGAGGAAATCAGCCAAGCCAGGAGTCATACACAGGAAACTGCAGGAACAATAGAAAATGCACTTGGAGAGTCTCAGACCAACACAGGGGCAATGAGAGACTGAAGTGTGCTGTTTAACCCCTTAAGGACCGGGTTGTTTTTTCTTTTTGTACCCTTTGGACCGAGGCTGTTTAACACTTTTGCGGTGCTTGTATTCAGCTGTAATTTTCTCCTCACCCATTTAGTGTACCCACACAAGTTATGTTTTTTTTTGTTTTTTTTAAAGGACAAGATGGGCTTTCTTCAGATACCATTATTTTCATATCTTATGATCTTATAAGATCATATCTTATTTACTATAAAAAAAAATAATAAACATGGTGAAAATTTAAAATAAAACACCTTTTATGACTTTTATTTGAAAAATCTTTTACTTACCTAGAAACACAAGTAAAAAAACTAGCTAAATAGATTCTACTATTTGTCCTAAGTTTAGAAATACACAATGTTTTTATGTCTTTTTTTTTTTTGCTGTTTTTTGTAAGTTATAGGGCAATAAGTACAAGTAGCATTTTATGATTTCCAAACATGGCCCCTGATGCTGATCTCGGCGTTCAATGCATTACAGCAACGCTGTTGAAGTGAGGAAAGTGATCATCGATCACTTCCTAAGCTTTTTTAATTTAATGATGGTTCAGGGCCGTCAACGGTCGTTAACAGACCGTTTTGGCTAATCAGCAGGAAACCAGGGAAGTAATTAGAATTTCTTCAGCTGAGGTATGGCTGAGTGTGAGAAACAAGAGGAGCAGGAGGAAAGGTGAAAACCCTGACAGTATCCCCCTCTTAACGATCCCTCCCCCCTGGGAGAGGACCAGGTTTAAGACGGCACTTAGAGTGGAACCCCTTGCGGAGGCATGCACATCAGTGGAAGGAACCCAGGAATGCTCCTCGGGTCCATAACCCTTCCAGTGGACAAGGTACTGGAGTCGACCCCTGGACAAATGAGAATCTAGGATGCTGCAGATCTCGTATTCCTCATGGTTGTCAACTGTAACAGGATGAGGAGGACCCTTGGTAAAGCGGTTGCACACCACTGGCTTCAACACGGAGACATGGAATACGTTGAAAATGCGCATATGAGGAGGGAGCAGGGCCAGCCCAGGACATAGTGCCGCCTGGGGCAAAGTTTGAAATGCTGCCCCCCCCATGCCGATGCCACTGCTCATTATCTACCCCCCTCCCTCTTTGACCAGGAGGGGACTCTGTGTCTGTTAAGGAGCATCTGACAGATTAAATGGGAGGAGGCCAGCTAAAGAGAAAGGAAGAGAACAGACCATATCAGGAGGGGTGTACAGAAATAAAAAAGCTTTTTTGCTGCACTTCCCTAACTACCACATGGTTTTTCTGCTCTCTATTTAAAATTTCTTTCTAGTCAACATACTCTAAACAGCCTACTATTCTCCCTCCCCTGCTGCTGCTCCAATCGGCTACTTTGAATTTCCAGGATGTGTGTGCAAGTGCCATCGCTTGCTCCCCCTCCAGAAGCTCATAGTACCAACACAAACAGAATGCACAATAGATTAGATTAACCAATTTGTTCATATTGACACTCATGTCCCATGTTTTATTACGGCTTGAAACTGTCCATGAATTGGTTGCAATTTTTAATGCCATTTGTAGCTAAGAAGCTCTGTCACACCATTCATATCCAGAGGGCAAAGAAAAACTAAATTTAGGAGAAATTCGGAAGCCCTGCATAATAATAATCTTCAAGCAAAACCTGTTCCATACTTTTAAGGGTAAAAAGAGAACAAGGATACTGTAATCTTTGAGTCAAAATGAGTGTACTTGATTCTGTGCCAGATTAAATGGATTCCCCCACTTGATCTGACCTTCAAGGTGTGGAGAGAACATAACAAATGTAGAATGCAATTTGAAAGCTGGAGAGTATGTCTGGACAACAGAGATGCACTGAAATATGTATTAATGGCATCTCTACAATGCATTGCGGAATTATTTTGTAGTGAATTAGTTAAAGTGTAGGACGTTAAATTATTGTAAAAAAAAATATATGTGTTTATACTGCATGTAGAAAACCAAAATATTGCTAATTATTTTTGAAAACACATAAATCAGTACTTTTAGATCGTTAAATGGTCATTAAAATCTAGACAAGATGTGATGTGCATGAATGATTTGACTGGAAGTTGCTATGCATGATGGGATTATAACAGAACACATATTACATTAGTCATTTTTTCAACTCGACAATAACAAAAAGACAGATGGTGCTTCTTTTATCTGTCTAGCTGCGGTTTAGTAAAGATAACAGAACAATTTCAATTTTACTGAAAGTACTGATGTGAGGCGGAATCACACTGTATTTATTATTGGTGCCAATTAATACAAATCCCATAATAGTGATATTGTTTTCAGTTTTAAGGAGACAATTTAATGTCCCAGACAGCCTCACCAAAGAAGAATGCATATTAGAGTACTTTACTATGCATTCTTTAAAAGGTTAAACAAATTTAAATATTTACCTTAGGAAGAAGCTGCAGTTCGCCACCTACTACTTTGTCCAACAAATCTCACCACTGATTGGCTGACTGAAGCCAATCACTGCTGGAGTTGACTGGCAATAAGCCTATTCTACGTCAGGAGATGTGTTTGGCCAAACATATCTCCTGCATGGCAAATACCTTAGGTGTGAGAGGTGGCACTCAATAAGCACTCCAAACCTGTGCCCAACAGTTTGGCATACAATTTCTTTGTTGTAATATTGGTATTCTGTGCACCACCTACATCTATGTAGATTATGTAGAATCCCCCCATGCATTTGCAAGAGGGGCACCACATATATTTAAAGGGACCTCACAACTATGATATGCATTTTAGTGCATACAATGGTTGATATGTCCCTTTAACAATGCAACTGCAACGTTAACTGCAACTTGTTTTTCTAAAATACAGCATTTTATCTACAATCACTAGTGCATTTGTGTGTCTGGTAACCAGAGCCGGCCTTAGGTGTTCTGGCGCCCTGTGCGGACTACTCCTCTGGCGACCCCCCCACCCCCGCCCCTTCAAACTATCCCCCCCTTCTCCCTACTTCTCCTTATCCTAACTTAACTTGAGGAGTCCTGCTGTGGGAGTGGGAGGGATCCGTCTTCTCGCTCTGCCGGAATCGTCCGGCGCTCAACATGAGATACCGGCACCGCGACGGAGTTACGGAGAGTAAGGGGCGTCGAGCGGTTGCTGAGAACTTCATAAGCAACCGCTCGGCGCCCCTGCCCGGGACTTAGATTAAAGCATCGGGGTTTTTTTGTTTGTTTTTTTTTTTAAACTTTTTTAAATGAATGATGTTAACTAAAGTCTTAAAAAAAAAAACAACAACAAAAAAACCCGATGTTTTAATTTAAGTCCCGGGCAGGCGCCCCTGCTGCCATGGCGCCTTGTGCGGCCGCACACCCCTAAGGCCGGCCCTGCTGGTAACCATCTAGATCCTACCTGAATATGAGCGATCTGGAACTTAGTGCATACAATGGCTGATGTGTCCCTTTAACAATACAACTGCAATGCATTTGTGTGTTTGCAACTGCATTTGTGTGTCTGGTAACCATCTAGATCCTACCTGAATCTGAGCGATCTGGAACTTTTTGCAGGGAACTTACAGGACAGTAGTATGTGTGAACTGTGGAGCTACATCCCCTGTAGGGCTAACCATAGAGCATAGCAAGGTATCTGCAGGGCTGGATACAAACATAGGGGCAAGGCAGACATGGTCAGACAGAAAACAGTCTGTATATGTCTAGCAGCCAGAATCGGGGGACAAGCAGGGGTCAGCAACAGATGAGCAGTACAGACAGGGAAACTGCAGGGCAAAGAAACAATCCTTAAGTAGAAAATGTGGAAAAAAAGTCAGGAAGGATTCGGCAGCCAGGGGTGGGTGGAAATTGGGACTAGGGAATGGAGCAGGACTCAGGGCATAAGGGCAGTGGAACAAACAGCTTAGTTACAGTGGCAAGCACCAGCGACAACTGAGCACCTTACTGATGGTATAAGGATCATAAATATCATCCCAGTTGGCATAGGGCATGATCCTGCCAAATCTGGGTGCAGGGCCTTTAAGAGAAGCTACATGAGGAAAAAGTGCTGATTCCAACATCGTGTTGAATCAAACTCACAAATCCTTAGCTTAATAATATCTGACAGAGCCTCTGTACACCAAATGGATTTACAAAGTTTTATCTAGATGTGTGGATGTTTAGTAGGAAAAGTGGAATCCTAAAATTCCATGAGCACCTCCAATGAGATATCCAGGTGAGCAGATATTATAGGAATATTGTAACAACTAAAAACAACCTTTGTACAATGATATACACTATATGGACAAAAGTATTGGGACATCTGACTACTACACCAACAATGATCAAAGACTTTATGACAACGGGGTCAGAATTTATGACATCCCATTCTTAATACATAGACATTAATATCTAGTTAACAGCCCCTTCAAGCTATAACAGCTTCGACTCTTCTGGGAAGGCTTTCCACAAGATTTTAGGACTGATCTCAAATAGAGGTCTGACTATAAGACTAAGATCCACATCCCCGCAGCGTTGCAGGGGACCTGGATCCTACTCTCCTCTCCGCAGCACCGGCATGACATGACCTTCCAGTGCGCCATCATAGAAGGCCCAGCGGAAGTGCTGGCAGCAGCGGAGGTTGTCTGCGCTTGTTGGGCAGACTTTCACCGGCTGCCAGAGGGGAAGATCCCCCACAGCGCTGCAGGGGACCTAGATCCTCCTCCCTGGCAGTGCTCAGTCAGAGAAGCCCCATCGGAACAAACAGGCAGCAGAGGTTGTCTACGTGCATTGCGCAGACGTCCACCGGCTGCCCCCACTAGACACCAGAATTCCATGTAAACTAACATTTAGTAACATAAAGTCCTGAAGATACACCAAAGGTCCAGTTTTTTTGAAATCTCTCTATTGTGTTGAGAGCAGGATTGGGAACCACTGCTTCAGCGTGACATAGAATCTAGTAATATTTTTTTGCATAAAACCCATACTTATTTACTAAGTGCCATAAATATTAAGCCTTGCCATTTAATGTTTAATACAGTAAGGGAATTTAGTACAGTAAAGGAATTAAAACATACATGGGATAGGCATATGGCTATCATGAATTTAAGATGAGACCAAAGACTGATGACGGGTTAAATCTTTACAACAGAAAAAACAGGCAGGCTAGATGGACTGAATGCTTTTTCTCTGCTTTCAGCTTCTATATTTCTAAATATAGCACTAAATAATATAGTACTGCATTTCCATAGTGTCTCTTGTATATGGGAAGTATGTTAACACGCCACCGATAAAGTTTGAGAATATATTGATCTCAGGTGTTTGAGGGCTGCAACCAGTCCTGAGGAAGCTGTAGACAAAACACGTCTGGCTACTGATATGTTGTCCAGGACTATTCCTACCAAACTTGGTTCTGATATATAACCTTGATGAAAATGTAACATAACAAGTTATGCTATAGTAGTAACAGAATATGTGTTTATTTTTTTGAAGCCATAGTTTAATAGGGATACACTGAATGCAGCGGCTACGGAATACAGTAATTACAAGTCCTATGCATACTCTTTAATATTTTCTTTGTCCTAGAGAGATATTTCTAGGAGTTTCATTATTTGTTTTCAATTTTGTTTCTTTATGTGTCACTTACTTTTAATGTGAATTATTAAAAGTTACGTTTCAGATTACTTCGTTACTGGTTTTATTACATTCTTTAGATTTAATTCCAAGTAATAAGCTGTTGGCAGTGTGAACCACACATTTGTTCCTGGAATAAAGGTTTCCAGGATAATATAAAATGCATATTTAAAGATAGCACAATTAAAGTTTATTTATATGATTCTCAAATAAAAGATTGTAGTCCTTGTAGGACATCCGTCAGTAGGTGAAAAGGTAAGATTTCACACACAGTTTGCTGCTATGCGTTCTTGAGTACCCTGTGTTGTTTTGTAGCATGAGAAGCATGTGTCACAGTGTAATAGACAGGGACTAGTTTGGATCTCTCTCGTGGCATAAGATAGAACATTGCAGGCATTTTAGCAGCTGTAATGTTGTCACTACTTACTCCTGAAATAGATATTTATGGTGTGAAATTCAGTAAAGGAGTGACAAACCTGCAGGGGTTTCCATGAAATGGTGTTGAATGTAAAATCTACTTCAATTGGTTGTTTCAGACTCAGCACAGCATCCAGAACCAAGTAAACAGCACATTCCCAGATGCTAATTAAATGTGTAGATTCTAGGCTTCAATGGGGTCAGGATAGGTGCTTTGAAATATGCATTTCAAGTGCATTCTTTTCCAAGCATATAAAAAGGTGTAATTATATATACTCTTTAGATGAGTTTAATTGTTTTTCAATTGTATTCCTGAAACCATTTTAATGTATCAGAAGAGCCTGGACTGCTGCAGGCATACTTCATTTATAGGATTGGGGAGAATGAACAGTGAAGTGGAGGTGTCACCATTCTAATGTTCTAATGTTTTATTCTAATGTTAAAACCAGAAAAAAAATCTCTTAATGGTTTGAATAACTACTCCGAGAGATATGGATTAGGATTTTGAGATTATAGGGTCAAAACCAACATCCCTTCTTTAGTGAACAGACCACAATATGGAATGGGTTTAATAACTACTCACATCAAGGGATTAAGATTCTGAAGTCATAATAAAGACTAGACGAGGTGGAGGAGGATCTTCACTATAGACCCACAAGGAGGCCAAACATCTTGAGATCAGACTAATGTCAGTGTCTAAAATGTATGCAGTGTACTCTACTTGACTGCTAGACAAGACAACAGAGCCTAATTATGGCACAAAAACCCGTCCCACCCAAGAAATACACAACACAACATTGTGGGTAAGGGCTTTGGCCACAGCTTTATTAACGTCATGAACCAGCACATCATAACCATACATAAACATCCTGCCAGCTGTCGTGTTAACCAACAGGCAGATAACCCAACACTTTACCAAGAGCTCTCGTTCTGGGTACCGTCAGCCTCCACAGAACTCGTCTCCCCAAGCCTCCTCCATCCACTGGATATTCCACATAAAAGGGGCTGGCCGTGACTTCCCGCTGTGACTAAAAGAGAATAAGAAAAAGAAAACCAACACCGGCACAGGAAAAATACAGAACAAATAAATATGAGGGGAGGGCAGGAGGGAAGCTCGTACAGAGTGTCAGGAATGACTGAAACCCTGCTCAGGTAAGCCCACCCTTATTCCCCAAAGAACATTATAGCAACAATGTTGCTACCCACACCTGTGACCGGACCATGAACTAGTGACCCCCAGTCAAAGGGCCAGCAGTCATGTTCCCCCTTCCTAACCGTCCAGGGGGGCCCCTTGACTGCTAGACAAGACAACAGAGCTTAATTATGGCACAAAAACCCGTCCCACCCAAGAAATACACAACACAACATTGTGGGTAAGGTCTTTGGCCACAGCTTTATTAACGTCATGAACCAGCACATCATAACCATACATAAACATAACCATCCTGCCAGCTGTCGTGTTAACCGACAGGCAGATAACCCAACAAGCTCTCGTTCTGGGTACCGTCAGCCTCCACAGAACTCGTCTCCCCAAGCCTCCTCCATCCACTGGATATTCCACATAAAAGGGGCTGGCCGTGACTTCCCCCCACCGCAGCCAACTCAGGCTCGCCTGAGCTATGGCTGCGCCCCCACCAAGGCCCCCGCCTTTTCGATCCCGGACTGCAAACCAAGATTAAAAATATCGAGGCCAATGTCGTTTAAATGTACTCCGTCTTGCCGAACTAAATCCTTGTTATCGCCCTCCAACTCACGATGCCGTATAGCCACACCGCCCAGGGAGGTAACAAAGCGAGACACGGCAACATTCAATTTTCAGCAACATTTTTCTAAGGCTCTAGCTCCCGACCCAAGTGACCAAACAGGTCGGGGAACAACTTCCGACCAGATTAAAATAATACTTTTAAAAAGGGCAAAACAACGCGAAAGATCCCTCTTGATTCGGTAAATGAGATCGATAGTATGAACCGAGCCTAAATCGTTGCCACCCGCGTGTACGACCAAAATAATAGAAGACAGAACAAACCTACTTAATGAACAAAACTCCGGATACATCTGAACCCAGCATAGGCCACGAATACCACGCCAACGAATTCTGACCTTGACGTACGGAAAACCCAAGTTCCTGCCATACACCCGCCGCTCCGCCCGACGAGCCGCCCAGAAGATAAAGGAGTGACCCAGTATCCAGACCAAAGTAGGTGATGAACCTGAAAGAATAATTACAGTAACTGAGGACGAATGTATAAGCGAAACCTCTTGGATTTCCAATGACCCAAGCGTTGAATGTCAGAGGCCGGGACCCCGGCCCTAGCAGCCTCAGTGGCGGCCCCAATCCTAAAAGAGTGAGGGGAGAAGTAAAGTGGGCACACACCACAACGAAGTAAGCAGGAACGAAAAATCTTAGAAAACTGAAATCTCGTCAAGGATGAGCCAGATGAATGAATTAGAAAGGAGACCCAACCAGACGGACGTATAGCAGAGAAGGAACAAATAAGTCTAACAGGGCACCAGTCCAAATCGGTAGCACGAATACTGACCATAGCACCTCGACCCACCTGGTCAGTCTTGGACCGCCGAATAAACACCTGAACCAACCCGGGCTGAAAAACAATATCCTGAGCAGTAAGAGGGGAAACGGAACCGGCCCTAGGAGCCACAACCTCACCAACCTGCAATGCACCATAAAAGGATAAGGAGAAAGCCACGCGAAACAGCAGTGTTTCATACCTGTCAAAACAGATTTGTGACAGGACATCCAAAATGCGATGCAACAGAGCATAGGAAACCGGGCGCCTCTTATCAGGAACCATATTTTTCTTCCAACCTTTAACAATTTTGGAAGCAACAAACTTAGCACCCAGCTCCTGCCAGCCCATCAAGTTAAACAGAAAGGATAGGGCTGTCATATTCCGTTCCGCTGTGGAACCAGAAGCACCGGAATCCCTTAAGCTTGACAAATACAACAACGTTACCCGACTCCGGAAATCCTCAGATTACCTAAAATCAGACCTAAGATCACCCTCAACTTCAGCCAGCTCTCCACGTACTTGATGACAATGAATTCCGGAGCAAAGTCACTAGGTTGGAGATGCGAGGCTCCATAAAGAGTGTGGAAAAGGCAGACCCGTAACTGCAGCCTCCGCCGCAGCCTCCCTGAAGCGCTGAAACTTTAGGCGAGATAATGCGTCAGCGATTACATTTGGCTCACCAGGAACATGTCGCGCCCAAACCCAGATGTTAAACTCCAAGCAACGCAAGACTAAGTGCCTCAACAAGGCCAAAACAGGAGGGGAATGAGAGGTTGAACGATTAATCACATGAACAACTCCCATATTGTCTGTTCGGAAGACGACACGTTTACCAGTCAAGATTGGACCCCATAGCTCCACTGAAACCACGATTGGGAAGAGCTCCAAGAATACGAGATTGCGACACAAGTCAGACCCTAACCAATTATCAGGCCAAGGCTGAGAACACCATTCACCTTGAAAATATGCACCCATCCCTACCGAACCAGACGAATCTGACAACTCAAGGTCAACATTAGAACATTCGGCCTGCTGCCAGCAGGTATGACCATTATATTTTTGGAGAAAGGTCACCCAGACTTCAAGATCAGCGCGAATGGACTGCGTGATTCTAACATAATGAGAGGGAACTCGAACGCCTGCCGTAGCTAAAGACAATCTTCTAGAAAAGGCGCGCCCCATCGGCATGACACGACAAGCAAAGGCCAACAGCCCCAACAAAGCCTGAACCTGCTTGAGCTGAACCTTTTTTGAACACCGAACCCTATCAAGCTGCTGAGACAAAGGCATCAACTTAGCCTGAGGAAGACAGAATACCATGGCGGAAGAATCAATTTCGATTCCTAAAAAAGACAACCCACCGTTTTTTCTTCAGACAAAGGAACACCAAATTCACCAGAAATCTTCTGAAAAACATTTAACAAAAGGGAACAGCAGTCAGAATTAGCAGGGCCAACAAACAAAAAATCGTCAAGATAATGAAGTAAGGTGGAGAAACCAGATACTTGAATCACCACCCACTCCAGAAAGGAAGAAAATGATTCAAAGTAACTACAAGAAATCGCGCAGCCCATGTACAGAGTGTCAGGAATGACTGAAACCCTGCTCAGGTAAGCCCACCCTTATTCCCCAAAGAACATTATAGCAACAATGCTGCTACCCACACCTGTGACCGGACCATGAACTACTGACCCCCGGTCAAAGGGCCAGCAGTCATGTTCCCCCTTCCTAACCTTCCAGGGAGGCCCCTTTTTCACCACTCAGCTAAGTGCCTTGCTAACTCCAAACTTTACCTGCTATGTTTGCCTGTGACAGGGAGCCTCACACTACATGCCTTATTCTCCATGTCCACCCTCCTTAGCTCTCGGGCCCGATAACGGCTCTCCCCCCCCACCCTCTAGTGCTACCCATAGCGCTGGCACTCACACTGACTCGTGAATCCATTCGTTTTTGGTTTCTCAGGTTGATTTGTTATATGTATAGTTCTTTTTTCTTTTTTTTCTTTAATGCAACACACCTATGGCACACAACACATTGGTCAGGCACAGTTCACCTCCATGAGGTACACTCTATGCTCCCCTTCCTTTTTATATCGTCCTTCTGTATGCCTTTCCCGTGGGTCCCGAGCATGTATCCAGTCCAACTCAACTTCTACTTCAATTTACTGACTCATCCACATGGCCAGTCTTAATGTCTTGTCCCTAAATGCTACGGGCCTTAATTCTCCCCACAAGCGTCATCTTCTGTGGGGGGAAGCTAAATCTTCAAAAGCAGACATAATTTGTGTGCAAGAAACGCATTTAAAGAAATCTTCTAACCCATTTCTTTACTCAAAGTTCTTCCCCACACAATTCCACTCCATGGCTTCTTCTAAAAAAGCTGGAGTCTCCATTCTCATCTCCAAACGCCTCTCATTTACACTCACTCATAAGCTCCTGGACCCACGGGGGAGGTATGTTATCCTTAATTGTACTATTAATTCTATTGAGTATACTATTGCCACATTCTATGCTCCTAACTCTGGCCAACTGACCTTTTTTCATTCCTTCTTAGAAAGACTTGACCGCAATAAGAAAGGCCAACTTCTTCTATGTGGCGACCTTAATGCCGCTCTGTACCCCCCTTGGACACCCTCAAACCCGCGACTCTCCCCATACCCAACACTCCCTACGCCTGGGCCACGACTTAACAAATCTACTCCACTTACATCTTCTCTTTGACTCATGGTGCCTTCTCCACCCTTCCGATAGGGACTATACCTTTTTCTCCATCCCACACAAATCATACTCCCGTTTAGACTATTTTTTTTTAGACAAGCTCTCCCTTCAGTTAACACTTTCCTGCCGTATAGGCACTATCTCCTGGTCTGATCATGCCCCAATAGTACTCACATTAAAACTAGACCACCCAATAGCAGGCAAAGGCACATGAAGACTTAACGACACACTCTTACATTCTGACGCTCACAAATCGCAAATCCACTCCCATCTCACACAATACTTTCAAGAAAATCAATCTCCTGACGTCCCTATCACCACCCTCTGGAATGCCCATAAAGCGGTCATACGAGGTAGACTCATTAGCCTGGCCTCTCACGTCAAGAAACAAGCCACACTTTCCCGAGAGACCCTTCTCCTCAAACTTTATGACCTAGAAACAGCTAATAAACTATGCCCCACAGACTCCCTCCTCACTCAGATCAAACGTCTCCGGCTTCAACTCGCCTATCTTAACTACCAACGCACTTCCTATATGCTCATGAAACTTAAACAGAAATTCTATGCCAAAGGCAACAAAGCAGACACCCTTCTAGCCCTAAATTATGCCACGTCCTGGCTCTTTCTAGACCCCCACACATACGTGATCAGGTCGGACGAAAAATCTCGAATCCAGCTCAAATGGTGGAAGTTTTCGCAGACTTCTACTCTCACCTTTACAACCTCCAAAACACACCAACATCTCCTCATCCCACACCCTCGGACATCAATTCTTACCTCTCAACAATCACCCTCCCTTCCATACCCCCAAACGTAGCAGAGAGCATCAACACTTGAGCACTAGCCCAACTCAGGAAAAATTCTGCCCCAGGTCCCAATGGGTTCACTTCCTTCCACTACCGCACTTATCTTTCCACATTAGGCCCTTTTATGTTAACCCTCTTCCGCTCTTATATGTCCTCCGGTTTAATTCCTTCAGAAAACCTACGTGCCCATGTTATTATTATTATTATTATTATCCTTTATTTATATAGCGCCAACAGTTTACGCAGCGCTTAATACAATACATAAATTCAAGGGATATGACAAGACAAGAATTGACAAACTAAGACAAACCGATACATTTGGTGGAGAGAGCCCTGCTCGCAAGCTTACAATCTAGAGGGAAATGGGGTGACAAACATAAGGCATAGAGAAAGGGTGAGAGGTATTGTGGGGGTTGTATCGATGACAAGGAAGTTCTAGCAGCTAAGATGGTATGCTTCTCTGAAGAAGTGGGTTTTTAGATGTTTGTTGAAAGTTGGGAGGGAGGGAGGGAGAATGCTGAAGGTTCCTTGGGAGTAGATTCCAGAGATATGGGGCAGCTCGAGTGAAATCTTGTAGACGGGAAAAGGAAGAGGTGATGAGTGAGGAGGAGAGCCTTAGCCCATGGGAGGAACGTAGGGATCGAGTAGGAGAGTATTTGCTAATGAGGTCAGAAATGTACGGAGGAGCAGTATTATGCATGGCCTTATATGTCAGTACCAGGATCTTAAATTTAATTCTAAAGGTAATTGGGAGCCAGTGGAGGGTTTCACAGAGGGGGGAAGCAGAAGAGGAGTGACGTGCAAGGAAGATGAGCCTAGCAGCGGCATTTAGGATAGACTGTAGAGGAGAGAGTCGAGACAGTGGAGTGCCAACCAGAAGAGTGTTGCAGTAGTCAAGACGGGAAATGATAAGGGAATGAACCAGGGTTTTTGTGGATTCTTGGGTGAGGAATGGGCGGATACGAGAGATGTTTTTTAGGTGCAAGCGGCAGGATTTGGCGAGGGACTGAATGTGAGGGATGAAGGGGAGGTTTGAGTCAAGGATGACCCCAAGGCATCGGGCCTGGTTAGTAGGAGAGATAGTCATGTTGTTAATGGTGATAGAGAATTCAGGTAGTGGAGTGGAGATGGAGGGAGGGAAGATAATGAGTTCAGTTTTAGAAAGATTAAGTTTCAGGTAGTGTTGTGACATCCATGAAGAAATAGCAGACAAGCAATTGGTAATACGGGACAGGAGAGATGGAGAGAGATCAGGAGAAGACAGGTAGATTTGGGTATCATCTGCATATAGGTGATACTGGAGGCCACAATACCCAAACCCAATAAACCCATGGACACTTGCTCTAGTTATAGACCCATCTCCCTTCTCAATAATGATATTAAAATGTATGCTAAAATCCTTGCCAATAGATTAAGTCCTCTTCTCCCATCCCTATTACACACTGATCAAGTGGGTTTTGTCACAGGGAGACAACCCTCTGATAATACCCGGAAATTCATCAATGCGATCCGGGCAGCTAATCGCCGCAAACTCCCCACACTCTTAGTATCATTCGACGCAGAAAAAGCCTTCGATAGGCTCCATTGGCAATTTCTAGCAGCGACCCTCAAAAAATTTGGCCTCCCCCCCATTCATTCAAGCCATCTTAGCCCTTTATACCTCTCCATCAGCATGTATCTCCATGCTAGGCTTCCTATCTCATCCATTCCCAATCACCAATGGAACCAGACAGGGATGCCCCTTATCCCTCCTCCTTTATGCACTCGCACTCGAACCACTAGCAGAACGTATTTCAGGCTTCCCTATAGACTCCGGTCCCCCTTGTATCCTCGGTCTCTTTGCCAACTTTGCCTACACCAATTTGATACTTATGCGTCGGTCTCCTACCATAAACTCAACATTTCCAAAACACAAGCTCTGTGTCTTAACATAGACCCATCCCAAACACGAACCCTCTCTACACTTTATTCCTTTGATTGGAAGACAACCTCCCTAACCTATCTGGGCATCCAACTGACCAAAACCGTAGAATCCCTTAATACTCACAACTTACTTTCTGTTTGGCGACAAGTCAAACTAGACACATTACATTGGAGGAGCTATGAACTATCGTGGCTAGGACGTATCAACACACTAAAAATGACTGCTCTCCCTAAACTCCTATACGTTCTGCGCACTGTCCCTATCCAACTCCCCCTCTCTACTACACTCCATACAATCTTACTTTATAGACTTCACTAGACTTAAAGGCAAATCACGCGTTGCTAACAGCACTAGATTCTCCCCCAGGCTTTGTGGTGGGTTAGGAAACCACACATAAAATCATATCATGAGGCTTGTATTCTATCTCCGATCCTGATGTTTCATGCCTCCTCCAATGCACCGGCCTGGATCACCCATGAAAATGCTTATATCTCTCCTCATTCCATTCCACAACTTCTGTGGACCAAACGTACATTACATCCTCTGTTGCCCCCGCTTCCCTCTACTACCTCTAACATGCTCACAATCTGGTCCCGACATTTACGACGATTCCCCTCCCTGGCTAGACTTTTTCCCTTTTCCCCCTTAGAGACACTTGACCTCATGATCCCAGTTGGCGGCGCCCGACCCTACAAACTCCAGGAGACCTATATCACAATGGTGTCCTGAGACCCTTTGCACATCTCACTCAAACTCACGACATTTCGCATTGCGACTTTTCAAATATTTGCAAATACGACATGTCCTTACATCTTCCACTTCCCCGATAGCATCATCCCAATACGAACTGCAACCTATTCTCTCCTTGTTCCGCTCGGCTCCCGAGATAAAAGGAGCAATCTCCCGTTGGTACTCTCTGTTAGTCTCTAGTGTCGCGTCCGTATCACTAGAGGTACTCACCGCAGGAGTTATTCTGCCCAAAAAACTGCTGTATAGGGAGAATCCCTAACAGGGTAATCCAGGTAATCCAGGACTTAGATGATCCCAACAGGGTAAAACAGGTAATCCAGGACTTAGATGATCCCAACAGTGAGACACTCTCCGTGAACACAGGTAGCAGGTAAGTACTGAGTATGAAAACAGGTACAGGAGCTGGTAGTCAGACAAGCCGGGTAGATACACAGGAGCAGGTAGCAGACAGGCCAGGTCGGTACACCGGAGCAGGTTAACAGACAAGCCGGGTCGGTACACAGGAGCAGGTTAGCAGACAAGCCGGGTCGGTACACAGGAGCAGGTTAGCAGACAAGCCGGGTCGGTTCACAGGAGCAGGTAGCAGACAGGCCGGGTCGGTACACAGGAGCAGGTTGCAGACAGGCCGGGTCGGTACACAGGAGCAGGTTAGCAGACAAGCCGGGTCGGTACACAGGAGCAGGTTAGCAGACAAGCCGGGTCGGTACACAGGAGCAGGTTAGCAGACAAGCCGGGTCGGTACACAGGAGCAGGTTAGCAGACAAGCCGGGTCGGTACACAGGAGCAGGTTAGCAGACAAGCCAGGTTGGTACACAGGTAGCACAGGCAAAAGTACAGAATCACTAGGCAAAAAGGGAGGTCAGGCAGGCAAGGGTCCAAAACAGAAATACACAGCAAACTCAGAAACACGGTAAGCAAACCACAACAGGGTGTCTGAGAAAGCTCAGCAGGGATTTTTAAATTTGGCGCCAGAGAGAAAACCCCACCTCCAAGCTGAGCCAAGACCACGCCTCCAGACGTCTTTCACACAGCCAGAAGAATCGCTGCGCCCCCAGCGGACGGA
Source organism: Spea hammondii (assembly GCA_029215755.1). Taxonomy (NCBI): domain Eukaryota; kingdom Metazoa; phylum Chordata; class Amphibia; order Anura; family Pelobatidae; genus Spea; species Spea hammondii. Next base: position 139,788,905 of record JARDYJ010000001.1, on the reverse strand, counting down.
CTGGAGACAGGACGTCAGGTAAGGGAACCGTTCCGGGAACTCCTCTATTGACGGGCAGCCTTAGATCTGCCCGTAAAGGAGTTCCCGGAACCGACCTTCCTTCTCCCGTGTCGGCAGTCAGTCTGCCCGCCGCCGGCACGGAGAGAACATGATGGTTTCTCGGGTGCCCGTGCACCGCGGGCGGCAGTCAGCTCGCCGACCACGGGACCGGAGAGGGAAGTATCGGGTGCCCGTGATCCGCGAGCAGACCCCTGCCAGCGGCCAACGGGTCCCAAGGACGTGACAGACGTGACATCTAGTTTCTACGCCGACAAACTCCCGCCTGGGAGAGAGAACTGAACCAAACTTTTCCATCCGATTCCTGGCTGGAATTGGAAACAATGATGAGAGGTGTTTCCCATTGTCTAAACCACTTAGAACTACAGAAAAAGGTTAGCTGCCGCTGGTATCTAACACCATCTCGATTATCCCACAGGATCGCTAATTACTCTAAATCCTGTTGGAGAGGTTGTGGTCAGGAGGGCACCATTCTCCATATGTGGTGGTCGTGCCCACTATTGGTACGTCTATGACTGTCATGATCCTACCCAGGCTGCGGAGCTGCATATCTCACTCTTGTTTCAGTTTCCCTGTTTTGCTTGAATCCATTCCTGGATTTCCTTTTGCTCTGTTCTGATCTCCCATTCCTTGCTTCTGCTTCTGCTTCAGCTCTTTGCTTTTGCTTTGTATCCTTTATAAGGTGTGTCCCTCCCGTGTGTTCTGTTTGTCTCAGTCTGCAGTCTACAGGTATGTCTCAGTGCTATGTGTTTGGGTTACATGTTTAGTTTGTTTCGTACCTCTGTCAGCAGGGATTAGCGTTAGGACCCACCGTCATTGGAGTACTTTGGCGTAGTGGTGGGCTAAGCATACTATGGCCATAAGATGTGACGGAATCTCCAATAGTTATCAACCAGTCCTAGGCTAGTTTCTGTATTTTTGTGTATCAGTCTGTCCCTTATCCCCGGTAGAGGGGTGTCCTGTCCTGTTCATGTCTTGTTCCATGTAGTTCCCTGTATCATGTATCTTGCCTATTATGTTTCTTGCCTGGTCTCCCTATCCCTGGCTTGTTATGTTTCTTCTATAACCTCTGCTTAGCTTCCACACTCCCAGCCTGCAGCATCCTGCACATGAGTCTTGTGTAATGTCTCATGCCTGTTCCAGGGAGCCTGCAGGATTTAAGTTCGTTCTGGACTACATCCTCTGCTATATCTGGGCGCTGGTGTGTGGCTGCACAACCCTAGATGCTCATCACCCGTGTGAGTGCAGTCGTCCCGCACCAGGGCCTGTCCTGAGACTCCGCTACTGCATACTGAACTCCATCTTTGGGCGCGCTGGGTCATCACAGTCGTCCGTATGGACCCAGTTTCCTGACATATGGCCGCAGGCATATGGCCAGGAGTTCGCGGAGTGGAGTCTCCAGCATTCCAGCCCGGCCAGAGGGCTATCTGTTGTGTGCACCCCTCCAAAGGGGTTTCCTGTCGAGTGCGCCTCACCAAGGGGGCTTTCCTGTCGAGTGCGCCCCACCAAGGGGGCTTTCCTGTCGAGTGTGCCCCACCAAGGGGGTTTCCTGAGTTGCGGCCAGTGCCCCACTAGAGGACTCCCAAGATGAGTGCCCTGCATCCGGGCTACCCTGGTTGAGTGCCCTGCAAGTGGGCAACCTGCCGTGTGCCCTGCAAGTGGGCAACCTGCCGTGTGCCCTGAAAATGGGGTTTCCTGAGTTGCAGCCAGCGCCCTACTAGAGGACTCCCAAGTTGAGTGCCCTGCATTGCGACTCCCAGGATGAGTGCCTGCATCCGGGCTACCCTGGTTGAGTGCCCTGCAAGTGGGTTACCTGTCGTGTCTGCCCAGCAAGTGGGTTACCTGTCGTGTTGGCCCTGTCAAGTGGGCTTATCTGCCTTGCCTTCGTCTGGACCTAAAAGTCCGCTAGAGACAACTTCCTCATTCCTGTTCAGATATGCTGATTCCTGTTTGGGAGGAGAGTGTGCAGGAAGCTGCTTCCTCATTCCTGATCAGATATGCTGATTCCTGTTTTGGAGGAGGTTGGTCTGCTAAGCGGCAGTGCTGGTCATTGAAGGACTTCTTCGTGATTTCCGATTCCTGAGTATGCAGGTTCCTGGGCTGCCTTGTCAACTCTTCCATCAGAGAGCGGGCCTTCCTTCTGTTGATGTTCCTGTTCGCGTCCGGAGGCTGCTCATTCGGAGGGGGATACTGTCATGATCCTACCCAGGCTGCAGAGCTGCATATCTCACTCTTGTTTCAGTTTCCCTCTTTTGCTTGAATCCATTCCTGGATTTCCTTTTGCTCTGTTCTGATCTCCCATTCCTTGCTTCTGCTTCTGCTTCAGCTCTTTGCTTTTGCTTTGTATCCTTTATAAGGTGTGTCCCTCCCGTGTGTTCTGTTTGTCTCAGTCTGCAGTCTAAAGGTATGTCTCAGTGCTATGTGTTTGTATAGGAAATTAGATGGTATGGTCAAAAAGGTAGTATCTAAAGAAAAAGCCTTTTGTCCTGAAAAAACAATGCATAATTGTGTGGGTACTCTAAATAGGAGAGGATAAAATTACAGCTAAACACGAGCACCGCAAAAATGTTAAAACAGCCTAGGTCACAAAGGGTACAAAAAATAAAAAAACAGCCTGGTCCTTAAGGGGTTAAACATGCGAGTGTAAATAGTATTTAATCTCAAATATAATACGGGTTTAGTAGATGCATTTGGTGCCCCATTTAACAGACCATAGTCAGATATCCTGTTTTTCATTTATGATCTCTTAAGGAACATAGAGGGGACCAAGACTGCACTTAGGTTGTGCCTGGGACTAATACTATAACATTATAGTATATAGTACTATATACATTGATCAGCCATAACATTATGACCACTGACAGGTGAAGTGAATAACACTGATAATCTTGTTATCATGGCACCTGTCATTTAGGCAGCAACATTTCATCAAAGTTCATGTATTAGAAGCAGGAAAAATGGGCCTGAGCGACTTTGACAAGGACCAAATTGTGATGGCTAGATGACTGGGTCAGAGCATCTCCAAAACTGCAGCTCTTGTGGGTTGTTTCCGCTCTGCAGTGGTCCAAGGAAGGAAAAGCGGTGAACTGGTGAAGGGGTCATGGGCGGCAAAGGTTGGCCCGTGTGGTCAAATCCACTGGACAAGCTACTGTATCTCAAATTGCTGAAAAAGTTAATGCTGGTTCTGATAGACATTATTTTTTACAAGTAAATGGTACTGCTTGCGATCAAAAATAAATAATGAAATGACAAGCATTCCAATGCATTTTACGGTAAAGGATTAATTTATAGAGAGCAGCCTTTCTTTCCCCTACTAATATTGCTTTAATTTGTTCTGAATTATTTTGTCGTTAAAAAGTTAAATACTACCATCTGGTGGCTAAAAAATGTTTGCTACATGGAGTCTCATTTTATAATTAAGGAAGAGGTTTTTTTCCAAATAGGTATCTAAAGTAATATATTAAATAAGGTTTATAAACTAGTTAACTTGGCCTGCAACTAGTGAACATAACAACTATAATTCCAGAATAAAGCAGATGTAGGAGAAGTCATAGTTATTTACTGGCATAAAAAAATATAAACCCTGTGTCACGTACCGGGCAAGGAGATCCTCTGGTTCTAGCCGGCAACTTTGCCTTCTGATGGTCGTGCCTATCTTGATAGTGCCTATCTCAGTACACGTTCCTGTTGTTTCTCTGTTATTGACCCCGGCTATTCCACGACATCTCTGATCTCTGGTATCCTGATCTGGGCTATTCCCATGACGTTCCTGCTCTCCGGTATCCTGACCTCGGCTATTCCCACGACGTTCCTGCTCTCCGGTATCCTGACCTTGGCTCTCTGGACCATCCTTTGCCAGTCCTACCTGACTTCGGTGTCTCCCTGTACGCTGGGTCGTGACACCCTGTAGGTCATTTGGCTTGTGGGAAATTGATTTTTTTGTTTTCTCATAGCAATTTTGTTTTTACCTACAGGGGCATCAAACATTCGGCCCGCGGGGCCTCGAGGTGCAGCCCGCGTGGGATTGGCAGCCAGGGCAACCGGGATCACAAGAGCCATGTTGCTTACCTGTGGGAGGGTCTTTTGTACTGCACAAGAGGAAGCAGAACCCAGCAGAGTCACGTGAATGTACGTGACATCACATGACTCTACTCCAGTCTTGCTTCCTATGTGCAGTAGAAGAGAATACAGAGGGAGGCCGCGCCCCCTGCTGAAGTCTGTGAGCGGCGTCTAGAGAGCTGCAGTGCAGGTAAGGGGGTGGGGAGGGTGTTTGAATGAGTATGCGTAATTGAGGGAATGAATCTGTGAATGAATGAGTATATGAATGAATGAGTGTGTGTGTGTGTGATAGCATGGATGTCTTAGTGGGGGGGCATGGTACAGGGTGGCTGTAAGTGATGTGCAGACGCCATACTGCTGGCAGCATCAATACACAAAGGGGGCAGCTAGTCAGGCTTCAGTATGTACTGGCTGACTTGGCATGATAGGAGTGTGATTCCTAACAGCAATCCCATCATGCCTAGGTTCCAGCATTTACTGGTTGCCTGGGTATGATAGGAGTGTGATTGCTGTTAGCAATCTCACTCCTATCATGCCAAGTCATTTTGTTCATGTACTGTATATGTACTAATTGTATTTTACTCTCTGTACGAGTCACTCCTCTCAGTATACTATGTAGCCCTGATTCCAATGGAGCTTCTGTGACTCTGGTATGCTATATACCTGCATTCCGCCTGTATGAACGCTACAGCTCACCTTGTGTCTTACGACGGCGTTTGGCTCTGTCTAACTCTACATGCTATGTATCCATTATGCATATTGTCTGTTTTTCTCATACTGTTTATACACCTTGTCATTGTGCATATCTCAATAAATGGAGAATTGACTTACTTTTAACAAAAGTGTGGTTAACACACCAAAATTGGACAACACACCAAAATTGGACAAAAAATACAACAACATATATATATATATATATATATATATATATATATATATATATATATATATATATATATATATAACATTGGTATAATTTTTTTGGTCCAATTTTGGTGTGTAACTTTTTTATTATTTTTAAAGGTAAAGGTAGAGGAAAAGTAAAGGTTTTGTGTCATTTACTTTATTTTAATCTGCATATTTTATTAAAGGCTATATTTTCTCACAGTGAAAAAACATTTTTCTGTATGATTTTATCAGTCTCTCACATTGTTGTGGAGGAATTTGTGCCTACTCTTCTTTACAACGTTGCTTCAGTTAATTCTGGCATGCTGGCAGAATTTAACAGACTAACTGAGGCCTATAGAGTCTAAGAGGTAATTTCTCAGATTAATAGGCAGCAACAATTGCTTCTCTAAGATTATTGGGGATGTTTTTCCTCCTTGGCATTGTGTCAACACATACCTGAATGCTCCAGACCAGCAAACCTCTGAAACTCTGGCTTTCATAGAGGTTGTCACACTTGCTGATGATTAACAGCACCTGTCTGCTACTTAGCATAATTCTTATAGAAGCAATAACAGTGTACAAAGTTTTTCCACACATGGCTTCTTCATTTTGGCTTTATTTTTGTTGAATAAATCATGACACCATATTCTTCATCTCAGGTTGTGTTTACCTAATTTTTAGACCTCCTAAGGAACAGATGATTGTTATTATGTACTGATATGTAGAACCATAGATTTCAAAGAGGAAGCCTTTTCTTTTTCACATGACTGTATAATATGAAAGCAGATATTGTATAGCATACCAGCCAATGTTTCAGGTATCCAAATAAGGACACCTTTGCTGGGGGTGTTGCTATGTACAGTACTTAGAATGGAAATGATGGATACGGGACTACTCTGATAATGCGTGGGTATGATAAGTTAACTGAACAAAATAATGAGAAAAATAAGTTCAATTATACTTCCTAAGTGTCCCTGATTAGATTGGATGTCATAGAAGCTTAAAATGCTTGATTGATATGATTCCTCTGTAGCCTTAAGTCACAATAATGTGCAAAGAAACAGGTTGTCATGTATCTGGTCAGTGTACCTTGCGTCACGGGCCATGAGAGGCACTTGCTGCGGTCCCACATGTCATGCGCATATGTATACAGCCTGGATTCTGCAGCTAGCACCATAGCAGTGGGGATTTTAAGTGATTGATGGAGAAAGACTTCCCACAAACAAAGCATGTTTAGCCTTTCCAGTTGCACTCAGGTGCAGAGGTGTTGTCGGGACTGGGTCCATACAGACTACTAATGATCCAGAGAACAATGATGGTGTTCGGGAGTTATTGTGCAGTAGCGGAGTTGAACAGGGCCTGGTGCAGGGTGACTGAACTCTCCCGGGTGGGCATCTAGGGTTGTGCGGGACATGGGGAGAGGAAAGAGGAACCAAAATCCTCAGATGATTCAGGGAAAAGAGGGCAAAGGCACATAAAAGACTGACACACAAAAATACAGGACTAGCCTAGGACTATATGATAACAACTGGAGATTGTCACATCTTACGGCCATAACATCTTAGCCCACCACTACGCCAAAGTACTCCAATATATCGGTGGGTCCTAACACTAAACCCTGCCTACTGAATAACTAAAGCTGAAACTAAACATTAAATCTAAACACAGAACAAACAAGGACATACCTTTAGACTACAGACTGAGACAAACAATGTCACGACCGAGGTATGGGCTGTGGATCCACGCTGCAGAAACGGCGCCTCCTGGTGGAGAGAGGACGCACTGCCACCAGGGCACTGGAGATGCGGGCCGTTCACCACCGAGAGCAATGTAAAGGGTGAAACTCAGGAACATAAAAATAAAAAATAATAATAGTATCCGTGGGATCAGGCAATAGAGTAGTCGGGGTCACAAGCAAAGGTCAGGGCAGGCAGCAAAACAACGAAGGTCAGGTTCAAGCAGGAGTCAATACCGGAAAGATAAAGCAGGATTCAAACGCTAGTGTAGGCAAAAAGGCACTAACACAGGCAAGGGTGTAGTGCCAAATGAGGGTTTAAATATCCCTCCAACAATACAGATCCTCCTAATTAGGGGGAGGAGGAAAATGATAAATGTCACTTTAAGAGTGACATGAATATTCATTAGATTAGCCGTTCGAGCATGCTCTCACGACGTGGAGGCGCGCGCCCCGTCGAGATCCCTTGAACTCGCCGGGGACGCGCGTCTCGAAGGAGGACGGACCCGGCGGCAGCTCACCGCAACGGAACGAGCAGGGAGCCGACCGAGCGGGCTGCGTCTCGGGGTCCCTGCGACGGAGGAGGTAACACATAAAAAATGTGTGGGGCACAACTTATAAAGGAAACAGAAGCTGAAGCTAAGTGCAGGGCTGGAATCAAAGAATCAGAAGCCAAAGGCAGAGCATAAGGAAATCCAGGAATGGATACAGCAAAGGGGGAACTGTATCGAGACAGGGGAACTGTAGCGAGACCGGGGAACTGTAGCGAGACTGGGGAAACTAGAGATAAGCAGCTCCGCAGCCTGAATGGGGCCTGACAGGTGTCTTTCTGCATGTGCTCTATTTCATGCTATGCGGTGCTGACCCGGCCTGCTGCGGATCATTGCCTTGGCGTATCCTGATCGTTTGGTTCTGTGTCTGTCTAGTTCCTGATTCCACTCTGAATCTGATTTGACCAAAGCCTTTTACTGACCAAGGTATTTGGATGTTACTTGCCAGTCAGCTGAACTATATATATATATATATATATATATATATTATAGAAAACCATGTTACAATACAGTATACAACAATACAGAATAACCAAGAGATGTGAGATCTACGTTGGTGTACGTGTGAAAAAACACTTATAGTGTGGTGGTAAAATGAAAAACATGTAATCTTCTTATGTGATGAATACATTTATTTTAAAAAATAATCCAACCATATTTCCTATTTACAAAAAGATCCAAATCTGAGACAGATACTTCCAGAGAAGGCCCAAATCATATAAAAAGGATCACCTAATTTAAAATAAATTTTACCAATAAGAACATAAAAAACAAAAAACTTAATTTTCAATCTTCTATGGGTTCAAAATGCAAAATGATCCAAAATGTGTAGTGCCTGCAACAACATAAGAATACAAAATCAAAGCTATTATTATGTGTAGATAATACATAGCAATTTAATATACATATTGACTTGTCCCTGTGGTATGCGGTATATAGGACCACTATATAAAGGAATGAATTAACATGAATAATATCAAAAACAAAAATATTGGGCATAGTGTTTCCACTATATCGGAAACCCTAGGCTACTCCATTTTATGGGTATACTACAGCAACACAAACATTGGTGAAGCAAAGATTTTATATGTAACATAAGCCAGATGGAGATGAAGTGAGTTTATTTACTGAAAACCTTAAGGTTGAACATAGAAATTCACCTTTAAATTTTTTATGATATATTCTATTTATAACTTTTTTCTCTCTAACTTTTTTCTCATACAAATGTATATATATTTAACATCATTTTTAACTATTTATTCTGTTTTGTACATCACTAATTTAGTATTAATATACTTAGTATCATTTATATTAATATATTTATATTTAATCAGTATATAGCTTTAACAAATACTAAAGTCTATAAACATACATATATACATGTATTTTGTTTAATATTTACTTTTTATGTTTTTTGTTTAAGTATAAATATATATGAATGCTAATTCTTATATTTTTCTTTTTATAATGTTAAATATTTTGTAAATTATAGATGTTTATATGTAAATAGATTGTTTACTTCATATGATTAATGTAATAGTTTAATATTTTAATGAATACAAATATATGATTTTATAAAGTTATATATAAAATTGAACATATTAATAGCTATACAGCATGTAAGTTAATATGAGTAATTATTGATCTTATTCAGGGCCGGAATGGGAATGAAAAGCAGCCCTGGAAACATTTGGAGTTTATCTCGCGGTCGAGCTCTTATACCCACACGCACCCCTTAGACATACCCGAGTCACACTATTTGCCATACAAATAACTATACAACATTCTTTTTATCACATTATTTGTATTAAAATGCCAGAAAGCAAAAGTGTTAAAAGGTCCTAATAAAATAAATACATTAGACATAATGATCACAGTGATCACATTATTTTTCACGATATTCTTCTAAGAAACTTTTATTTCTTTATTAATTCATGTAAACAATTTTTTCATATTTAAGAAAAGCAATGATTGAGAAATTTATTTTTGTTTTTATTTCCTTTTATTTGCCAACCTGCCCCCCCCCACCAGTAATGCACATCTGCCATTGGGCTTGCCACTCTGCCCCCAGAAATTCCTTATACTCCCCTATATGCTACTCTGCCTCCCTGATATGCCTTATACCCTCCTATATGCCACTCTGCCCCATGATATGCCTTTTAACCCCCTAGATGCCCCTCTGCCTGCAGAAATGCCTTATAACCCCTATATGCCACTCTGCCTCCAGAAATGCCTTTTTAAAAAAGGCATATCATGGGACATGGGGGTATAAGGCATTTCTGGAGGCAAAGTGGCATATAAGAGGTTAAAAGGCATTTCTGGAGGTAGAGTGGCATAAAGGGGGTTAAAAGGCATATAATGGGACACTCTGACTCCAGAAAAGCCTTATGCCCCCCATATACCCCCCCCCCCCGACTTACCAGTGCTTCTGACTCCTTGGTGTCTAGTGGGGCAGCAGGTGGTGGGCGGCGGGGCTTCTATGACTGAGCACCGGAAGGTCATGTGATGCCGGTGCTCCGTCATAGAAGCCCCGCCGGAAGTGCCAGCAGCAGGGGTTGTCTGTGTCCATCGCGCAGACGTTTGCCGAATCGGTGAATTCTCCTCTCTGGCAGCTGGGGAAGGTCTGCGCGATTCACGTAGACAACCTCCGCTGCTGCCGGCACTTTCGCCGTCGCTTGGTGATAGAAGCCCCGGTAGAAGTGCCAGCAGCAGCTGAGGTTACCAGACAGGAGGATCCAGGTCCCCTGCAGGGCTGTGGGGGATCTGGATCTTAGTCTCATAGTCAGACCTCTATTTGCTCTGAAAAAAACATCTTATAATCGAGCAAATACGGTATATGTCCAGGCAACCAGCACATGCTAGAACCTGGGCAAGATAGGAGTGTGATTGCTGATAGCAATCATATATATATATATATATGATATATGTATTAATATTGTTATTTAATTTTTTTGTCTAATTTCCGTCCATAGTTTTCATTTCGGTGCATCCCTATTAATATACTAAGCCAGACACTGAAGTGGTAGGCTTTTACACCACATCAATGTTTGGCTTAGTATATAGTGATAAGGGTTATGCTGCATTATTGTCAATGTCTGGCTTAATGTGTAGTGATGGGGATTGTGCTTAACCGCCGTCAATGTTTGCCACAGTATATAGTGATAGGTGTTATGCTGTACCCTCGTCAATGTCTGCTTCAGTATATAATGATAACCGTTATGCTGTACCACCGTCAATGTCTGCCTCAGTATATAATAATAGAAGCTATACAGTTTTAAAGTATGTGTGTGTGGGGGGGTGCCACATACAGGATCCGCCCCAGGTGCCAAATACTCTAGGTACGCCCTCTATTACCAGAACCCCTCTATTACCAGACATGAGCAAGTTCAGAGAAATAACCCCTCTATTACCAGACAATGCACACAGTCACACAAACAGTCAAACCTAGGGATGCACTGATATATATCAGTGGCCGAAACATAGCGTCCGAAAATGGCATTATCGGCAAAATGCCGAAATGAAAAAAAAAAAAAAATGCCAAAACTAATCGTTCGCTGGGGCCCTGCTGCTTAACTGTGTGTTGCTCCCACAGTGTGTGCCAGCAGCGTCTCTTGTTCCGTCCAGGGGAAGCAGGAACCCAGCGGACTCACGTAAATTTATCTCATGTCACATGACTCTGCTCCGTTCCTGCTTCCAATGGGTGGGACAAGAGAAGTTGTTCGCATAGAATGTGAGCAACGCAGAGAGAAGCAGCGGAAAGTCTGCAAATGGCACCGGGAAATCTGTAGTTCAAGTAAGGGGGTGGAGGAGGGTGTATGAACAAGTATGCATTATTGAGGGAATGAATGAGTACCTGTGAATGATTAGTATCTGTGAATAAATGAGTACATGAATGAGTAAATTAATGAATATGTGTGGGGATGTGTAGGTGTAGGGGGGCATGGCACAGGGAGGCTGTAAGATATGTGCAGACCCAATACTGCTAGCAGCATCAATACACAATGGGGGCAGCTAGCCAGATTTCAGCATGTATTGGCTGCTTGTGCATGAAAGGAGTGTGATTGCTTTTAACAATCATATATATATTAATATTTTTATTGAATTTCTTTGTCCAATAATTTCTTTGGAAATAATCAACAACAATATTCGTATCTATATAATTGTTAACAGCAATCACACTCCTATCATGCCAAGTCAACCAGTACATGCTGGAATCTGGCTATGCCTGGGCATCATAGGAGTATGATTGCTTATAGCAATCATATATATACCGTATATTAATATTATTAATATATATAATATATACAGCGTATAATTATATTATAGATTTTTTTGTTTTTCTTGCTGTGTTACTTACTTTTAATAAAAGTTGGGGGGTCATTTTCGGTTTCAGCCAGCGAATCCTGAATTTTCTGTTTCGTCCAGAATTTTAATTTCTGCATCCGCTACTCTTTCCATGTCTCACACCTACTTGCTATACACGTCAAATACCGAAAGTACTTTAATATGAACTCTTTGTTCAGGAGCCTGCTTGGGACACTGAAGTGTGCCGTTAACCTGCATGTAATCACAAACATATTGTTACAGCATAAAACTATTTGCAACATCTAGCTCCTCACCTGTTGTACCTGTAAGTCAAATTGTTATGTTACATACTACTTGTTGTGTCCTGTCCACCCATTGTACAGCGCTACAGAATTTGATATATAAAACAGTAAATAATAATAATAATAACTTTGCATTCAAGCTGCTTCACTGAGAGGTTGACACGTAAGGACTAAACATGTCTACCAATATTGAAAAATTATATTATGGTAACCACTAGGTGTCAGTGTAGACCTTCACATTGAATGTTGGAAAGTGTTCTTTTTGTAACTTCAGAACAGAAAAGATTTGGTTTAGTGCTCATAAATAAGGGATGAATGGCTTTTATGCATTCGTGTTCACTGCCAGTGGAGAATGAATTTACATTGTTTCAGTTACCATCTGCACTTAAAAGGTGCACTACTGGTAAGTTGTTACAGGAGAGCAAAGTACAAATTTCTCAAATTCTAACCTGCTCCTAATCACAGTTTAATGTGTAAACATTCAAAAGGTTCTATAAAAGGAATGACAGAGAATACTCACACTGTATTCTACAGAGACCTATTTTCGTTTAACTTTACTACTGTTGTCAAACAGCTCTTATTTCTATACCTGTATAGCTGAGAGGGTGCAGGTGCCCTTCCTGATGTTAATCGTATTTGGTAAACACCCACTCCCTGTCCAAGTTTTGTCCACTTCCTGCCTGACTTCCCTACACTAAATGCAGAGGCGTAAGTAGAAACCAGCAGGCACTGATGCGAAAAATCAGACACCCCGCCCCGGGCCCTCCAACTTCAACAGCTAGTCTGTACCATCATTGCCCCTTGCCCCTCCTCCTTCCAACATAAAACATATGTAAGCACACAAATTACACACACTAACTCATACTCACTAACACATACTCCATCTCACCCTACACACAATTACACATCCATGATCACACACACACAAATCCATGTTCACACACAAAAGTACACATTCCATGCTCACACACACACACAAGTACAAATCCATGCTCACACACAAGTACACATCCATGTTCACACACAAACATATCTGGGAACTCTCCGGGCTTGACCCAGAGATCGCCGGGTGAAGCACCGCTTCTCCGGTTCAAAACCCAAATACTCCCTTTAAATGGGGGTATTTCCCTTCAACGTCAGTGGGACCGCCCACCTACGTTACAGGACCACCTACGTTACAGTGGACAGTCCTGGTCGTGTCCCGTAACAGAAGGCTCCGGGTAGTCAGAGCTCAGAAGTTCCCAGGTATGCACACAAAAGTACACATCCATGCTCACACACATAAAACTACACATTCCATGCTCACACACACAAGTACACATCCATGCTTACATACATACATATACACACAAACACATATAAATACATCCCAACTCCCTCCCGGCCCTGCTTTACCTCTCCGGCTATCCGGCTGCTCACAAACTGTGCGAGCAGCCTCGGTTTCACTGCGGGGGTCACATGACGTCACATGACCCCAGATATGCTCCTGTCTCCTCGTACCAGTTCAAAATAGTTTAGAAAGGGCCCTTCCTAAACATTTTTAAACCGGTACGAGGAGACAGGAAGAAGGGGTCGCAGGGGTTGCACCAGGCCCCTTCACAGCTGCAACAGCTGCAACCCCTATAGTTACGCCAGTTACTACAGGAGTTTTGTGGCTAACCTAACAGCCTCCCACATCACATTTGTGTCTAGTTCCGCCCCAATGCAAAGCCACTACCCCAGAAGAGTGAAAGCTACTGGTAGCCTATCCTAGGAAGATTCTAGTTATGTTTCTAGGAACTCAGGAATACTAAGAATATTATATATGTGTTTTAAGAAGTGCTGCATACATTGTTAGTGCTATATAAATAAAAGATAATATGTATAATATAAAAAAACCATGGTTTTACATATCAGGGCATAATAACATTCATCTGTTCCTTAGCACTTCTAAAAATTAGGTAAAAACAACCTCAGATGAGCAACAACACATGACATAGTACACAGTGTCATGATTTATTTTACAAAAATAAAGCCAAAATGGAGAAGCTATGTGTGAAAAACTATTTACACCCTTATTGCTTCCATAGGCCATAAGATGCTAAATAGCAGACAGGTGCTGCTAATCAAATGCCCTTGATTAACTGATCATCAGTAAATGTGACCACCTCTGTAAAAACCAAAGTTTTAGCGGTTTGCTGGTCTCGAGCATTCAGGTGTGTGTTAACACAATGCCAAGGAGGAAAGACATCCGCAATGATTCTAGAGAAGCAATTGTTGCTGCCCATAAATTTGGGAAGGGTTATAAGGCCATTTTCAAACAGTTTAAAGTCCATCATTCTATAGTGAGAGATTATTCAAAAATGGAAAACATTCAAGTTGCCAATCTTCCCAGGAGTGGACATCCCAGCAAATTCACCGCAAGGTCAGACCGTGCAATGCTCAGAGAAAACAAGAGTTACATCTCACACTCAGTTATCATGTTAAATGTGAAAGTTCATGTTTGTACCATTAGAAATAGACTGAACAAGTATCATTTGTTTTTGAAAAACAACATGGCAGCTCATCTTAGGTTTGTAAAGTTGAATCTAAACAAACCACAAGCACTAGAACAATGTACTATGGACAGACAAGGCCAAAGTGGAAATATTTGACCATAATGCACAGCGCTACATTGGGACCTTGCATTCATTGAGTCAACCATGAACTTCTCTGTACACCAAGGTATTCTAGAGTCAACTGTGAGGTCATCTGTTTGACAGTGAAAGCCAAAACTGGGTCATGCAACAGGACAATGATCTCAAGCACATCAGCAAATGTGCAACAGAATGGATGAAAAATAAAAGAATCAAGGTGTTGCAATGGCCCAGTTAAAGTCCAGACCTCAACCTGATTGAAATGCTGTGGCAGGACCTTACGAGAGTTGTGCATAAACAAATGCCCGTAAACTTCAATTTATTGAAGCAACATTGTAAAGTAGAGTGGGCCACAATATCTCCACAATAATGTGAGAGACTCATAAAGCCATACAGAAAACAATTACTTCAAACTATGGTCCTTGCAGGTTGATTGGTAATACATGCAACTTTACCAGACATACCTCCCTGAACAACCATAGTGTACAATATAGACAGGTGGGTAAGTAACAATTAAATTCTTTCAGATTTTATGAAATTCAAAACATCCCTCCTGGTAATGTCTGGTTGAATGCAATGGGGTTGGTAACATAGCAGCTGTTGCACAAACAGCGTTATCTATTAAGTAAGAGCCCAGGTGAACTGAGAACAGCAAGAGAGGAAACTTTTTTGGTAAGAATGTATTCAATACTATTCATTTTGACATCCAATGTAGAAAATAAAGTACAAAAACAAGTTAGACATATTTGCTAGTTTAAAAATTAAGGTTGGAAGTATCCATGGTTGGAAACAAAATTTATAAAAAAAGAGCATAACATGAGTAAATGTATTTCCTTCTGCTTAAGATCAAGTACATATCTGCTGGATGGAGGCATTTCCATCACTCAACTTAGAAGTAACGCACTGACACTAATATAAGCTACTGAATTTCTACAACTGGTGCTGGAAAATCTCACACTGGAGCCTGCAATAGCTCTTCACAAGACTATGTAGCGCATTTAACCACTTCCGCTCCAGGTGGCCTCTAACATCTCTAGCCAACGAGTCAGGGAATCTGAAAGGATCAAGGACCCTGAAGCATCTGGTTAAAACAAGAGGAGTCTCCAGAGCCATATGTGCAGACATACAAACTACCAAGATGTTTGATAATATCCATGATAAATTATTCACTTAACCAAAATCTGTACATCAAACCTCAACAGCTGCTAAAAACTGGCTCTTTGCCCAGCACATTAAGGAAGTTTGCTTCCCCAAAGCACTATTGTTCTTCTGGGGATTTAATTATGCATGTTACCATGAAAGCTAATACTGTACATATGCATTCAACGTTATTATTAACCTCATCAGGCATGGGGGATGGAAGCAAAGAGAAAGCAGCTGTTTTGAAAGTATTGTCAAAAGAATGTAGGAGCATTTGGAGGACACAATTAGATTGCCAGATGGCTCTGTACTTTACTAGGTCTGTTCCTTCACCAAAACAGTCTGGGATTTAGAGTGACTGTAGTATATATGAACGTGTGATTGTACATTCTAGAGGGAATGATGACAGCTTATCATAGAGGGGCAGAAGTCTCTTTTAGAAAATGACAATACTGTGGATGTAAAGGGACAGCTCAAATAAATGCTTCACTGCAAACCAACACTGTCTCATCCCAGTATTTTAATTAACCATAGAGGGCACTTTTGTTTTAGGGGGGTGCACATAGAGGCATAACCAGATCTTTGCCCAGACATTTTATGTGAATGTGTGTACTTTTATTTTGTGAATAATTATTTATGTAATTGACAATAGAAGAAAAACATTGTATTTTATTCACGCATTTTACTTGTTTCTGCTGCTTCTATACATGCTAATCCATAGATGCCAACATTTGAAAAACATTTCAAGGTATATTTTCCAAGAGCTATCAATTATGTACTTGAAACTTCACCACACCCACTCTGCACAACCCATATAACTAGCACAATTTAGCTCTGACTAGTTATTACGGTCCAGATTATATCAACAAGTTTCCATCAATACTAGCATATATACTGTTGATGGCTGCAGGCCTAACAAGAATAATAGAATTATGACCAGTGACACAGGCTTATTAAAAACTCAGACAAATAGCCCCCCTGACATGTTTCGCTCCTCAGAGCTTCATCAGAAGTCTGGGTTTTAGTTGTAACGTATCCTTGTCCCCGCTGGGGCATTATTTTGGAGCTGGCTTGCTCACTCTATAATGCTATCTTACTCTCTCACACTCGCTCTTACTCAGCCTCTTGGGCTTAAGCCTCACAGAGCCTCAAAATAGCCGAAGAGGGTCTGTGCAAAAGGCTCCACCCCTTTCAGGAGACACTATGGAAGGCCTGCTCATGAGAAAGAGGAAAACCATTAGCATTTCACCCATAGCTTTACTGTGCTGCAGGGACTCAGTACAGCTTGCACCAGGGCTACTGCTGCTCCTGCTGCTGCTTTAGAGATCTGCTCATGGTGAGGGATGAGACATGCATTAGTCGGGACATATGCCAGGACCAAATTTTGTCGGGACAGTCCTTCAAATATAGAGACTGTCCTAGGAAAATCCAGACAGTTGGCAAGTTTGATTAAGGTGACTTTTAGGGGTGTAGACACTGTGACAGAGAGATATGGGTCTCAAAAGGGACAGTCTCACATAAGTATATGATAGATATGCAGTATCTGGATTGGAAAATGATTAGCGACATGCTAAACTTTTACATCAGCCAAAATTCAGAAGTGTAGCATGTGACGTGTGTATCCAGCACGTGGCAGCATTCTGTATGATGAAATGGGCTGCCCGAGCACCCTAGGCGGTGGGTAGGATAGGTTAATCGACCCCAGCCTGCATGGCAAATTTCAATAAGCTGATCCAGACCTGCCAGTGGGAAGAAAGGGCAAACATAGATTACATACAGCGATAATCAGTTTGCTCTCAGAAAGTATGCCACTCACAGAGTGACAGGGATGGGGGGGCATGGCATAGGGCCTGCACCCCTCCAAAAAGAATTTTACTTTTTGCAAACCCTACTCACCCCAATGGGAAGGGGGTGGAGGCTAAAGATACCCCCCCATTTTATCACTTCATCACACTGGGAACAAGATTGAGTGGTAGGCACAACTGGGAATTTGTGTATTTAAAATTAGCAAGGGATGGGCAGTATAAAATCAAATATACCTACCCAAGGAGTATTTTATTACCTCCCACTGTGAGCATTGCGCAGCCAGCAGATGGAGGTAGAGAACCTCCACTGCCGGCACTTCCGCCGGGGCTTCTATAATGGAGCACCGGCGTGACATAACCTTCCGGTGCTCCACCATAGAAGCCCCGGCGGAAGTGCCGGCAGCGGAGGATGTCTACGCGCATCGCGCGTCAAAGGTTCCACCAGGTTCTGCAAGATTTTAGTAATCTGATTGACTAGTGTTCTATAATGAAGTAAATATGAACAACCTAAATAAAATGAGCAGAGAAAACACAAAAATATCTTATCTTCTAAAAAATGTGGCAACTTCTTCCAAAATGTAAGTATGTGAAGTGAAAAAGCAGAGAAAAACACATAGCACAATCATTTATATGTACAAACCAATTTGTTAGTCTGTTACAAATGACTCACAAAAACTTATTTATGTATATTTTTCCTTTTACCCACATTAACTCCCACTTAAACTGTGGCTACATTGTGGGATTTTCACACCCAAACAGTAGCTCTGAAATCAGCTTCTACTACACAATAGCCCGTATCCTTGGAAAGCAAAACATACCATATATGCAATACTGACAAAAGCTGTTCAGAAAGGTTAATAGAAGGCAATGTATAGTATTATTGACCTGTTACTATGTATTAGATTTTCAACTTTGTACCAGTAACATGTGTTTAAGCGACAGCTCAGTGTCCCTGATGCCCACTCTAAAGAAGAATGCATATTAAAGCACTGTGTAAGTACTTTAATATGAATACTTTCTTAAAGAAAGCCTGCCAGAGGTAGAAGCAGCAACCCTGCTGCTACAGATGCCTTCTACCATGATGTGACAATTTGTGCCACTGATTGAGAGCTTGAGCTTTGAAATCAATTGTAGCTCCTTCCACATAGCGTTCCCTAAGTCATTGCTGGAGCTAACTGGAGGTGAGCATATTATGTGCAAGGAGGTATGTTCAGCCCTGTACGGCAACTAGCTGGGGTGTGTTGAAAGGAGCAAATGTGTATGAGAGAATTCTGTGTTAACCCCCCTAAACATTTACGAAAGGGGCATTATGACAACTTAAAGGGACCACACACCTATCATATGCAGTAAGGTGCAAATGATGGTTGGAGTTTCCGTTCAATGTTATTGTCACTCTTGTATATTATAAATGTTAACGTTATTGTTATACTCTCCTCTATTGTCATAGAGTTACACGGATGAGCTGCTGACTGGAAGCGTATTCCTTTTCGAGATATCTGGCTTCCACAAGCTCACAGGAGCATTGCAATGGCTTGTGTTCATTCCATGACTTATCAGGTTTATCAGCCCAAGTGTAATATTGACCCAACGTTCACCCCTTGTACATTCAGAAGACTGACAGAGAGCCATGGTTAATATCTATAGAACAGCATCAGGAACACTGAACTATAAGTGACCTCCTGCCATTATCCTGTGTCAGGGAATCAAAACAAATGCGTGTAATTTTGTAATCCCATTTCAAGAACTATAAAAAGCAGCTGGAAAGCTTTTATAATGTGTGCTATGTGAAGTCTTGCGTTGCCACAGGTGCTCACAACATAGAATTCAGAATGCGGTTAATGTGTCTTGGAAATATATAGCAATGGATGGAACAACTGTAGTCACTCGACACACACTAACTGCTGCAGACCACAAATTTCATCATAATCAGAAAATTCCAGTTAAGGCACTAAAAAATGTTTGCAAGTGTCTCGCTACACACATATCTAAATGTGAATTACATTAACTGGAACACTTCTTTTGTCTGTCTTTGAATCTCGGCAATCTGGCCTCCTCAGCACTTCCATAAAAGGGAGGAGCATCCGGGTGCACCCTTTCCGGTGATTGGAGGAATTGGGGAAAGGCTGTCTCCATGACTCTTTTGTGGAAGTTCTCAGAGAGGCCACAATAATGAAGATGGATTCATATAATAAGAAAAGCTTGTCTGCCCCTCTCTTTCTCCCCAAATCTGCCTGCATTATTCTGGCTTGTCGGAGTACTTCCTCAAAAGGGCAGAGCCACATGGACAGCCTCTCCCCCGAATAAAGACACAGAAGCTGTCGGCAGAAAAGGTAGACTTCGGACATCTGTGTGCCAGTGCGGCAGCCCCCTGATGAGTGGCACCTGGGGAGGACCACTCCACCCCCACCCCCCCAAGTATGCCACTGGGCTGGCCTACAATTATCTGGTACACCCTGGTATTCCCTGGTACCATGGTAAGATTCCAGAGAAAAAAAGAATCCAGAAGATAGGAGGATTTTAGGGTGGCATGATCAAAAAAAATAAATGCATTGTTCAAACATTGATTACTTTTTTTAAATACTTAGAGCCATTATGCTTTCACATACAAAAACATCTGTATTACAGTCAGCAGGGGGAGCTGTGTATTTATGAACCCAATTTCTTAAATGATAAACTATAGTTTCCCAGACCCCTTAACAGCCGGAGTGGTTCATTTAGCTTGCTTTTAATTAATAACTAGCTCATTGGTGAGGATAAAATATGGAAAAATTTGGCATTTGTGTGGTTTACCAGATGGCCAGTCCGGCCCTGAAACATTTATTAACATTTAAACTCACTGAAACTATCAGTGTTTGCAAGACCTGCATTTTCTTTAAAATCATTCATATCTCTTATGGTGCATGTAGTTGTAAGGGATAATGTAACCAAACAATCAGGGCCGGCCGGAGACTTAACGCCGCCTGGGGCGAAGTTTAAAATGCCGCCCCCCGCCGACGCCGGGGGGGGGGCGGCGTCATTATCTACCCCCCCCCCCGGTACTTACCCTTAAACAGTCCTGCGGCGAGTCTCCCTGTGCTGCCACGGTGCCGGCTTGTAATGCTGAGCGCCGGAAATTCACGTCACTTCCGGCGCTCTGCATTACAAGCCGGCACCGAGACCGAACAGGTAAACTCGCCGCAGAGGAGAGAGAGAGAGGGGCGCCGAGCGGGTAAGCGAAAACCACTCGGTGCCCCTCTCTCTCTCCTCCGCTTCAAAAAAAACAAAAAAAAAACCGCTTGGGGCGGCAAAGTGCCGCCCCTTATGAAGTGCCGCCTGGGGCAATTGCCCCAGTCAGCCCCATTGTAGGGCCAGCCCTGCAAACAATGTAACCTTTCATATTTAGTTGTAATAAAGACAAACACTCTCAATGTGGAATAAACAGGCCGTGTACTTTTATTTAGCTTAACAACTTAACATACTTTAAAGAGACTCTTGGCCCAAACCCAGAGTCTCACCTCCAAATAAATTAACCAAATAAATATAAATACCAAGCCATCCGCCCCTAAAAGCCAGAAGGCCGACACCATTTCACCAGTCCATCCCTATAAGGGACGACTTTAACCCAACAAAAGCACACGACAAACTTTTATTTTTATTTTTTTGGGAGGGTGGGTGGGATCTTCTCAAGCAGCAGTTCCATCTTCGCCCGCGGCTCTCCTGCACAGCCGAGAATACCAGCCTTAAAAGGTAAGTACCAACAGCTTAGCAGTTCGTCTTGTGGCATGAACGCTAGCACTTCAGTCAGCTCTATAGGGCAAATTCGCGCCTTTAGCGAGGCGCGAGGCTCCTCGAGGCGCTCCAAAAGCATCCTCGAGGCAAAGGCGGTAAACTACTAAGCGGCGCGCGCAACTCCAGATCTTTCTGAGTTATATAACATCACCTATTTATTTATTTTTTACAAAGCAGCCGCCTGAACTTTTGATCCCACCTTGTACTTAATAGATAAGCACAGAGGTTAAAGCTGACCTCTGTGTGAACCCAAACCCTATCCCCACAACTACATGTCGCCCAGCGCTATTTAGGCGGCAGGGCTCTTCAGAACATAAAACTCAGTCTAGAATCTGTAACACTGCACTGTAGAACATGGCATAGCAAAATACACAGTAATGCAGAAAACATCATTAACATAGATTTTTCTGTTCAAGCATCACGTCTCAATAGAGACATTTCCAGGAAAAACAAATTACAGACATAATCCGCACAGATTACAGTGATTACTCTATTCACTACCAAAGAAGACTTCCCCCTCTGTGAAATATTGTCCCTGAATAAACGATACACAGGCTATCAACAAGTATACAAACCAGCATCCAGGCTTCAATTTATAGCAGACGGCTCTTTTGGACACAGCAGCGAGCTATCACTACCATCTGCAGCATTTACAGTGGAGTAGAGTTCAGCTGGCATGAGTAGTGACTTCGTTTCAATGACCAAACTACCACACTGATGGCATAGTCACCAATGTGTGCTGCAGATAGAACAGGGGACATAGCTGACTCTCTGTGCAGACCTGAATGATACAAGTCCATCAATGGATTATGACATGCCAGGCTCAGATACTACTTTTACCCCACTTAATATGTCAATTGACTACCCTCTAGTATTACCATCTATTGCATGAAAAAAAGGACCCAAAATCTCCAACAGACTATTTTACTGCTTATTATGGAAAATGTGTAGAGCTTGTCAAATTGTGATGAATCAACTGATCCCTTCCGTTTTTTGACAGATGCCTCATCTCCTTTACGCAGTACACCTGGTACACCTGTTTTATGAGCGTCTAGTTGAAATGAGTCTGCTGTTTCAACAGGGATGCACGTGCACTGATGTTACACGGTATCTGTCACTATTGATACATGAGATTTCTGGGCAGCAGGCCCAGCCCTGGTCAGGATCTGTGCGCCTATTAGCTGTTGATGGCTTTCCATTACAATATTGGTTTGAAAGAGCACTAAACAAGAAAGCTGCGGTTTTATATTCAAATTTAATTACCTCCATCAGGCTCATAAATGAGCTCATTAACTGTAGTGGCAGTAATTTGTACAGACAATTGTACATTATTGCAGCAGCTAGATAGTGTCTTTAATATTACTCACAACCTCTGAGCTACACATCTTTGTGCATCCTTCCAGCAATTGTTTTAAAATAAAAGGGTTCTTAAATATATTGTCAGCGCACAGATCTGCAATTAATCGTTAAGAGTTCAAGATTCAAATTCTTACAACTGGCGGGTATATTCTATGGGCATCTTTCAAGATAATCTCATCCTTATAGTTGTGATTAATGGATAATTTTGTAGGTGTGGTTAAAGTAATTATAGGATCCGGAAAAGCATATATACTCTGGATTGTAGGTGCCTTTGCTATCTCCCCAGGAAGTCTGTTAGTTCTTGGTACCATCTGCTGGGCTGGCTACACGCCTGCTCTTACTGTCACATGTCTGCTTCAACTCCATCTTTCGCCACCTCTGATTTAGACTAGCAGCCAAAATGAAATGGGTTTGGAAGTGGCAGCAAACAGAGCACAGCAAACAGCAGAAGATCCATCTGGTACCCTCAGCCGAATAGGGCACAGTCTTTATGAAGCATAAAACTAAACTGATTTATGCCAGTATATTAATATTCATACATTCTAATCCATTTGTGCTGGAAACAGGTTCAGTGTGTCATGCCAGGCTGTCATGTAAATTAAGGTGTGCCCAATGAATCTCAGTGGATTACATCAGGATACAGGGCTGTGCGTAGATTGCCACAACTATCGTACTAAGGAACACAATATCATTAGTTCTTAGAGCAAACTCAGTATCACTGGACAGTACAGCATTATAGATTCATTATATTGCTACATGCTATCAATATAACATATTAAAAAGTATCAGAATAAGAGGAAGTCTCATGCAGTATTACATATGTACAGTACATCTAGAACAGAATAAATGTATGCAGGTTTGTATGAATATAACTAAAATTAATTGCCTGTGCCAGTGTTATTTAGCCAATACTTCTCCATGAAGTTAGATGGTTCTACATTTTTTTCTATGTTGGCCCAATAAAACGGATCAACTTTGAATACTGGTTCCATGTTCTTTTAACATTGCTCTAAAGTAGAGATGAGGTCAGTGATTCCAATAACAATGTTTATTTATATTCGGAGCTCAGGCTGACTTTGGTAACAAGAGTGTGAAATGTTAAATAATTGCAGCTTATCTATTTAAGAAATCTATACATTATAAATAAACACAGGCGTACAGCCAATCTGTCAATCCTACCAGTTTGCCTTTGTTCAATTTAAAATTACTTATTTACTTAACCTCCAAGTTAGCTTCCTGCATGTTCCAAACACTAACCAGATTCAAAGAATCTTTAATTGTACGCTTAACACGTCCATCTCCTTTTTTTTTTTCTTCAAGAGATGTAGATAAACCCCAGTTTCCTTGCTCTTGACAGGAAATATCTAAATAGAAGTGCATGGCCGCTTTCTATAATAGCACAGTTTAATTAAATGTGTCACATTACTAAGTGCTATTCTTTACTTTTGTTCTACAGCTTGCCTGAAACGGCGATTTTTAACCTAGCGAGCTCATTTAAAAAAAAAAAAAGGAACCACTCAGAACATAATAAAAGCAAAGCTGCTGCTCTCAGTGCACCAGTGGTTCTACCACTTAATAAGTAGTAGCGCTTCCCGGCTGCTCACATTTCTCTGCCATTACTAAATAAGTTAATCACTTCACGAATAGGGAAATCTGCAGGTGCCTTTGAGGCTTTGTTAACACAATGCCTAAGCTAGCTCTGTGCTCCCTCCTAATCCTTTCTAAGACAGTATGAGGCAGTGAGGTAAGCTGTAATCAGTTTTTAATGTAAGAAACAATATCCCCACTCAAGATGGTTGCCCAGAGCAACCAGGAAAGAATGGAACGCCTGAAATGAAATGGGATTGCTGCACTTGGCTGGTGTATCCATCCGTATATGCTCAGTATTTCCCTTGGCTCTACCCCTAACGGATAAATGCTTTTTAACAGCAGGGGCTCCTTCAAGTTCATGACAGCTGCCAATTTCCTGTAGCACCTACAATGCAGAAGTCTCCCTATAATGGAAAGGATTAAGTAGCTCTCTTAAATGAATGAAGGGAAACAATCAAAGGTGACACTGACATATAAGACAATAAAGCAACTGCTGAGGGCCCCTGTTATCCTTGTTAGGGCACCCTTTCCGAAAATGAGGGAATCTTTCATAGGGTTAAATCACAGGAAATGTATTTTTATTTTTATTATTTGTTTTATATTGCGTCATCAGAATCCAAAATTTTTATGAACAAACAGTTATGCAAGCTGTTTTATTTAGCTTGAGTGAAAGAAATAATTTAGTCACTTTGTTTCCCTAAAAAACTAAATATATATGTTTGAATATATGATTTTTCAGTTTAAATAAATAAAAGCATTATATAGTTAAAAGTTAGTTTTTATTTTGTACTTTGCATATCTTTATGATTTTTTTTTACATAGAACTGAAATGTTTATTTTGACATCTGCATATGTTTTACTATTTTAGGTTTTTTAAATAGAAATAAAGTGTTTTGGTTTTTTTATTTTCGTTTTGTATAACTTTTTTGCAGATTATTTCATATTTTTGTATGAAGTAGTATTATCTGTCAGCCTTTTAACTAATATTCTGGTAATTTTCAAATAGTAGCATCATATTCACCAACTTTCTTGAGGCCAACAAAAATATCTTGAAAAAAGGAGTTGTGAATATGGAACTGATGAATGATCCAGCATTTTAATATGAGCAATAGACAAAATATACCCCTTATATATAATAAATAATAATTAAATACATTTAAAAAATATAAAAAATGCACAAGTGTATCTAAACATCCAAACAAGCACATTTAAAACAAATCATAAAAACAGTGTTTAACATTACGTATTTTGATATTATATATTCTGCACATTGATATTGGTGATTGTAAATTGACATGTTCTGCACATGCAGTGGGTAGACAAAATAGTACCTTTTTCATGGGACAGTCAACTGACTCTAACATATGTTTCCAGCAGGAATCATAGGATTCTCCACAAGGCACACTAAATAAATGTCTCAAGTGATACGGTATCCCAGTTTTTATTCTGACATTGTAGACATGATATAATACACAGATCATCCATAACATTATGACCACCTGCCTAATATTGTGTAGGTACCCCTTTTGTCACCAAAACAGCCCTGACCCATCAAGGCATGGTTCCCACTAGACCTCTGATGCTGTGCTGTGGTATCTGGCACCAAGACGTTAGCAGCAGGTCCTTTGATTCGTGTAAATTTCAAGGTGGGGCCTCCATGGATGCATCCTGGTGCCAGGTGTTCTCCAGGTAAGCGACACACGCGCACCCGGCCATGCACATAATAGAAAACGTGATTCATCAGACAAAGCCGCCTTCTTCAATTGCTCCATGGTCCAGTTCTTATGCTCAGTGCACATTGTAGGAACTTTCGGCAGTGGACAGGGGTCAGCATGAGCACCCTGACTGGTCTATGGCTACCCTGCCCCACAAGCAGCTCACTGCGATGCACTATGTCAGGGGTGTCCAAGTTTTTTCTGCAGTGGGCCACTTCATCAGAATTGTATACGTGCGCGGGCCGCACTCATTTTTCACTGTGAGAAAATATGGCCTTTAATAAGATATGCAGATTAAAATAAAGTAAATGACACAAAACCTTTACTTTTCCTCTCACTGATTTCTGGGCCTAGAAAGTTTTGTGACTACAAAATCAGGATTCTGTATAAGTAAAAATAAAATAGTTCTATTTATTTTAGCGATGCACTAAAATGAAAATTCGGGACCAAAACCGAAAATTCAGGGTTCACTTAGCCAAAACTGAAAATGACCCCCCACACACTTTTAATAAAAGTAAGTTACACACCAAAATTGTACAAACAATTATATATTATGATTGTTAACAGCAATCTCAGGCATACCCAGATTCCAGCATGTACTGGTTGGCTGGGCATTGTACCGGTATTTTTTGTCCAATTTTAGTGTGTAACCATGCTTTTATTAAAAGTAACACACCACAATTGGACAAAAAAAATCAACAATATGACTTGGCATGATAGGAGTGTGATTGCTAACAGCAAACACACTCTTTTTATACCCAGGCAACCAGTAAATGCTGGAACCTAGGCATGATGGGACTATGATTGCTGTTAGCAATCACACTCCTATCATCCCAAGTCAGCCAGTACATGCTGGTACAGGATGGCTGTAAGTGCAGACCCCATACTGCTGGCAGCATCAATACACAAGGGGGGCAGCTAGCCAGGTTTCAGCATGTACTGGCTGACTTGGCACGATAGGAGTGTGATCGCTAAGAGCAAACACACTCTTTTTATACCCAGGCAACCAGTAAATGATGGAACCTAGGCATGATGGGACTGTGATTGCTGTTAGCAATCACACTCCTATCATCCCAAGTCAGCCAATACGTGCTGGTACAGGGTCGCTGTAAGTGCACACCCCATACTGCTGGCAGCATCAATACACAAGGGGGCAGCTAGCCAGGTTTCAGCATGTACTGGCTGACTTGGCATGATAGGAGTGGGATTGTTAACTGCAATCACAGTCCCATCATGCCAAGGTTCCAGCACTTACACATCCATGCTATAACACACACACAAATTCATTCATTCACAGATTCATTCCCTCAATCTGACATACTCATTCACACAACATCCCCCACCCCCTTACCTGCTCTACAGCTCTCGATGCCGATCACAGACTTTAGCAGGGGGCGCAGCCTCCCTCGTTCTCCCCACAGATGAGGCAGGACTGGAGCAGAGAATAGACCCTCCCACAAGTAAGCAGCAGGGCTCTTGTGATCCTGGCTGCCGATCTCACACGGGCCGCACCTCGAGGTCCCGCGGGCCGCATGTTGGACACCCCTGCACTATGTGTTCTAACATCTTTCTATCAGGACCAGCATTACCCTTTTCAGCAATTTGAGTTACAGTAGCTCGTCTGTTGGATTTGACCACAAAGGCCAGCCTTCGCCCCACATGCACCAATGAGCCTTGGCCGCCCATGACCCTCTCACTGGTTTACTGCTCTTCTTTCCTTGGACCCCTTAGAGATGCTCTGACCCGACCTTCTAGCCATCACAATTTGGTCCTTGTCAAAGTCTCTCAGATCCTTAAGCTTGCTCATTTTTCCTGCTTCTGACACATCAACTTTAAGGACAAAATGTTCACTTGCCGCCTAATATATGCCACCCAGTGACAGGTGCCATGATAACAAGATTATCAGTGTTATTCACTTCACCTGTCAGTGGTCATAATGTTATGGCTGATCGATGTATTCCAACTGTTTCTATATCACTGGCTTTATTCACTAAAGGGGGAGTTATCAGGAAAGTTTGCAGCAGAGTTGTGGTTTGAACTCTTTCAACCCTGGCACGTTTATCCAGCAAAAGGTTTAGCTAGCCCAGAATTCTCAAGGGATGAAGAAATCTCACAGTTTTAACTACACATTACCTAGGCCAGGCCCATTTTCTCCTACAGCAGAATCTCATCCTTTAGTGAATGGACCCCACTGACAACTTTGCCCACCAAGAAATTGTTGCACCCACATTACTCACTATTAGAATGACAAAAAACTTTGTTAAACTTTGTTAAAACAAAAATGCACCTAGAATATGTTCTGACTAAATTTGGCAACTACTCTTGGACAAACACACTTGGTGGGCCAAGTGCTTCTTGTCTGTCGTCAAATACTCATATTAGACTACAGTAATAGGTGGTCTCTCTCATATGTCACATGCCGTTTTACGACCACATATGCCTGCATTTTACAAGCAGTTCTTTGTATCTAAGACTCCATACATAGACCATAAACTAAGTAATAGTGCATCACATTTACAGCGCTACCAACAGTGGCCCATTGTTCTGCAACCTCACAGAATTTATTAGCAGGAGAGCAAATCCCATATCCAGTATGTCATCATCTGTGCTCCTATACATATATCTAGAGATGATGATAATCTATTATAGAAATAGACATACTATTGAACCAGTGTTTTGTTTGCATCTTTTGTGGACTGATATATATGTAGGAATATAAGTGATTATGTCCTTTTAATTTACTCATCGGGGGTATACAATCCAGGGTGTTAGTTGGCAATATTAGGAAAAGTTGTCTAAAAAGTAAAAACTGTCAGTTGCGGCTACTTACACACTGGTCAAAATTGGCAACCATTTCTTCTTGATTTGGTGTCCTGCCTATGGCCATATGGAGTTTTCATCTGACTGTCTCCTTGACAACTGTCGATTCCATTTAAATCATTTTAGTCCTTTGCACACTAATGCTCTATTTCTCTCCAATTAGTTAAAGGGACGGTATACTCTCCTGGACACTTACACTAAAGAAGGATGCATATTTAGGTACTCTAGGAGTACTTTAATATGAATTCATCAAAAATATTTTTTTTTAAAAACCACTTACCTGAGGTGCCTTGCAGCAGGAGATGCGCTTTTCCTCTATGGTCTGCTGATTCTTGCTAATGATTAGTGTTTGAACAGAAAGGGGAAAATTGAGCAGAATCTTTGCAAGGGTTTCAGCAGCAGCATTTGCAAGGGCACATCATAGAAAATTTAAAGGGACCACAGAACTATCATATGCATAGGATACCTGGAGTTTCCCTTTAACATTATCTATAGGCGCAGCTCTATGTGATGATTTTCAGCAGGACAACCTGACATTTTGAATTCTGTCTTGTATAAACATTATTAACATGTTATAATATTGCAGAATACACTTTCACAACATTTTTTCTCTTTACCAATCCATGCCTTTTTTTCTGTTGTTAGTATGTTTTCCCCAACCACCTTCTTGTGTCCTCATCTGCACTCTATATTTCACTTCAGTTGCTGTGCTTTCTCTGCCTCTTCTCAATATTTATTTCCTCTGCCACATCTGGTTGCTATTTTCTCCTTTCCTCTTCCCAAGACGAGCTTTCACTCCTATATTTTATTTGCATTGCCTGCTCTCTCTACAATTGGAACTGGAATAACTAGTTTCCCATTTACCCCTCTCTATATAGGCCAATCTTTCTTTCAGAGGTGATTACAGAGGTGTTAAACCAGCAGAAGTTCTCAGTGGCATTAGCCTTCATCCTCCCCATGCCTTCTTCAGATAAAAACAATAACCCTAAAGACATGTTCATACCTCTCAATTAGCAAGTAGTATGTTGTTGTTTTTGGTACAATTACAGCAAAACTTAATTATAAACCATGCAGGGTACTGGTACGTATAAACCTCACCTGACACAGAGCAGTTAAAAACAAAACAGCTTTCCCAAGCTCTGACCATTTTTATCCAGGCACTATAGTTTCCACAAGAAATTAAAAACACAAGCCCGTTTGTGAACATTTATTTTAAAAAAGCATAAAATCTATGAGGTTTATTCACTAAAGCAGGGGTTTGCAGGAGAGTTCACTATGCAACTGTACCTGTTGAGTTTCTACTGCAAAAAGAGGCGAATTGGCTCTGTATAATGGATAGAATGTATGTATTAGTGTATGTGAGCATGGATGTGTAAGCCTATGTTAGCATAGATGTCTATGCATGTTTGTGTACTAGCATATATATTTATGTGTAAGTGTTAACATAGATGTCTAGGTGTTTGTGTCTTAGCATGGTCTGTGTGAGCATAAAGGTATATGGTAAATGGTGTGAGAGTGAGTGTGTGTTAACATAAGTGTTATGTAAGTGTATAAGTTTGTGTATGTGTGTGTACATATGTGTGCTAGTGCGTATGTTCGAGGGGCAAGGAGCCAATGGGACCACTTGGCTTTACTTGCCCCCTAGGCCAAAAGGTGCTAGCCCTCAGCTGTGCCCCACTATCCCAGTATTCCTGCAACCCTTACCCTCCAGAATGTAAATGTAAACTGCTGACCCTTACCTATAAAGCACTTGCCAATACATCTCTCAACTCCAAATACTCTACCAAGCACCCACTGCTTGGGTCTCCTTAAACATTATGACTTCTTCCCACACACGCATCCACAATTTTGCTTGTGCTATACCTATTCTTTGGAATTTCACAGTAAGAGAAGCATACAATATATAACTCCTAATACCCACAGCCTGTAAACTGGAAAGAAAGTAAGAAACCATCTGTTCTGCCCTCTGAGCAGACCCTCTTGCTTGTATATCGTTTACCTACCACTTCTGTTGGAAGGCTGTTCCACTTGTCTCTCAGAGCTGCTTCTCCTTACTCTCAGTAAAGTTAAATCAAAAGTAAAGCATAACTTTTCTGTAACACAAACAATGATATTGTTTTTGTTTATTTAACTGTCTTAAGCTACTTTATAATTGTATTTTTTGCATTATTTTGATAAGTATTGCTATCAGTTTTGTTTTATTTGTTAAGGAAAGCATTGTATTTTAAAAGTCATCTATAAACACAGCGTTTCTTCATCCTTTTGATTTACTATCAGGTGGAAGCCTATACTTTGAAAATGTTATTCTATGGAGCCCTATTTATGAGCAGATGAATATGCTCCACTGAATAACGCAGGAGTTTTAACAAACATAAACAGATGGCACAGCACTTTCGAGTGTTCATATATCATTGTGTTAATCATTGTATAGTAATTCAACTGAATTTCCCATAGGCAATATAAATAGAAGGAATGTAGTGAGAAAGAAGAAGGAACAGTGTAGACATTATTATCATACAAATCAGGTTGCTGAGCCCAAAGGTACTCAACACTGATCCCAACAACTTTTGAAGTGTGTTGATCTCCATTGCATTTAAAGAACAGCTATGACACAAACACAACTAATGGGCCAACAAAACGGAACACCTCGCTATGCCCCAATGAGTTTTTGGCAGCAACACATTTATTAAAACAACATGTGACAATAATCTGTGTGTATTGTGACAGCAACATAGATATTTTAACACAGATGGATACCAAAAGCAACAGACCAGTCCTCAAAATTGTATTTTTTAAAACATATTAAAGTCAGGTTTGCATGGAATTCAAAGCATTATACCACATGCAAATCAGTGAATGCATGCTATATTTATTAAAGTTAGAAAATTAGATTATCGTATTTAACATCTGGCTGCCTCTACTGAAACAATGAGATGTATACTTGCTACACATGCTCAGTAGCACTCCGATTGGCGGGAGCCAATCACATAAACATGCAATGCATATGAAAACAAGGCTTGAGTGGGTCTTTAAAGGACAACCCTATGGCCCTGCACATGCTGTTATTGTAGAATGCTATAAAAATAAAACACACACTGTGGCAATAAGACATAAGAAACATTTACTGGGATGTTTTGTATTCCCTAACCGCTCTCTCCTTGCCTTGATATTATTAATCACCTGCCTCGGGCGTACTAGCCACCAAGGAATATACAGAGAACAAACAGAGGTTTGGATTACTGTGAGAGGCCTTAGAGCCTGCTACAGATGCAGAGCAATAATTATCCAAGGGGAGGATTTGCGGTGGTGTGTCTCTCGGATCTGTATGATGAGCACTACAGACAGGGAGCTTTGGGAGATGAGTTAAGACCTGTTGGACTGTGGTATAAAGGATTAGCTGTTCTTTTCCGCCTGACACACACACACGATGAGCAAACACTGAGTGAAATAGCAGGAGTGCTGAAAAAAATAGCCAGTTGGCTACAGAGGAGAAAATAACTCTGGTACTGGATGCACACCATCGCCCTACAGCCCTGGCTTCATTGTATATCACTTGAAGCACCACAAGAGGATACTGAACATTTATACTTTAAGAGGACAATGAATACAGATAATTAATAAACTATACGTAAATAAATACATGGATTGTATGTATTTGAAGGAAACGTAATGCTCAAAATTAAGACTTCAAATCTCCTGATAATGCACATTTACTCCTTCAATACGGGATTTTAAGGACATTGAACGGTTAATCATAAAGCAATATTTATGTTACCTGCAAATGAGGCATATATTTTTTTGCGTTTATTTTGTGTCAGGGTATAGTCTTACAATGCATCTAAAGTAAGTTCGCTGTAACCAAATGCTTGTTTAACTTTACACTCATTTTAGAGAAAAAATCCTGATCAACTCCGAGCACCCACATCTTCATTTATGACATTCTGACCTACCAGGCCCTTCCTCCCCATGTCATGACATTACTTTCTAACACAGGAGGGTGTATGATCCCTGGCAGTCCAGTGGAACACTCTGCTAGCAAAAATATTGGTAAAGCAGCTACCTCATGCTGTGCACTGCTTCCTGTTGCGTATGATGTCATATCCATATCTGAGAACTCTTGGTTAATATAGTTAATATATTTCTTTGCAAACAAAATGCCACCAAAATACTTGACTATGTGTGAAAAAATAAATATCTACATATACATTTATTTATGCTGTCGGGTGCAAATAAGACTATATTTCATACAAAATGTTTCAAAGACTGATAAGAACAGCTGTTTACTAACCATGTGGCGTTAGGTGGACTGAATCTTTTTTAAAAAGTCAGTCTAAAATCATTAATGACTAACATTACTCCACTACAATGATAGCCAGCCAAATTTATCCTAACGCTTTCTACACTGCGTAAATTGATATTTTAATACTGTCAACTGTCAGGAATAGATTTATTGGCATTAATAACAGTGATTTGCCACATTTTGCTAGTTAAATTACAGTGGTGCATAGTTAGTCCCTCAATAAAGGCCTGGAGCAATGCCAGCCACTCAAGCTTGCTTTGCAGGAACTTGGCCTGTAGCCCAATCTGGCATTAAAACCAGAGTCAGAAACATAACAGATGCAAAAACAAAATACGAGGTCGCTCCGGGGATCATACAAAGACGATTAAAGCAAATTACCAGCTATGTAAAAAGCTGCATCGTGAGCAATGTGGACTTACGTCATTCCTGAAAGGTGCAGCAACATTCAGCTGCAGGCAAGGGCTGGAATGGGCAAGTAAAGTCAAGTGGCACCTTGGCCCTTTGCCCCTTTCCTTCCCATAGTTAACACACATTAATGAACACACTTACTGATCTTGAAGGGATCCAGTGTTTAGACTTTTCCTTCAAAAGATGTGAGCTGACACTCTACCACGAACTGGGCTCCTGCATGTAAGAGTGGGCCAGCCCAATTCAGATCAGATCTATTTGAAAAATCCCAGGGACCAATTGCCCCCCCTCCCCAGCCTTCAAGCCAGCTCACCCCTGGTCAGCTAGGACACAGACCTGCAAGAATGTGTAAACTTTGCTGCTACAAAAAAAGAAACTACTACAGTTCTGTCTATATAAAATATTTAAAAAAGCATTCCAGAACCTAAATAGTCACAAAAAATAGCAAATGGTTTCTTATTAACATGCTGTAATAGCAGTTGATAATTCTCCTACACTAGCCTTATGAATTCTCACATTTGCACATAAAACTGCTGTGGGACTAGAGTGGACCCAGTGATACAACAGGATTAGATGGTTGTGCAGCTGCATCCTGGCCCCAAATCCAAGACAGCCCTGTTACTCTACACATTATACAATTTTTCTAGCAGTAAACATGGGAATCCTGTGATGGACCAAACTCAACCCCCTTTGCAGGATAAATTCACAAAAGTTAAAAAAAGTAAAAAAAAAAAAAAGTTAAAGCTTTGAGGGAGCAGCAGAGCAGACACCAGCCTAAACCCCCCAGCCAACAAAGGTATGTTGTGCATGTATAAGTGTAAATAAGTATGTATGTGTTTGTAAGTAAGGGTGTAAAAACCATTTAATGCATCTTCCATGGACTTATCTATACAGCTGGAGTGAAGGATGACCCTATAGGGGTGGAACTTCTCTTGATTTTTTTTCTGGGTGCTTGGACAATTTACTTTCTTTACAATTCAACCAGGATTGTTGTTAAAGGTTTGTAACTGAGAGTCCACCATTGACTCGTTAATTTTTTTTTGGTGTCTCATATATTTTACAGGATCATTTAAAAAGTGGGATATACTCAACTATCTAAGAAATCCAATCTCATTCTGATGAGTCCCATTATGGACGAAACAGCTGTCCATAAGCGGTGATCTGACTATTGGGGTCCATGTATAAATTGGATACAGAGGCAAAAAGGTGATCATTGTTAACCTCATTTGCACACACCTACAAAGAATCCCTTGCAGTGGTGGCAGCACTACCCGATTTATGTGGGAACAGCAAGTCTCTGGGGTTGTCTGGTGGTTGTAGATTACTGCTTAATGATGCCTCGGCTACCCCCTTAATTTTAAGTGGAGGGGTTTTCCATCACCTTTACGTCACAACAATTCATGTTGTGTGTACAATTTTATTATACACCCTGGATATGCTCACGCACACATACATTTCTGAAGTGTCCTGCTGAAAACATTTGGAAACCCCTACTCTAGCTGGTCTCCTCCCCTTCACAGGCACAGTCTCAGCCTGGGCAGAGATTTGGAGATGTCCTGGTGGGCTGGCTGAGCAGCACTGGGGCTGCACTGATGTCTATGCAGCTTGATGGAAACACAGGCCCGCAGCTTACTGCTGTGGCACTCGCACACTTTACAAATAAACTCTCTTTTTCCCGCCCAGGTTCCTGCTTTCCCTGGGTGGGTAAAGGTGAGCTAAGGTTGTGCGGGAGGGTGAATGAATGAGTAAATGAGTGAATGAATGTATAAGTGTAAGAAATGGCTGTTGAGGGGGCAGAGATGGCCAGGTCAGGCTGTTGAGGGGGGCAGAGAGGGAACAGGCTGCTTAGGGCCAGAGGTGGCACAGGGTGGCTGTTTAGGAGATTGAGGTGGCACAGGCAGGCTGTTTGGGAGCACAGACAAGATGTTTGGTGTAACGATGACACAGACAAGCTGCTCTAGGGCACTGACAAGCTGCCTAGGGGCAAAGATGGAACAGACAACCTGTTTGAGGCAAATATGGCACAGACAAGTTGTTTGGGGTCAAAGGTTGCACAGACAAGCTGTTCGGGGGCAAAAGTGGCACTGTGGGGCAATTTTAAGCACCGAGGCCCTGTGGTTTCTAGTTATGCCCCTCAGGTGGCATGTGGGCAAATAAGCTTGCACATTCAATAAAATATAAGTGGCTAAAATATTTCCAGGGCTACTTTTCTTTCCCAGTCTAGTCCTGGCCAGAGACATAGTTTGCATGTTGCAGACACAAAGTATTTTATCTCAGACATCTTTTGCAGCTAGCGTTAGTTAATACTCCAGTTGTTGAGACAAAATTTCTCATGACTCTCAGCCAGTTTGGTATGTTCAGCATCATGCAAAAGTGACTAAACTTTTACATCATAATGGATTGGTACTGCAGTTGCTGTGGAATGCACACCTCATGATTCTCAGCCATCCATTTGATTGGCAGAACATTATCAGAAATGTAATAACAGAACTTCGAGTGCCAAATGTTAGCCACAACTGCTGCAATACTACCTATTTTGGTTCCAAGCCTTTATGTACCTTTTTATTACCCTCTAACTATCCTCTTTTTGTAATACCTTAGAATCTTTGCTGTGCATCACAGAGCCACACTACACAGCATAAGCTTTTCCTGACTGCAACTGCATAATGTTAAGCAACAACATTGGTAGTTAATTATTATGGGGATAGTAGCCAATAACTGTAGATTGGGCTTGGTGAGAGCTACACTGGTGAAGTCTACATAACAAACCCTAAATTTTGTTGACTACACCAATATTGCTAGTGGCCTACACTACATACTAATTTTGTTGTTGTTGACTGCAGCTCCCATGATATACAGTTGAACATCATAGGAAATGTAGACTGGGGTAAGTGTGGCTAATATGTATCACCCCAGCTATCGTAAACTAAAGTTCTCATGTAGCACAGGTACATGATAGTCTAGTAGCTACTAGTACCATGGTCATGCTGTTTTTGGCTTTATTTTTGTAGAATAAATCATGACACCGTGTCATGTGTTGTTGTTCATCTGAAGTTATAGTTACCTAATTTTTAGACCTGCTAAGGAACAGATGATTGTTATTATGTCCTGACATGTAAAACCATAGAATTCAAAGAGGGTGTATTTTCTTTTTCAAACGACTGTATACCATCACAGCTACTGCTGTTGGTTTTGGACCTTGGTTTTTGAGTTTTAGACCTTGTTAAAGTGGGGTTTTTTTTTTTACAAAATGTGAAAAGCCACTTGGGACATGTTGTCCCTCAGCAGTAGGTTACTCTGGCCATGTAACAATCATTTGCCCATAAAGCTATAGTCTAAACATTGAGCACAGCCAAACACTGCTAAGCGAAATCCCCAGAGACCACAGTAGCAATGAAACACGCTGAATAATGGCTTATTTGGACTGGCATAGCTAGTTGTGTTGTGTGCAGTAGAAAAAAAGACTTTGGTTCTATTAATACACTGAGCACATATGAGTTTTATACTTCAGGAATGTAATTTTTTTCCTGACTATAGAACCAGTTGTGTAAGAATAAACCTATTGTTCTTATGGTAAAGCAGGTCTCTGGCAGTGTTCCCTCTAAGCTGTGCGCTTTTTTAGAGAGCGCACACGTCCAAAAATTGTGCGCACAACAGTTTTTCCCAAAAAAAGAAAAAAAGAATAATTTTTTTGAAACTGTATGGGGCGCGGATATTGCGCGCACAAAATTTTTGCTCTGTGAAATTTTCTGCGCACGCCAACTAAGAAAAATTAGATGGAACATTGGTCTCTGGGTGGTACAGGACCATCTTTAACAGGTGGCAAAACTGGTATCTGCTCTGAGTTCCAGCATTCCTTAGGGGATCATCTACTGACAGGTTTTAGAATGGGACTTCTGCAGGGTGATATAGAGGTCTATGCAGCCACTGTCTACAAACCGATCAAGGCTTCACTATACCACAGCAAAATATTTGTGCAAGTTGCTGTGTATTTCACCAGTGATCTGTATGTAAATGTAAGTGCACTCGATCTTGACAAGGGCAGCACCACTCTACCACTTCTCTTACCCTATACACGGCCCAGGAAGGAAGCATAGACCCCTATCCTATCATATACCAGAAAATTAGTAGTACTTAAGGTAATCAACACAACAGCCCTTTATGCTGCATCCCTACATACTCTAGGAAGGGGAAATAGTAAGACTATTCTAATTATAACCAGTGAGGTATGGCTAAAATAATGAAAAAGCAATTTCATGTAGAATAAAAGTAGTTGGTATCAGTGTGGACAGGCAGACCTTCCTGCCCCATATGCCACAGATCCATTTAAGCATAATGGTTTCTCAAACCCCAGAAATATTGTCCAAAAGTAGTTAACTAGAAATAAAAACAATGTGAAGGATACATGGTTCCTGGAAAAAAAACTCCAGCCCTCTTCAGGTCCTGTTATATGTGAAAATAAACAGTACAGCCACAAACTGTAAAAAGGGAACATCACATGTTCAAGAAAAGTCTTTAGGGTATGCTAGGACTCTGAGCAAGAGGGCAGGGAATGCAAATGAACTGATAAATTATGGCATCTAATCAGTGCCATCAGGTAAGGACAAGGATACAGTTCTGGGTTATGTTTACTTATGTCCAGTAGATGGCACTTTTATCTAACGTGTTGTTGAAAGAAGACAGTGATCAAAGTGAAGGATGAATAACCCATATAAATGACAAGTGATCTTCTTCTCCAGCCTATACATTGAGGCATCACATCTTATCAGTGTAATTCAACAAGATGCATTGATGATAGCCCGATAAGAATTTCAAAGGCGAAATGTCATCCTCACATCTTTGAGCATAATTAATTCAGTACAACTAACTATAGTGTTTAATGTTGGTTTCTTAGTGCTAGTGCTTTGGATATACTTATAGGGTACCTTCTTATAGCACCAAGCAGAATATATTAAAATATATATTGTGATAATACCACTTAAAGTACTTTGAGCTTTTCCCCACTAGAAATTGTGAAAAGCTCTGTTTAAAAAACCTGCTGGGTTTATATGTTCCAACTGGCATCATGTCACTTTGCCTAAGGAAAAGTAAGGACATGCATTGATAATCAGAGAGGTTTTAGATAAGGCATGTGATTGAATGACATCAAACCTGCTGTGATCTTCTGTTCCTGATGGGTTCAGTTCCTCTCATATCCCTATACAACTCCGTAATGGAAAAAGACATTTATATTAGAGTGATATCTAATCTATCGTTATTCTGCAATTGCTAATGGTTTCAGTATCTTTATTTTTGTTTGTTTGTTTTACCACCGCAACAGTACATCCATGGCTATTAATACAGTAACTTGTTTTGCATCTACTGTGCTTTCAATCTCCTACTCCTTATAATGCCAGTTAGATAGCTTTGAAATCAACCTTCACTTATCAGCCTTTCACTTTTTTTCCTAGTCATATGTCTTGCCTGGTATCACTGTAGGATTTCCACTTTTGGCCTTCCTGCTGAAGTTTAATCCAGGGAAGCAGCCCCAAAAGAACTGCTCAGGATGTCCCCAGGACTCTGAAGCAGCATAGCTTTGGCTGCGTCACATGATCGAGGGACATAAGCATCCATAGTATAGGACAAGGAAGCATAATTGCCTCTACTGGAATCAGGTTTAACTAAGGCTTATGCCACTGAGCCTAATATCTGGCTGACCTGGACATCTAACATGACTGTTGCACCATCAATTTGTGGGCATGGGCTTAATAACCTAACCTCTCAACTGAAATAAACACACCAACACCATGTTATGAGTTAAATCTGGCCACAGTTTAACATTTTTAATAAATAAATTACAACACTAAAGTCATTGTTCACATAACAGCTCAACATATTACAAGTCCAGACAATGACAACTCTTCCCATACATATATCAACCCAATCTCAACCAAAACATAACAATCAGAACAGGAGCATAACGAGATCCCCCCCCCTATCCAACACCAGATTCTGAGCCAACAACCACCTAGAAACCACCAACACGAAACATAAACGAGGCAAAATTCCAACTCTATAAACTCTATTCCTATTTTACTTCTTTAGGATATCTTTATGCGCATCTCAGGGTTTTTAAAATTCCTGTGCTTGACTATATTGTGTGTGTGTGAGAGAGTGTGAATGCTATTGCATGTCTTATTTCGGTATTGCTTTGCAATACGTACAATATCAGCAAGAACAAGAAAGAAATGTTTTATAATAAGCCTATTGGTTTTATCTGCGGGATCATATTGAAGTCAGTAAGTAGAGTAGCTATGAGTCACTTCATTTCTACTGCATCAGAAAAGCGTTAGCACTTAAAATGACCCATAAACATTTAGGTTTCACCTGTTCTAAACCAGCAACTGTAAAAGTCAAACATTTTCTATTTTCAATTAAACTTAAATCCTTATCATTTATCATTATTTTCCCAGGTGTTTAAAGAGAACCCTTACTATAAATGTATTTCGGATACAGAAAAAGCAAATTCTGGTATACACAAATATTATTGCATTATCCACCACAGCCACTGCAGGATGTCACTGTGACAGAATCCCAGGAACATTTCTGCATATGCTTAACATGCCTTTGGCAGATGTCAAGGTACATTCACAGGCCTGTCACTCAGGGAAATAAGCTCCATACACTCACTTTATGTAATTAATATCACAATGATACACAGCCATGTTCTACAGCCACAGGTGTCTTATTTCAGAATTACAATTACTGCTTTGCTATATCAGCTAGAATAGAAAGAACAACATGTTTTATTAATAAGCCTGTTCATTTTAACTGCTGGATCATAGTAAAGTCAGTAAGTACAGCGATGCATTTCCAGTGCATTGGAAATCTTTAAAAAGACATTGGTACTTAAGACCCATATACATTTAAATATTACCTGCCACAAACTATCACCTGTAAAAGGCACTCATGGAACACAAACTTTTTTCACGTTTCACACCCGCTTAGATTTTTTTATGAACGCTGTTTTTCAGTCTCTACCAACATTTCTTATGAAATTCATTTTTCTGCCTCTCAGAATGAGAACCTTCATCTGATTACATTTTTGGATTTCACCAAACTCTCCATCTGATCAGAGAATGTGCTCATCTGACTTTGACCAAAGATTTCTGATATAATGAATGTGTTTAAGCTATCATCTTTTTTGCTTGCAGTATTACAAATATACATGTCCTTATTACCATATACCTATTCCAAACATTGTGCATTGGGTATGTATACTAGAGTTGAACAGAGTTAATAGTCAAGTTGATTTTCAAGAAACCAGTTTGAGATCATGTGAGCTTTGTGACATGGTGCATGGTACACTATGGTCATAACGGGATAGATATGGTCAGCAACAATACTCAGGTAAGCTGTTGCGTTCAAACAAAGCTCAGTTGGTACTAAGGGGCCCAAGGTGTGCCAATACAATGTCCCCCACACCATTACACCACCACCAGCCTGAACCGTTGATACAAGGCAGGATGGATCTATGCTTTCATGTTATTTATGCCAAATTCTGACCCTGCCATCTGAATGTCGAAGCTGGAACCAAGACTCATCAGACCAGGCAACGTTCTTCCATTCTTCCATCGTCCAATTTTGGTGAGCCTGTGTGAATTGTAGCCCTGTTCTTAGCTGACAGGAGTGGCACCCGGTGTGGTCTTCTGCTGCTGAAGCCCATCTGCTTTAAGGTTATATGTGTTGTACGTTCAGAGATGGTATTCTGCATACCTTGGTTGTAAGGAGTGGTTATTTGAGTTTCTGTTGCCTGTCATCTCGAACCAGTCTGCCCATTCGTCTCTGACCTCGGACATCAACAAGGCATTTTTTTCCACACAACTGCCGCTCACTGGATATTTTCTCTTTTTGAGACCATTCTCTGTAAACCCTAGAGGTGGTTGTGAGTGAAAATTCCAGTAGATTAGCAGTTTCTGAAATACTCAGACCAGCCCATCTGGCACCAACAACCATGCCATATTCAAAGTCACATATATATATATATATATATATATATATATATATATATATATATATATATATATATATATTATACTAGCTTTTATGTGTAACTTAACTTACTTTTCTTATGATCTGCTTGATTATTTCTCTCTATTAAGTTGTCTCTGCTCTATTGTTAAGTTGCTGATTGTTGTTGATTGGGTAAAGTAGACTTTGTAAGGGCAGGGTGCAGAGGAGGGAGAAACTTCAGGATAAGGAAATTGATTAGATAATGCTGCCACGGGCTGCTGCCAATCTCAGCTTTAATTTAACCTATATATTTCCAAAACAATCACAATGATTATAAAAGAAAAAAGTCAGTTAAGTGTTGACATGATTGTTCCCCTTCAAAAGTGGCTCAATAGCTTTTGGATGCAACTGGAAACAACTTGATGGCAGGGGAGGGCTGGCAGCCTAAGGCCTGGGGGGCAAGTCTAGTCAACTGGCCCGTTGCACCATCAAAGCGGCTGCGAGCGACATTGAAAGCGGCCGTCGTGCGGCAGTCACTCCACCAGCGCCTAATGAAATTAAAGTGGCCGGCGTGCACGCACCGCATGCCTCAGCTCTTCATCCCACCACTTTTAAGACGTGGGAAGAGGAGCTGAGGCATGGCCATTGGGTCTGACAGCCGCATGATGCAGGGGGGTACCTAGAGTATTTGGCACCTGTGGCAGACCCTGTATGTGGCACCCCCCCACACACACACACTTTAAAACTGCATAGTTTCTATGGTTAGGCAAACATTGACAGGGGTACAGCATATTTGTTATCATTATATGCTTAGGGATTATGCGGTACCACCGTCAATGTGTGCCTATACATTGAGCCAGACACTGACAACCCCTATCACTATATACTAAGCCAAACATTGATGTGGTGTAGGCTTACCACTTTAGTGACTGGCATAGTATATAGTAGGGATGCAACGAAATGAAAATTCTGGACTGAAACTAAAAATTCAGCATTCACTTGGCCAAAACTGAAAAAAAAAACAAAAAAAAACCTTTAAAATACTTTATTAAAAGTAACACCAAAATTAGACAAAAAAATCAACAACAATATTAACATATATATACACACAAACACACATATATATAACAACAATCACAATCCTATCATGCCCAGGTTCTAGCATGTGCTGGCTGACTTAGCATGATAGGAGTGTGATTGCTGTTTGCAATTATATATATATATATATTAATACTGTCATTGAATTATTCTGTCCAATAAAAGTGTTAACACACCGAAGTTGGACCAAAAAATAATTTATAACAGCAATCACACTCCTATCATGCCTAGGCAGCCACTACATGCTGGAATCTGGGCATGAAAGGAATGTGATTACGGACTCCCTATGCCAAGCTATCCCCCAACACTTACACATCCATGCTATCTGAAACCCTCATTCACAAACATTCAGCATAACACCCATCACTCTCACACACTTACATTCAGCATAACACCCATCACTCTCACACACTTACATTCAGCATAACACCCATAACTCTCACACACTTACATTCAGCATAACACCCATCACTCTCACACACTTACATTCAGCATAACACCCATCACTCTCACACACTTACATTCAGCATAACACCCATCACTCTCACACACTTACATTCAGCATAACACCCATCACTCTCACACACTTACATTCAGCATAACACCCATCACTCTCACACACTTACATTCAGCATAACACCCATCACTCTCACACACTTACTAATCCACTCTTTCCTACCTTTTCTTCTTTCACTCTCACTTTTCCTCCTCCTCCTCTTCTTCTTCTTCCTGTCCTTCCGGTGCACTGAGCGCGGAAGACGGTGGGCGTGGCTTCAATGTTGTGCCGCGCGCATCGTTTCTGGAGGCGTGCCGGCATGGTGGCACCCCTCAGATGAGCGGCAGCCGGGGCGGACCGCCCCCCTCCCCCCCACGCCAGGTACGCATGACGGCCGCATTCAATCCTGCTCGCGGCCGCTTAGTTTTTAACTTTGCGGCCGCAGCCGCATTGAATGCTCGTCAGTCCGGCCCACCGGCCTGGATTTAGGGCGGCCTGGGGGGCAATTGCCCCCCGGCCCAGTCCGCCCCTGCTTGATGGGATACTTGAAAAGCTTAAAATTCTAAAAATGAACAGCTTTCAGCTAAACTGAAACTTTAGTAAAGACACTTGGCTATATAACTCAGACATAATGTATAATGGAAGAATGCAGGATTACATTTACACTGATAGATGGGGGAATGTAGTTGCTATTATCTTATGGTTGCAATTAAAATACAAATATTGGTTGGCAAAAGTTGCATAAATAA
Source organism: Spea hammondii (assembly GCA_029215755.1). NCBI lineage: Eukaryota > Metazoa > Chordata > Amphibia > Anura > Pelobatidae > Spea > Spea hammondii. Next base: position 139,745,153 of record JARDYJ010000001.1, on the reverse strand, counting down.
TAACATTATTTATTCCTATGTTTCACACAAATACTCACCTACTCATGATTCTCTGCTATTTGATAAGCTTGTTGTTGCAACGTGGTAGCCTCTTGCAACAAGGCATAGTTTGCATCACACATGGGGCAGGGTGCGGCATATTCACATAAATATTTCTGTAATAAATTATGTCAGATGTCCTTGCGCAATCAATGTATTGTCAGAAAAGCAGCAAAATGTGTAAGTTTTTGCAACAATACTCAGATTTCAAGTTTAGCACTTCTGATGTCAGGCCTGGCTGGTTCTACCCCTTAGCATCCAATGTCTTTATAGGGAAAGTCTTATTCAGCTCCAGCAAACAATGGCTTTCTGCATATAAAGCCCACTGGGAAAACAAGGCGTACCCATGAAAAACTTTTTCCTGATGCACAATACTAGGTAACCTGCTGACAATTTAAATATGCCACATATGGGAGAAAAAAGTTCCCCTTTAAACCAGCCGTTTTCTGGAATTCATCTTGAGTTTAATTGACTATGCGGCTTTGTGGTCAGATAGATTGTCAGTAGAACTGGGATTTAAAAGCCTCTTAAATAAACAGAGGGATTAAGTTATCAAGGTAAAGACAGAGAAAGAGACAGACAGAGAATGTAATATTTCCATTAATCCAATATTTGCCTGCATGTGAATTTTATGCCTTGACCTTTAATCAGTCATTATTCAGAAAAGCATAAAAGAGTAGAAGGTTATTAGAGAAAGAATATATCCACATTAGTCAAGAAAAAAAACAATGAGACTGCAACCTGCAATTGCAATGTGGAAACCTGTCTTGATTTCCAGAATCAGAACCTTGAGTAAAATATTCTCATGGTCCTAGATATTAGCAGCAAAATATGATGATGTGGTTCAGAAATTTGTTAACAGTTAACTTTTTTTTTTTTTAAATGTAGTTCATGGAGTCACAAAATGTGAGATGAAAATAAGCTTTGTGTCATAACAAATGTAAAATAAATAAAATCAGAACAATAAGTAGATGGAGAATAAAACTAATGGTCTAGCTGTTGGAACAGTCACTGATGATATACAGTAGCTTTACCTATGTCCAGTGCTCCACCCCCTGATGTAAAACCCAACCATGTTCTACAGGTTTACCTGTAATACCATTGGCACTGATCCAAAGCACCATCTAAAAGTAAGCAAGTGCTCAGTACACCCTTCTTTGAACCAATGGTACAATTTGAAGAGTGACCTAAGCTCCTTCAAGAAAACATGGCCTTATAGATGCTGCCCCAGATTGAAGAAAACTGAACAGCTAGGTAAATTCAGATTGGTTAGGAACAGAGATAATCAAGAGAAAACCAGAAAACACAAAGAAGCAGAATGTATATGTACAAAATACACTATAGCAGAGAAACTGTAAACAAACAGGACCACAGGTTGCGTATCTATCATACTTACATCTCATGCTAGGTCCTAATAAAGAGTTGAGCTAGAGACAATTACCAATTCACTATACTCTGAGAATTTGTTTACCATACTGATCATGTATTAATTTTTTTATGTGGAGATATATGTTTCTTTCCTTGAAGTCCCATGAGGTAGCAAGTATGGTGGTTATATGAAAGAAATCAGTCCATATATGCACAAATCTAACAATCCCTAACTGCTGTATGGAACTCCATCCAGAATACAAGAGCTATATAGTCAGGTGTCAGGGACATACCTTCCGGCTACCTCGGGTACAATCTCACAAGCTTAGGCATTTGGCGTCTTCCAGGTTACTTGCATCAATTTTTATTCAACCTCAAATGTGGGCAAAAGCTTCTAGTGACCTTTATATTCACGTACGTCTCTTGCACCAATTGTACTATTTAGTCCAGACACTGTCTTTCTTCTCTGCCTGTGTAGGCAGCCTGGTTTTTGGTGGTCTTTAGGTGTGCATATTGTTTTCTCAGTTTTGGCTAAACTCATACTTTGATTGAACTCTGCCTGTCCCAACCTTTGGCAGGTGTTTTGACTTTGACCATATTCTTCCCTGACCCTTTGAACAGTATTTGGATTACATATAATATTTGATCATAGACTTTTGTATTAGGTAAAGCTGTATAAGTCCTGGCAGTCAAAGTACCTTGAAGCTAAACTGAAAGGGGGTGTTATTGTTATAGGCTGAAAACCTTCTTACTGTAGGCAAGGCAGTACTTTACATCAGGGCTATAGAACGTACACAATAAACCCTGTCCACTCTACCAAACACACAATGTGGACTACAGGGCTTGCATGGGCAAGTCAGCCCAGGCTGTGGGGCTTGCACAAGCAAGTAAACCCAGCCAATGGCGTTTATACAGGCAAGTCTACATAGATTACAGGGCTTGCACTGACACGTGAACATAGACTACAGGGCTTGCACAGGCAAGTCAGTCAAGTTTATGGGGCTTGCACAGGCAAGTCAGTCAAGTTTATGGGGCTTGCACAGGCAAGTCAGTCTAGCTTATGGGGCTTGTACAGGCAAGTCAATATAGACTATAGGGCTTGCACAGGCAAATAAACCCACCCTACAGGGCTTGCACAGGCAAGTCAACCTCAACCCAGCCTACGAGACTTGCACAGGCAAGTCAGCCCAGCTTATGGGGCTTGCACAGGCAAGTCAGCCCAGCCTACGGGGCTTGCACAGGCAAGTCAGGCCAGTGTATGGGACTTGCACAGGCAAGTCAACATAGACTACAGGGCTTGCACAGGCAAGCAACCCCGCAAATGGGACTTGTACAGGCAAGTAAACCTTAACTTCAGACAGACAAATTAGTTTGCAGCAGAACAGTATAGCACACAACATGTGGCAAGCTATACGTTGGCTTTGGAATTTCAGTTGTTATGGTTTAATACATTTTTGTAGATGTTGCATGTAAACTATACTGCTCTTTCCTTTATTGTGGCTGGTAAATCGTCACCTGTGAAATGAGCTCTGTTGCTTGGTAATCCCCAAACCTTCCATCCATACATAAAACATTTTCTTTTCAGCTGATACTATTAGCAACCAGAATTTCAATATTAGAGCCTTAAAGTAACGCTTAATTAGCTGACTGTGTGCTCTGCTTTTATCAGTGTTGACAGATTGTAATTAGGGTATGGCTGTACAGAACTAGAGGAACAAGTAGGAAATGCTTCAGTAGCCAGAATACCTGCATCAGGACAAAGGGACAATGTGCATGTCATGTCCCGTTAATATTTACCTACCAACATAGACATAAGCATGGATTAAAAAAAACATTGCAAATAACAATAGTAGGACCCAGTGGTATCTCCAGAAATCATATTTGTGGAGGGCACATATGGGGCCCATAAACATATAGGAGGGCCATTTGTATCCTGTGATGGCATAAAGTACCCTACACTACACAACCTGAAATCTTCATTGTGTCTTTTTTTGTATCAGTAAACAATAAAGAGATACTGCTTTTGTAAGTGGAAAACATAGTAGGCCTCTATCTAAAGAGGCAACAAAAGCTTAGATATGGGAATACACAAGTGGGACATTTCAACCATTAACAAAGAACCTCTGAAGGGTTAAAAAGACTGAGGGTCCTTCTAATAAAACCCACTGCCAAGGCAATTGGCTGAGTACTGCCTTGTAAAAGGTTTGTGGTCTCAGTACTGGTGTTCTGGAGGCTAATCATATAGATTGGCTTAGGGTTTGAGAAATGACTGGAATGTTGTTCCTAAATTGTGCCTGACAAGTGCGAGCAAAATTTCCAGCTAGCAGTTGCTCTGAGTGCCCTTTTTGTCTCACTTGATAAATAACGTGCAAAGTGTCTTGCTTGGATGTGTGCCTTGCTAATCTTTTGTAATACTAGGTTGCCTGGGAATAAATCTGCATCAGTTAATCAGGGGATAAAGAGCTGTGATTGAGCAGACAGCTCCTGGGCAATGTTGCAGTCGTTTTAAAATGATCGCAGTAATTGCATAATCCATTAAGCAGACTCAAATATCATGATAACTCCTCTGATATTCCATTGGGCCTCTCTCATTGCTTCTGAAGGTTCTGAGATCGTGGAAGATCATCTGTCTAGCCTCACAGAACAAACAGAAAGACGTAGAGCAGATTATCCCACAGAGTTTTAAAGTTACAGGAAATATGCAAAGAAAGAACATTAGACTTAGAAAAGTTTGCAGTTTATATAGTTCTACAAATCTTGGTAAGGAGCACATAGACACATATCCTTCCTTTTACACATTAGGTATCCCCTAGTTTTTAGAAGAAAGGAGCATCCAGGTATTATAGGAGGTCAAACACATGCTACATGCTAGCTGTATGATTTGAGAGCTAACCATCAACTCTAAATATCTACTGTCCAATAGGTGTGATATTCTTGAATTTGCTTCGAGTAAAGCAATATCAGCACAGCTTCCTAGGTTTGCTAGAAGCCATTACTAAATATTACCACTAGGAGGAGTATGCAGACTGTTTTTCATTTGCTAGGTCACATGACTTAAGCCATGGTACCTCAGACCTCCATTGGGCACTAGATGCATTTTCTGTATCAACCAGTTTGTCCTGTTAACCTGCCATAACCGAAGCACCATTAAAATATTTGATACAACAAATTTCAACGGGGTGGTTTAAATCTAACCAGTCTTAAAGGGTTATCCCATCTGTCTATTGGTAATGAGGCTTTTAATATGACATCTAAGGAAGGTTTCCTATCCTCCACGTAGATACACTAAACCATGTATATTATAACTTCATTCTAACAATATTACGTAGAGTTGATCTCACATATACAATGAAGTTCATAGCTGATGGTTTAACTGCTTTTAAAATGTCTGCTCATCAAGTCTGACCTGCATACCTAGTTAGATGAATGTGGTTGTTTCAGTGGAACTACCATCACAGGGTATCAGAAATCACTGGAAGGATTAGTTATGCACGTCTCATGAAATCTGATTACCCAAATAAATTGATCACTTGAGAAGGTGGCATATCGAAAAAACAAATGTAGAAAAAAATTTTGGCTAAATAGTTAAGTATAACCTTCAGTGATACCCATTGTTATTGTTTTTACTGTAATCTTGTGCATTCCAGTAAATCTTCCTTATTGTGGCTGTTGGTTTTGTGTTTGTATTCTGCAGAGAAATGGTGAATAAAGATTTGGGGGAAAAACATTGGTTATTCTATCTGGGCCAGTAGTTTACTTACAATATTTATTTCGGCTTTTAAGGGTTAATAGTCAGTAGGTAAGAAAAAAAAATACTAATTATTCTTCCACAATAAAATGAAGGAGGTAGCAAGAGAAGCAATTATACAAAGATGTGATATGTTAATTGAAAATGGGTTAATTATACATTGAAATATCTAGACAAAACTGTGAAATAGACACATTTTAGATCAGAGGCTGATTACAGAATTTACAAGAGGCAGCGAACACTGAATATGGTAATTAAAATCCATAGTATACCACAGCTCTGCAAGTGGTCAGATGTTAACAATGTAATGAATTTGCTATGTATATTGATTTTTTTCTAGTCACCCACAATATCGTCTTGATCAGAGCAGCTTACAAGCAATTGTTAATATCAGAGCCATGTGTGCCTGTAATGAATTGAGTAATTTTTAGGGATACCAATGTGCTACTGTTGAGAGTATCAATCAAAACTTAAAGGGACACTCCAGTCATTATAAACACTAATGCATATAATAGCTGAGAGGTCCTTTTACATTTATATGGTGTCCCCCAAGTGTGTAGGGGGTTACTGCAGCATTTCCTCATGCATTTGCCCTTTCTCCGTTCCCCTGTAAGTTTATTGCAACTGCACTATTATAAGAAATATAACAGGTATATTATATACTTTGCTACTTTTACATACTCACCAACATTTCCTTCCTGAATCCCGGGACAAAGGGGACGGGGGGCCAGGTACTCTGCATGACTCTGCAACATTGAGCTCTAGGCTACCCTGTACAGATACTAGGTAATTTGGAGCTAATTTACAAGCATTTAGGCTGTGTGTGTCTTAGACATACACAGTTAAAATGCAATGCTGCCTGTGCTCAGTGTAATGCACTGTGCATAGGCAATATTCTTATGTCCTGGGAAATTTGGGATTGTTAGCAGGTATGCTTTTAGGATAACCACATATAGATTTTTCCCGATGTATATGCTTCCCATCTTCCTGACCTGTAGCACATATAAAGTGCTGCCCTGCATGCTGCAGCATGTGAGATGTATACTATGTGCAATCCTGATACTGGGTTATATGTGTCCTTGAAAATATGGCTGATGGGGCACCTTATAAAATATTTTGTTTTTGGAAGGTACTATGATTGGGAAATGATAATTCTATGAGCCCTTGGAGCTAACATACAGGCTAAAGAAAGTCTACTAGCTGATTTAGTCCATGTTGTGGCACTCCGTCCCTGTGTTGCCTCAAAAGTACCTGCTGTCCTAAATAGTTTTTTGGAAGTCTGTAAAACATTGTTATGCTAATCCCTATTATTTAACCTAGCATATCTAATCACTAAGTGTTTTATTCACTAAACCCAGGATTAGTAGCAGCTAAAGCTTCAGTGAGTTGCCTCTGGTGAGGATGTGGATTTAAAGCAGTAGCATAGTGGAAACTGATATAAATATATTAGTGATGACCCCTCATCACTGCTGCACAACAGTCATTTTTTTAAAAAGGATATAAAAAATAATGATTCCTGCTGTGCAATATCTCTGCCGGTTGTCTTCCTAGTAAGTGCAGACACTCCGTAATGACATAACAGAGGTGTCAGTAGCATGTTTCCAAGGTGCCATTTTGTTTCATGAAGGTCAGGTTCTGCAGTATACTGTACACTCAGGGCCGGCCTTTGGAGTGTGCAAGATGTGCACCTGCACAGGGCATGGCATAGGAAGTAGATAGTGAGAAGGGGCGCAGAGGGGGTAGATAGTGAGAAAGGGGAAAAGATTGTGAGAAAGATAGGAGAGGGAATAGATAGTAAGAAGGGGAAAGAGGGGCTAGATAGCGAGAAGAGGAAGAGATCATGAGAAAGGGGGTAGTAAGAATCTTGAAATATAGAGTGAGAATGAGTAAGATAATGAATAAAATAATGTGTGGATGAATTGTGTGAATGGGTGAGAATGAATGAATTGTGTGGATGGATTATGTGAATGAGTGAGAGAATGAATGAATTGGTGTATGGATGAATTGTGTGAAAGCATGAGAGAATTACATTGGTGTGTGAATAAATTGTGAATGAATGCGATAATGAATTAATGTCTGTATGAATCGTCTGAGTGAGATAATTAATTCATGTCTGGATAACTTGTATGAATGAATGAGAGGATGAATGAATGTGTGGATGAATTGTGTGAATGAATTAGAGAATGAATGAATGTGTGGATGAATTGTGAGAATGCATCAATGAATACGTGTAAATGATTTGTGTGAATGAGTGAGAGAATGAGTAATTGTGTGAAGGAATTGTGTAAATGACAGAGTGATGAGTGAGTGACTGTATAAGTGTTTTGTGTGTATCATAGATGTATAAGTGATGTGTGTTATTCTGTTGATCTATATCTGCAATGTTATATTTCCATACATTATTTATATATACCTGCAAATACAGGGTTTGTAGATCTTATTTAGTTGAGCTATACCTTCAGTACTGTTTCTATGTGTAGTTTATTTGATCTATACCTTCAGTGCTGAGGTTACATGTGATCCACAGTTGATCTATACCTGCAAAGCTGGGTTTGTGTGGTATTCTGTTGGACTATACCTGCAATGCTATACACCCAAGTGTTTACATGCGTTGTTAATTTGATCTATACCTGAACTACAGGGAGAGGTGTGGCTTAGTGAATGAGGGGACAAAGGGACTCTGGGGAAGAGTACAGGAGAGAGGACCTTCCAATATCATGGTAGGGTCAGAAGGAGGGAAGACTGCACTGACTTTCACAGTCTTTCCCTAATCTGCAGTCAGTGTGGCAAATATTTTTTTTTGGTGTGGGAGTGGAGGGGGTGCAAAGGAAATAATTACCTATGGTCCTTTTTTTTTTGAATATTTAAAGGAAAACTTTTACAAATATTACGCTGTTTTTTTTTCCTATATTTAATGTCTTTAAGGTACGTTATTGTTACCAGTGTTTCCAGTTATATTTTATTGTACTTGTTTGCACTTGCACCTAATAAAACTAGTTGTTTGTTACAAGTTTTCCCTTTCTGTTCTGTCGAGGGGGCACCAGAGAAGTAGTCCGCACAGGGAGCCTGAACACCTAAGGCCGGCCCTGTGTATACTGTCCTTTGTGAAGACACTTACACATTTATCTTTGCATTACTTATCTTTACCATTTATCTTTATCTTATGTATTACAACTGGGAGCTTCTGATCTATACCCATTCACAGGAAGGTTTCAGCAAAGTCATTAAACCTGGAGACTCTGCATTTCACGCTGGGTGTACAGGAAACCTTAAGATAAGAACTTCCTTATCCTCTCTGCCTATTAGGAAATGGTTCTGGCTTTTAGCTTTGCAACAATACAGAGAAAAAAAAAAGATGCAGCTTCAGTACTCTGGGAGATAATAAATCTAATGGCCCTGAAATAGGACCCGCAAGGATACAAATGTTTTCAAAGCCTATAAAGCAAGCGGTAATATCAATCTGTTCTAGAGCAGTGACAGCTAAAAGCTAATTCAGAGCATTAATGTTAGCGTCTGAAATTCCAGCCAGCAACATGTACCAAACCAATGGCAAATTACACTCACATTCTTTTACAAATGCATTTTCGAAAACAGCAGAAACTGTTTAACCTCTCGTTTTCTAGAACAAATTAAACATAGCAGTGTGTTTGTATTTAGTGGATGTAGTTCTGTTGATTTGGCCAGGTCCCGGAGTTACTAACCTCAAAACCTAAAAATGCAATGAGCTTAAAGTGGTATAGTACTAAAATAATACAATTGACTACATTTTGTTACTTTTATTGTGTCACATAAAGCACTTGTGCACAAAGCTCACTTGTTAAAGCATCATTGGTACATGACATCTATTATACTTGAGAACTGGTGCTCCACAGACTTGCAACATCACCCCCATTTTGCTGCCTGCATTCTGTGATGCACAGATTTGTAATTGCTACATCACTGCTGCACTCATCCGGCTGGGGAATCATATCAGCCATGGGCAGCGCTGATAGTAATGTTGCAAAGTGCCAAGAAGATAGGTATCCCTGCATGGCACCGAGTGATAACTTCATTATCTGAGACTGAGCCTTCTGCTTTTACTCTAAAGGAGAAACATACAGTCACAGGAAGAGCAAGAAAGTCACACTAATGATCAGAGCCGGCCTTAGGTGTTCTGGCGCCCTGTGCGGACTACTCCTCTGGCGCCCCCCCCATCCCAAAAAAAGAAAGGAATAAAAACTTGTAACAAAACTTGTAACAAAACCCCAATCACTATATACTATGCCAAACATTGATGTGGTCTAGGCCTACCACTTCATTGTCTGGCTTAGTAGTAGGGATGGACCGAAACGAATTCTGGACTGAAACCGAAAGTGCAGCATTTACCTGGCCAAAACCGAATATGACCCCCCCCACACACCATAAAAAAATCTAACACTTTTATTTAAAGTAAGTAACACACCAAAATAGGACAAAACAATTAAATAATATTATATATATATATATAATTAACAGCAATCACATTCCTATCATGCCCAGGCATACCCAGATTCCAGGATTTACTCGCAGACTTGGCATGATAGGAGTATGATTACCCTATCTACCCCTTCTCACTCTCTTCTGCCCTATCTACCCCTTATCACTCCCTTCTCCCTATCTACCCCCTTTCCCCTGTCTCACTCCCTTATCCCTATCTAACCCCTCCCAACTATCTACCCTTTCCCTCTTTGAAGTTCACTTACCTTTCAGGAGTCCTGCGGTGGGGGTGCAAGGCCTCTGCCTCCCAGCTCTGTATGGAACAGTATAGAATGATGGGAGTTATGATGTACTTTTAGAGCATAATTAGATCATGAAAAAGACATTGGAAATGGTACAGCATAACACCCATCACTCTCACATACTTACCAATCCACACATATACTAATCCACACATATACTAATCCACACGCATATACCAATCCACACATGTATACCAATCCATACTTACCAATCCACACATATACACTAATCCACACATATATACCAATCCACACACATATACCAATCCATACACATATACCAATCCACACATATATACCAATACACACATATATACCAATCCACACATATATACCAATCCACACGTATACCAATCCACACACATACCAATGCACACATACACTAATCCACACATATACCAATCCACTCTCACTGAATGCTTTCCTACCTTTCCTCTTTTCTCCTTACAGCTCCTTTTCCTTCTCTTCGCTCCTCTTCTTCAGTTCTTCTGTCTTCTTCCGGGTCAGAGGGCACGGACAGCGGTGGGCGCGGCTTCAGTGTTGTGCGCGGGATCTGACAACAAACCCCGGCGCACAGCAGCTGTTGCCGAGCGGATCACAAGGGAGCGATATCGGAGGTCTTTAACAGACCTCCGGCTCCCTTGAGTGATTTTAAGCCGGGTTCAAGGGAGATCCTTGAACCGGATTAAAATCACTCAAGGGAGCCGGAGGTCTGTTAAAGACCTCCGATACCGCTCCCTTGCGAGCCTGCTCCTCCAGCGGCGGACATTACTGTCCGTCTCTGGAGTGGTGCCGGGTGCCCACCTGATGAGCGGCACCCGGTGCGGACCGCCCCCCCGCCCCCCCAACCTGTGTGAGCTTACAAAATACTGTACAGGATATGCAAAACAGGCAGCCTAAGACACAATAAAAGTTTACGTATAAAGGATGATTTCAGAGGCAAAGTTTGAGTGGTCTAATCACCATAGCAACAAGTTGTCCAAGCTTATTTCACTATTACTTTGGTTTTTTTGGTGATAAGGTCATTTTTTCAAATTTACACCACCTGCATGTTGCTAGATGTAAATCCCCTGGCAAAACCCACAACCTCCTTCCCCACCCAGTTCTTGGCAGAACACCAGTGGAGAATGAGTGGGGCATGAGAAAGCATAGATTTAGCTTGCCTAAAGACCAGATGTCACATAATCAAAGCTGAATGGATGACCATCAAACACTTTTCCTTCCCATAACATTCCCAACAAAACCAGGGTCAACCAAATCTGCCTTACAGAGACTGTAAAACTTAACTAACAGTTTAAGGGCTTTATAAACATGGTACAAGTATCAAGGAGCAGGATAAATAGAACATTTTAAGGATTGTCAAAAAATTACAGACAGAATGTGGAAAAAGCATATCTTGAATGCAATCCCTTCTGCCTCTGCAGCAAAACCTTTGGTTGTATAACAATACCTGCTGCTTCCTGTTGCAATCGAAAACATATTAAAACATGAGACTCCACTCATATCATACCGTGATTGTGTTGTTGAGGGCAATACAAGTGTGCTTCTTTTATTTATTGTTGAAACATTTTACTTACCCAGGCTTAAAGAAATGGGCACTTCTACTGATTAAGCTACAGACTTGACCTCTGCGAACAGGAGACTGAGCCAACTGCCTGTATGACTTCCATGTACCTAAATAGTATTGATTTTTGAAATACTGTTGTTCCATATCTCCACCACAGGGGTTCTACAGACAGAATAAACTGGAATAGAGGCATCAATAAAAGGATAATTAATAATAATAAACCTAGGAAAATGTACTCAAAAACATGCAATGAGAAAAAGATGTATATCCCTCCAAATCCTTTTATACAAACATTGAGAAGTTATTTTTATGATTATTATTATTATTATTATTATTGCATTTTATTTGTTGACTCCCAACAGATTTCATAGTGCTAATACTAGGAGGTAAGAATGTCAAATTAACAATACGATTAAATAAACAATATATAAATTAACAAAAGGCATGAGCAAACATAACACCCACTGGTGTATCTGCTTTATGTATGTGTTCCTGACTAGGTGTGTTTGTATGGGTGTGCATTTGTAGGCCTAAGTGAGTGCATCTGTCTATGTGTCTGTGTATCTATATGCTTTTTATTTTGTGTCTATATATGAGCCAAAAACCTGTGTCCATATTTCCTCTTCTAAGGTCCCTTTTTTCTAGGAGCTCTGAATGTTTTTTGAGTGTATGACCTAAAAGCCACAATAATGTGTTTACAAACTGTACATAATGGCTATATAAAACAAATAATCTAAATGAAATACATTATACTTTATCAGTCACATAAATGACTACCAACAGATTGAAGAGCCCTGCCGCATGTAGTTGTGGGGATAGGAGGTTGGGTTCATGCAGATGTCAGCTATTAGTTATAGGTAGGGGTCAAAAGTTCAGAGAGCTGCTTCAAAAAAAAAAATAGCCTAAGCTATATAACCTAGAAACTGCTGGATGTGCGCGCGCCGCTTAGTGGTTTGTCGCCTTTGCCTCGAGGACACTTTTGAGCGCCGCAAGACGCCTCACGCCGCGCAAAAGGCGCGAATTTGCTCTATAAATAGAGGGGATGCTAGTCTTAGCGTTCATGCCACAAGGCGAACTGCTAAGCTGTCGGTACTTACCTGTTCAAGGCTAGTATTTCAGCTGTGCAGGAGAGCCGCGGGCAGAAGATGGAGCAGCTTCTTGAAAAACTCCCAACCCCCCCAATATATAATGTTAATTTTGCAATATTGTATATATATGTTGTGTGCTTTTGTTGGGGTTAAAGTTGTCCCTTTTGGGATGAACTGGTGGAATGGTGTATGCCTTCTGGCTTTTAGGGCGGATGGCTTGGTATATATATATTTATTATGTTTATTTATTTGGAGGTGAGACTCTGGGTTTGGGCCAAGAGTCTCTTTATGGTATGTGATGTTTGTTAAGCTAAATAAAAGTACACGGCTTGTTTATTCCAAATCAAAAGTGTTTGTCTTTTATTTTATTTAATAAGTATGTTAAAGGGTTACATTGTTTTGGTTACATTATCCCTTACAACTACATGTCTTTAAATGATTACGCCTGTACTTTGTACCACCTTTATCCACACCATCTAAACTAAGTGTCCCTCTTTGGTCATTTCCTCTTCTTTGTTTATTAAAGGATAAGTCTCATCGGGAAAAATATTTTCTCCTTGAAAACAGTGTTGTATACGGTATAGTAATGGAGGTTAGTGTTGACAAAAACCTGGTTTTATCTGGTGTTGCTCCAATAAACTTATCTTATCAATAAACGTTTAACCTTTATCTGCAGCACTAAAGGATATCATTGTTGTCAGCCATGTGATATTTTGGATGACTTTCCCTGCTCCAACATCATACTAAGCTGATTGTTTATAGCAATGCTATGAAGTCTCTTCCTACATAGACTTCCATTAGTCAGAGCATCTGGCTGGGTGATTAACGAGCAACTGTATTGCTTACTTCAGGCAGTATGATAAAGGAGCCAGGGTGTTTGTCTAGTACAGGGGCGTCCAACATGCGGCCCGTGGGACCTCGAGGTGCGGCCCGCGTGAGATCGGCAGCCAGGTTCACAAGAGCCCTGCTGCTTACTTGTGGGAGGGTCTATTCTCTGCTCCAGTCCTGCCTCCTCTGTGGGGAGAACGAGGGAGGCCGCACCCCCTGCTGAAGTCTGTGATCGGCATTGAGAGAGCTCTAGAGCAGGTAAGGGGGTGGGGGAGGGTGTTTGAATGAGTATGCCTGATTGAGGGAATGAATCTGTGAATGAATGAATTTGTGTGTGTGTGATAGCATGGATGTGTAAGTGCTGGAACCTAGGCATGATGGGACTGTGATTGCTGTTAACAATCCCACTCCTATCATGCCAAGTCAGCCAGTACATGCTGAAACCTGGCTAGCTGCCTCCCTTGTGTATTGATGCTGCCAGCAGTATGGGGTCTGCACTTACAGCCACCCTGTACCAGCATGTACTGGCTGACTTGGCAATCACACTCCTATCATGCCAAGTCATATTGTTGATTTTTTTGTCCAATTGGTGTGTGTTACTTTTAATAAAAGTGTGGTTACACACTAAAATTGGACAAAAAATACAATGCCCAGCCAACCAGTACATGCTGGAATCTGGGTATGCCTGAGATTGCTGTTAACAATCATAATATAGAATTTTTGGTACAATTTTGGTGTGTAACACTTTTATTAAAAGTGTGTGGGGGGTCATTTTCCGGAATTTCCGGTTTTGGTCCAGATTTTCATTTTAGTGCATCGCTAACATAAATAGAACTATTTTATTTTTACTTATCCAGAATCCTGAATTTGTAGTCACAAAACTTTCTAGGCCCAGAAATCAGTGAGAGGAAAAGTAAAGGTTTTGTGTCATTTACTTTATTTTAATCTGCATATTTTATTAAAGGCCATATTTTCTCACAGTGAAAAATTAGTGCGGCCCTTTTTATTTTGCAAATGGGAAGATAGAAAAAAAAAAAAAATGCTGTGTACAACAGCGTAGATTAGCATTGACATAAATGTTCTGGAAAAAAACCTTCTGTCTGCAGACTTTGAGGCTGCCATTGCTGTCATGTGATT